>JAVXUP010000869.1:0-327388 GCA_033070095.1 Escallonia herrerae
GGATCAATGTTTTATTATTCTCTCACCTGAACAATTGGTTAGAAAGTCATCTATATCAACCTCACACGGAAGATTTTTTGCCTACAACTTATTACGGCCACATATTCCCATCATCGTGCCTCATCAACAACGGTTCACCTTGCAGAAGCCTCGAGATTGTTAAGGTGCACGAGTGAGGAGTTTTAGTCCCTCGTTTGACACAAGTAAAAAACAAGGTGAACATATAAACATGGACGAATTCATAATTATTGGCTTACACTTTTAGGCCATACAAGCGGAAACAAAGCCCATGCCTAACGACCTAGGCTTACTCTCTTAGCGGTGTAGGCAGTTGGAAGAAAGATAATACCTTGGTTCTAGGGGGCGTCGTGGTAACGCCGAGGTGTACTCGGGAACATATTACAAGGAACATGCGTATCCCTCCTGAGTACCATATTCTCGTGACAAAGTTCCAATTATTTCGTTCAAGAAATGGTGAACAAGACGTAGAATATTAATATTATTGCGAATAATACTATTGCCAAGACGTAGATTCTTAATGGAGTCCGTATCCTTCAACTGCACCAGAAGTTTCTTGACCGGTTGAAGGAATCCAAGCAGAGTTGAAGGAACCTTCACGTTGCTGTAAACTGTAGCTAGCAGAACTGCACGGAGGTTTTTTGACTGGTTGGCTAGGATTCGGACTCCTTCAACTCTGTTTTCAAGAAATTGTAATTGCGAAAACATGTCCTTCACTTGTACGAATGGTTAAACTTTTGGTGCGGATCCAAGGCAATTATATCCTCAAGCTTCGAAAGGATCCACGGTGGTTCCTCATTTTGATATCTTTGCAGTCAGTTCTCTCACCAACTTTGCGGCAACCATTGCTGTCATCCCATCAACAGTGTCACGCTGTGGGTTAAACTCAACTACGTCTGCAGCAACAACATTGGCTTGAAGGTTTTGGAGTATGTTGAGAACATCACGGAAAGAAAGACCTCCTGGCTCAATGTGAGATACACCAGGAGCAAATGCAGGATCAAGGCAGTCCACATCCAACGAAATGTAGACACCTTTCACACCCTCCCCTAGTTTCTGCCAGAGAACAAATAAACAGGTGCAAATGAGGCGCCCAAAATCTTACTATTGAAAGCAACACTGCTGTAAGATACTGTACCATGTAAATTGCTTTCGCAAATTTATGATTTAAAAAACGTATATCACTTTTGAAGTGGTGACTCATACACGGTCGAGGTCAAGAACTTCAAGCTACCCTCATAGTGGATAATTGATAAAACTAAATAGGTCGTCAAAACTTCAAGCTACCCTCAAAGTGGTCAAGTTAAATCGTAATGGAGTGCTACAGATTCCAAGATATCCAAGTTTCAAAAGAATCTGCAGGAAATAGGTCATTACATACTCTAAAATTTTCAACGGCATCCTATAAATGGAAGGAGCTACAGTATCAGTAGAATCTTCACCAAACCACGTTTCAAGTTCCTATGCATATGTATGTTGTAAGAGAGAGAGAGAGAGAGAGAGAGAGAGAGAAACCAGGTTCTCCAGTAAGTCGCGATCTTTTGAAAATGACCGCATTTCAAATTGCTCCACTCCAAATCTTTTCCCTTGTTCACGACCTTCACTTGTTATTGATCTAATACCAACCTGAAAAATCACATAGTTCATTAACTATGACATATTATCCAAGAACAATGAATATCATCAATTATGACGTGAAACAATGGATAAGAGACATGCCATCTCATAGAGTATATCTACCAAACAGTAACTTCTAATTTTTTAGTAATTCAAAATCCCCCTACTTCTAGTTATAAGGAAGGTACAACCAACACTTTATCCACGCTGGGTTTCTGTGTCTGCACGAAAAGAGTCAATTGTGAAATGCATTTCAAGGAAACGTAAATCATTTTTCTGAAAAGTTAATATGCAGGTACGAGTTCAGCTTTAGATAGAAATTGATACATAAGACTGTCAATTATCAGCGACTTGTATCTTGAGTGCACTCATATCTTGAGTTAAATCCAGTGAAATTTACTGTCGCGACAAGGACCAGACAGGACTCTCTAGCCCAGTCAATCTCAACTTTCAAGCATCATAATGACTATGCTGCTAACAATAGGGCTAATATGTCAATACATGGACATAGAATTTCCTTTCTTTTTTTGAATGCTAAGACAGAGTAACCATTCCGTTTGTAGCTGCAGAAATTGAAGCTAAAGTATCAGCAAAAGTCTAATGGAGAATAACATTACTTGCAACAGTCGTCTAGCATAACCACCCTCCATGATTCGAGCAAAGGAAGATGCATGTGAATACTTGTTTCCTTCAAAGGCATGATAAATATCAGGATGGGCATCAAGGTGGAGAATATCAACAGGTCCTCCAAGCTTCTCAGACACAGCTCTTACTACAGGAAATGATATCGAGTGGTCACCCCCTAAAACTAACGGGCGTAAGGGATCCTGCGTAATAAAATCAGAGAAGTTAGGGTTGTTGGCAACTAGATGGATTACCTAATGGAAGGTTTCATACGAATCATCAAGAAATAAACATCTACACAGAATCGAGTTATTATGATCACTTAAACTCGCTAAAATGAAAAAGAAAGGTAAAAAGGAACATTTCCTGCGAAAAATACTATGTAGGAAACATGTATACTTGTATAAACAAGACTGTGAAAGAGTTGGGATCAGCTGAGAACAAATCTTTGCACTCTGACATCAGTAATTGTCAACAATATAAACATTTCCAAGGTATCAAGAATTAAACAGGCTTTTGGTAGCTAAGTTAGGGTTTGCTAGCTTAACTCACAACTTACTTTCAGAATTATCTTGACTTTCACTCTGGATGACGTAATGGATATGTCAAGTTGTATCTTTAATTTCACATTATCTTTTAAATCAAACCGGAAAAGTAAGGAAAGGCGAAAGGAGCAGATGCTCTGGCCTCAACTCTAAATGTAACATATTTGACTGTTTAAAGACGTAAGAATTCTGAATTTACTATCTTCTGTATCTATATGAAGTCTTTTCTTGTCAAAAGATCAAGTACGAAATACTCTTTCAAGATAGATATACATTCTTATTCTAAACTCAAGGCATGAAGTTCTCAAGCCTTGAATGTACTCATTCATGACACGGAGATAATCAAGGGAAAGTAAGTTGTATCTTTGGAACTTGTATATATTTTAACAGAAAGGTTCAATTGAAACCATCTAGCTTCAAATAGCTAAATAAAGTGCGCAATCCTTTCTTTCACTCTAAATATACTACCAAAAATGCTTCCAAAATACTGTGCAAAGAAAAGACATATATATTTATGTGGAAAGATAGGAAAATCTTAGTATCCTCTCACCATTACAAGCAGATCCGTGCAACTCAAAAACCTAGTATCTCTTCAAGTTCCTTATTCATGCTGCATACACCCTATCTCCATCCACATATCCATCCATGAATGAATATGCCAAGTTGACCAAGTGATAACATTTCTAAGAGATCATAAATATTGAGGTTTTGATATTTGTAGTTAGCAGTATACCAAGAGCTCGTTGAAACTAGAATTACATGACGTTATTTACTGGCAGTGAGATTTTCTGGTGTTAAACCAGATGATTTTATACTCTCTCTCTCTCTCTCTCTCTCTCCTCCCTCCCTCCCGTCTCCCCCTCCCTCCCTCTCCCTCTCCCTCTCTCTCATGCACGTTCGCCAATACACACATAACAACACACATGCAAACTAAAGCATTACAAGGTTGATAGGTTCTACCACCAAGGTTTGAATTTACCATGAAACTAAAGATGCATCTTTATCTTTTTCAAAGCTTTAGCACTGTACAGTAACTTGAAAAAGAGAGAGATCAATCGTATAATGAAGACTATATTTTATCCACATTGCCATAAACCTGGTAGGCAACCCCTGACAATCAGGGGAGCCTCGAGCACTGAGCTGCCCTTTTTTTCTTCATAAATATTGTATGCAGCCCGAAGCCACCTTAAAATAGAAAAGGTCATTGACTGAAAGCCCATATTCATATGTGATATGTCAGTGTTTGCGTGTTTATGGAAGCGGATCCACAGCCGGTGTACGTAACTTATCGAGATTGTCTGCGCATTTCAGGCAGTCCAGGTAAGCAATGCACAAGGGCCAGATTTGTTGTTGCTTTGCTTCCTTTCTGTCTGTGTATATGATTCACCCCTATTAGGAGTTACACTGACTAATTCACCCATAATAGATATTAACCATATAAACACATGGAGAAGAGACTAAGAATTTTGCCCGTCTGCATCGCTGACATGGATGGCGAAACTTGGGTTGTTAAGTTTGCCAAGTTGCTCAGGTGAGCTATGAATGAGCTCTCTTTATGTATATGAAAGCTAATCCGAAGACAGCGCTGAAAATAAGCTCACAACCTGGGGATGATTAGGATTCAACATCTTTTTCTATTTGAAAGTTCTAGTAGTGGATCTTTTTTGCCGATAACAAATACTATTGCCTTAGCCATCTTCCGTCTTTATCATTAACTGGTGCCAATCGGTCGGCAAGTCGATGGGACGGATGACATCAGACAGCTCCATCATTAATTCCTTTTGCATCCATCACTTGAACAAAATTAATAATGAATGCGCATGTCATAAAGTCCACATATACGCATGCTAATACCAGTCTCCCCTCCAACCAAATTTAATTTAGCAGATGCAATTGCTCTATGTAGATCAGCTATGGATATACAGGTGATTGTTTTACTGGACTTTTTGAAGTGGAGGAACTCCGGGTGATTTTGCTCCATAATTACATTTGCGCTTGAGTGCTCTTAAGTTGCATAGGTAATGATGGTTGATGGTTTACGATGGTGTTAATCATGAAAAAGACTGAGAGAGGTTTGATTCTGTAGTGGGCATTGACGTTTGTTGAGATGTGGTGGAGAAGATGATGATTGGGACTGATAAGTGATAGAGGCGGCCAGTGGCGTGTAGAAAGGAGAAAGAGGATGTGCTGAGGCAAAAGTAGTTTTACGTGCTTTTACTTTCTCACAAAGGGCAGCATTCAAAGAGACATCTCATAACAGGCAATATGCTATTAATTAGTAGGGGAATAGACAGCCACAATTAAAACTAACAACTTAGCTGGCTGTAGATCAGCTCCCTGCATAGCCTATATAATAACATACATAGAGGAGCTGATCCACATCTGGTGGAGGGCAACTTGGCGTTGTCGCCAACAGGACTCTAGTCGTTTTGGCAACATGCGGACAGTCAAATCACCTCTTTTTCTTGTGATTTTAGTTAATCAGTGTAGGACGACCAATTTGCCTATTTTACCAAAATATCCCTTGCTAAGTAGCTGGAAAGACAAGTGGACTAGCCAAGCCGCTGTATCTAATCATCCATGAAACCTCTTTCTAATTCATGTTGATTAAGCTTCAAAGATTCGTCATCATCCTTTTCCATGAAATCCATAGAAGAAAGCCAATGGAGGGTAATCCTGGACTTCAAATAACACGCTCGAACATTTCCAAGCATGTATATATACACATGCACGCACACAATTTACTCATATTGATCATCATCCTAGACATATCACACATAAACCCATTCAACCTCTTGCCAAAGAAAAAGTAAACTGTCCATTTCCAAGATCTCCATCTATACACTATTAGCGAATAATAGCTTTTCAGGTTAAGAACTTCCGCAGCTGCTAGGCCAGAATGAATAGCTTGGAGATGGCTGAGGCGGATGAGTGTAAGCTGCTGAAGCTGAAATCTATGTACGATAGAGTATACCCTAAGGAGTAGGCTATGTGACTTTAAGATTTAGACCAAGTACCGCTATTACATTACCATCTACTCTAAAAGCTTAAGCTGGTAGAGAATGGACCCAACAATGTATATCATGCTTAATACCCCCCAAACGTGCACCCTAACATGCAAGCCCTCGGTTACATGTGGAGAGACAGGTCAGTTAGAAATAAACCAAGGTGTATTCCCACCTAGAGCACAATAAGCAGAGTGCAATCTGCACTATTATAAATGAGGAACCATATTTCAAGCGGGAAGAACTGGACCCAAGACCTGTGCAGAGAGAGCCTTGGTAACATCTATTCTAAAAGCTTAAGCTGTTAGAAAATTGTGCCACCAATGCAGATCATGCCTTCATGCTTTAACTAGAAAAAACATGTCTGGTACTCAGATTTTCTGCAATTCCATGGACATATATATATATATATATATATATATATATATATAATACTTTCAGTCAATGGGAAAGGGTTTTAGTCAGTGACCAATTGTAAGTTCACAAGGGGAAGGGAGAGGGTGGAGAAGGTTTTCATGGGTGTAAAACAGGATCACACGTTATACTAGACCAATGAAATTCAGGCTTTTCATGAAAATGCAAGTTATAGCATGCAGAGAGCAGCGACTGGATTGAATATAATTACCAAATATAAAAGATCTTCACAAAATCACATTCAATGTAGGGAAGGGGGAAGGGGGTTATTTAGAATTGTGTTGGAGCTTCTAAACAAGTAGAAAATTCAGAAAAAATAGCATAACAGTGAACGAGGCTTACTTCTTCCATCACAAGCTTGACAGACTCACTAATAATATGCATCAATCTGTCATCATCTACACCACAATCTCGTAGCTCTTGCACTGGTACGTCACCAACATCCGTTAAGACCCGGGGATCATTAAGTTCTTTCCCTGCATTACCCCAACATCATGTTACATGGCTGATATGAGTGGTCAAACAAGCATGGATAAAACACTTTGCTTTGAAACACTTGAATGCAGTAAGTCTGTTAGATGAGATATTAGTCATATTACTGAATAGAATGTCCAACACAAGAAAAAAGAAAAAGAGAAATAATGGGGAGGAGAAGTGTTCATAGAAATCTCTGCTTGGCCTTTATGCAACCTACAGCCTGAATCTACCAATTACATCTTCTATTCTTGTTCTTACACTTCTAAAGTTTGGCAAGCAGTGTTCCAGAGACTTCACAGACATATTAGACAGACGTTCTACCCGGAATTCCTTCAGCTGAACCAGGGACTAAGTTCACATTAAAACTTTGCAAATTGCTTTGACCAAGTTCATTGCCTGTTTTTCAGAATTTCTCAGGCTTCCTGGGACATACATTTGCATCAGATTGCTACCCTGATCAGTTTCAGAGATTGAGCTGGAAGAAGACCTAATCAATATGTTTGGACTGGGGCACCAAGAAGGTGCCATGGAATAGAAATTGTGCTTTTTTTTTTCTTTGTAGTGATGAGAGACTCTGATAGCTGGGTATATCCGGTATTCCCATTGTAATTGTACCATGACAATTTTGAGTTTCAATGGAACCCACTATTCAGAAAGAGTTGCCTTATGCTTTAAGAAAATAAATTACGCTTGATGGCCAGGATACAGAGAAATGGCTGTATGAGCCAAGGGTTGGGGATTATGAAGCATGGACCCCTCCTATGGATCGAGGAGTTGCCTCCGACACCTACCACATCACGACACTTCACTGACACTGCCACACGCATCTTGGAGATTTCTTGGAGGAGTATGAATTTTAAAAAATTTTCAAAGTTCTAATAACCGGATACCATGTCATACACTTCGTGAACAAGCATGTGAGACATATGAGGCTGAAAAGTAGTAATATGTGAAAGTTACTTGGGGGTTTGGATATAATATTAGGGAAAGTTGAGACTCCTTTTAGGAATCAAGATTAAGAACACCCTAACATATTGACAGATTGTATATCTTTCCTTTGTTTTAATCGGCTGCTGAGGTGCTTATGGTGGGGATAAAGATGGTGGGTTTGAAGATGTTCGGATGCTTCAATTTGCTGATCTCTCACTCCATGAGCCAGCAATGGAGGCTGAGGTGATGGGGAAAGAGGTTATTATTGGTGGAGGTCCAGAAGGCAATGAAATTGATGATACAAATGACGTTGATCAAATCCTTGGGGGATGGAAGGATGAAAACCGAAAGCTGCTTTCCGGTTTTCCTTTCTGTTTGTTATATATGATGTTGCATCACTTTGTTAAGGATTAAGTCATCAAATATTTTCTATACAATTATGTAAGGCTGTGATGCCAAGGAAGTGGGTTCACGTGGGTATGACACAGATTACAATTCGAGTCAGATGCCAAGTATGATGATGTGGGACAAAGCAAGGATAGGAGCAAAGGCAGACATCGAGGCAACCTAGAAAGAGCCTGAGGAGTGGCAGTGCTGCAGAGAGACGGCACAGAGTGAGTACGAAAGCCCGTCAAGAAGTCCAAATGTACAAGTCGAGAGTCAAAAATCCAATGTCAAGGTCCAATACTTAGGTTCTTTCTCTCTCCAAAATTCGTTAGTTATGAAGTTCTATAGTGAGAAAGTGAAAGTATGCAAATGAATTCAACTATTCAAAATCTTGTGAAAATGAGCTTTCAAGTCCACTATTCACAAAGTTGAATATGACTTGCCATCCAGTGACACGGGGTGCTCCCTGGAAATGACAACTTGCCGAGGGTGCACAATATGCTGGTCTCCAGAGGATTGTCGGATTGTATACTCACTTCACCAGCCTTCCACACCTTCCCTCTAATTGTATAGGAATACTAACTCACAAACGTTGGTGTGGCCAGAGAAAGCTCTCGATCTAGCCACAGTCCAATACCCTTGCTAAGTCGCACAAGGGACATCAAGAAACGCGAATAACCTGACAGTTGTTGGGAAGGCCCAATGCCTAATTACCAAGCAGACTAGGCACGATGCCCTCCCTTGACTTGCTCTCTTCCCGAAGTGTCTTGAGCGTCATGATCCAGGGGCCGGTAATGTGAGTGTGACGGGGACAAAGTTCAGGCATTCCTCGTATCATGCGAGTCATCCAAGGCGAGGATAGTGTCTTGGAGAATGAACTTATGCTGTTGCAAAGGGACATCAAACTGAAGCACTATGGATGGAGCCTCTCAAAATGCCGCGTGCTTAGATAAGCAAGTAGAAAATGTTCCATGTCCAAAGAGAGGGATGGTGTGGTGAAGAGATAGACTTATGTCAGTGGTGCTGTAGTATGACGGAGTACTGGGGGCACATTTGTATTAGTGGTGTTCGGTGCATGGACATGGAGGGATGCTTACGGCGCCAAGGGCATGCTCAATGAATAAGGCAAATGCACACAGTCAATAAGTGTTGTGCGGGAACACATAACACGAAGGTGGCGCATGGGCGTGGCCGACGGACACAGTGTTAGGAACACTTGGGTGGAGATGGCCCTCAAGCAAGGTCGGGCATTATGGTGGGGAAGGCGCAACGATGGTTGTACAGAGCATGTAGCATCCATGGAGCCAACGTTGGCCAAGTATGGAGGCCTTCACTTGGTGTTGTGGGACGACACAAGGAAAGGAGGTCAGGTTGGGGGTACCCAAGTACCCAAGGAGAGGGAGTGAGGACCACTAAGGTAGCGAAGGCATGGAAAGGGAATGAAGATCCTAAGAAGGAGAAAAGAGAGGAGGGGGAGAAGGGGAAAGACCCCTATCCAAAGGGGAGAGGGAGGAGGACCTCAAGAAAAAGAAAGGAACCCCCCCCCCCCCCAAGGGGAGGGGGAAGGCCTAAAGTCGATCCCTAAAGGGAAGGCCTCAACCGACCCTTAGGCGAAGGGGGATGTGCTCTCAATTCCCATTTTGTCGAGAAGGCATACTGAAATCAACTTGGCATTTTTTTAAGAAAAAGAGGCGACGCGTGACTTGGAGGGTGCACTACTGGTTCACCGGGTTGGTTGCGTGAAACTAAGGTCGTAAAATATTTGTTGATGTGCCTCAATAAGTGGGACCAAACAGGTGTAGCCAAGACGGACTAGCAACATACTGTAACTTGGATTTGAGCTAGGAGACATGGATTTTGGTGCGGGTGCGGATAAGAGGGTATGTCATCTTCAAAAAACGGGTGCGGCAGGGATAGAGCAGATACTATAATATATATGTGCGTGTGTGTATATATATGTGCGAAAAAAATATTGATATTTCCAAAGTAGTGAGAGTTTGTTAATTTTAATTGGATGTTTCATAAATATTGAACTTGTATAGATGAATACAATAGAGTTTGAATGTGGTATTACTTTTATTTCTTTATAGTACTGGAAATTGTTTAAGTAATAAGTTAATAAGCGTGTACTTAAATAAAATAGCAAGTCGGTTGGACACAGCTGTCAAAAAGTGAACAGTTTATTATATCTTATCTTTAGGAATTCAAAACATCAAAAGTCACATCGATAACACGTGGTGTCTCCTTCTTCTTCTTAGAATCACATGTGCTACCGCCACACGTCGCTGCCGCCTTGGGTCACCTATGACTACTACTTCTTCTCCTTCTAGCTCTCTTTTTCTCTCGCATCTCCTCTCCGTCAAAAACTAATATGTGATCTCTTTTGCAGTTTCAAGATTCGACTTTGAACCTGAAGTATCGTGTGCGTCTCTCGTCCATGTCGCTGCCGTGTCCTAGCCACACCCAAAATTCAAAAAATTAATTCTACAAATATACAATTTTGAACGGGCACCCAGTACGCACCTACGCCCCCACCTATTACGCACCCGACGCTCACCCGGTACTACTGCTTCACCCAAACTGCTACACTCATGTTTCATCGGATTTTAGTATGGTTTTACATAAGTGACCTATCTTGTGGTTAGTGGTAAGTGTTTTACTATTTTAGAGGTTGACCGTGCTTGAAACTAAGTAAATGCATATCGTCATGATAAATCGAGCCTTTGTCTAAATTAGTTTGGGTCGGGTTATGTGAATCATTTCTTACATTCACCCCTACTGGGGGATTTCTCTAATATATTCTTATCAATAAAGTCTTTCCTCAGGATTTCTCCCCAAGTTATCCCTGATGTGCCCCTGCGTTGTCTTACCCCCATCAATTTAGCAGATGACACTTCTTCCTATGGGGTCATCTAAAGGCCTGTGTTGGATATGACCAAACCACCTTAAGCGATTCTCCCTCGTCTATCCTAAACTGGCGCCACCCCCATTTTGTTGCAGTTATCCTCATTTCTTTTTCTATCCCTCCTTGTGTGGCCGCACATCTACCCAAGTATTTGCATTACGGCTACCCACATCTTATGTGTATGGTGCTTCTTAGTTCTCCAACATTCAGAACCATACGACATTCTTGGTCTCACTGCCATCATACAAAATTTTCCCTGAAACTTAAGACCACCACTTTGGCCAACATGTTCTCATTCTATGTGCAACATCCACGTCAACCTCTCCCTCACTGTGCATTATTGACCCAAGATACCTAAAGATATCTCTCTTAGGTAATTTTGACCATCCATATTTACTTCTTCCCCGGCCCCCTCCTACTATTACTGTAATTGCATTCTGGGTTTAAGATGTCTTAAACCTGGTTAATCTAAAGCCTTTGGATTTCAAAGTGCTTCTCTACAACTCTAATTAGCATTTAGTTCTACTCTAGTCTCATCAATAGAACTATGTTACCTTTAATTACATACACCACGGGTCTCATCCTGAATGTTTTTAGTAAGCTCGTCCATAACCAAAGTGAAAATGTACGGGCTTAAAGCTGACCGTTGGTGTACGGACTCACTACTCAGTGTTTAGGTTGTTCTGACAGTACTAGTTGCTCTCTCATACATATCATGCATCAACATACTTGATAGGCACTCATTTCTTCTGCCGAACTCATACCTTCGTATCATATTTGTATGTTTTTCAAAGAATTTACTCTTCCCATCAATCCGCTAGTCAAGAAAATAGCTCCATAGTGGATCTCCCGGGCATGAAGCCAAATTGATTCTCGTATATTTTAGTCTCCCCTGTTAGTCTATATTGAATTACCCTCTCTCTAGGCTTCCTAGTGTGGCTCGCGTATAGTGGAGACAAAGCTGTTTGCACCACCCTAGTGCATGGCCCCCTTCTCGTTTATTCACGCACGCTAATGCCAAACATACATTTAATATTAGAAGTGTGTACGTCGGACATGTCTGTGTGCATTCGTACGTCTATGCGTGTGTTTGTGTGCTTGTGTGATGAGACTGATTAATCACAAAAAAGGGGTAACCATATTGCAATATCATGTCGGGTCAGTGGCCACGTTCCTAGTAGACAGTTCCCTTCTTGATCATTTAGATATACGCGAATACTGAAGATGCATAACGTTTTGTGCATATTGAGTAACAAAACAACACAGTCACATCCAGAACAAGTGCATAGCAAAAGCAGATACAATAAATCTACCGATCGAGATTTTTTGAAAGATACACGAATGTTTCTGTAAAAGCATACAAGCACATTCTACCTTCTTCGGTAGTGGCGTTCGTGCTGCCACACCAAATGGCCTCTCGTATACGTGGAGGAGCAAATGCCGGACCCTGGAGAAACGACGAGTTATGTCCTAGAGGTACGCCAAGAAGAGACGACGATGCTACAGCACCTCCCAAAGCCCGAACAAGCTCTCCCTTAAGAAATATTGAAAACAGTAAGGCCCATGACGTCCAGATATCCTTATACCAATTTTGAATGTTATCTCATAATAGTCATTGGAATAAAGTCCAGATGGTCTAAATTCTGATTCTTGATTCATGACATGTTAAGAACCTAGACGAGAGCTCAAGCAATTTCAATAAAACCCAAACAGATTCAGAATGGATCGATTATGGGTAAAGATCAACATATGGTAAAAGGAAAATGGCAATCGCTGACATGTGACTTTAGGCTATTTCCAGAGCTATTCACAAAACAACTCATGTGATGCTCGGACAAAGATATGAAGAAACCAAATGTGTATGTGTAATTTGATGAAACTGACAATTGCAGACTAAAAGAAAACATATTGCTTAAGGGGATCGAGATATACCTTAAGCTTAGCCCTTTCGCGGATAAGAGTAAGGGACGCCTCTATAACGCGTTTCTGTCCTTTCTCTATCAGATCAGCGGGGACATTGGCAGCATGCAACCTATTCATATAATGAATTCCCATCCGTCCAATATTCCTCATGTCTGTGGACCTAGTTGGATTGGTGGTGGGGGAAGAGAGAGAGAGGGTCAAGACTCGAGGATATAAATGCCAGAAATTTGAAGTTAAAATGCACTTAGTACCTTTCAAAAATACTAGAAGGAGCATCAACAGTCCTAATATGAACATCACAATTGACAAAGATTGCCTGTACTTTTGCGTATAGCTCAACACCTAACACAAGAAATCCCCAACCATAACGAATACACTGCATTAAAGGCATCACATCGCATGACGTGAACGGCATCATAAACTAGAAAAATTCCCATGCTCATACCTGATCCTAGTAATAAGTACCTCCCAATTGATGTACAAGGGTATGGGTTTTCAAATTCTTGATTAACCCATGTGAAAATCTCATAATTAAACACCTGTAGAATATGATTTTAAGGGTACATATACAATAAAGAAAACTTTTTGGCATATTGGGGGTGTGGTGGATTGTACATACAAAGAAAACTTTAACTTTAGAGAATACGAAAGTATAAAGTCCTAGATCCTTTCGGTACAGTAATAATCCTTTGCCCTTCTGTTTTCCAAGTAACCAAACAGATATTCTTACTAAAATTGAACACGAACCAAAATTAAAGAAGACGATCAGTAATCAACTGGCAAATGTTTCTTTCAAGAACCATATCGTAAATCTGGATAAGAGGAACTTGATCATTACATTCACAAACAGAAATTGAAGCATTAGTAGGATTTGAACAGGATTACTTACTAAATTAGCAGTAAAATGATATGACGAGAGATGGCTCAACAAGGTGCTAAGCTACTGGAGAGCAAAGCGGGAAAAGCAATCGTACCCAACAGCCCGGTTCCTACAAGCTGGTGTGTGCTTTTATAATTATCATCAAGGACGTGGTTGGCGCTAAGGGGCTTTAATTAATGGCTTTAAAGTAGAATTTGGTTTCTAACAGTTTTAACTTTATGTTAAAGAGTCGGCGGCGTCGCACACAACGGCGTGGCGTGTGTGCGAAAATAAAATTAATAATATAAATTTTATTTTAAAAAATCAAATATATCACGTATATACGTTTGTTGTCATATTTAGTTAGATGAATCTTAAATAAACAGAATAAGTTAGCCATATGTGACCAAAAAGAAATTAGCAAAATATTATTATCATATTAAACTTGACCTTTAAATTTTTTTAATTATTTTTTCTGATAAATTTTAATTTGTGAAAACTAAATATATTTTTGTAGATAGTTACTTACTAATTGAGATTTTTATTTTGTATCATTTCTAAAAAATTCCTTTGATGCTACTTGTCATCGTTATAGGTTGGTAGTTACGTAACACCTAAAAGAGTGTTACACCAAATCAAGTTTTAGCTTAATAAGTAGCATAGATATAGATAGATTATCATTTGCCATGTGAAGTTGTTTCATGCATTTACTTGTGAATTTGTAATTTATTTTGCACGATATTTTGACTGGTCTTATTCTTTTACTTGTTTTTTCAATCATAAAAATGAAATGAGGCAACTTTACAGGTCTCTTCTTAATATAGTAATTTTTCATTATGGTTCTAAGTAACGCGTACAAAGCACTAAAATAGATATATCATGTGTATGTAGTGTATTCACTTTTTATTATTAGTTTTATCGCTTCATCTTCGCACTTGTCGCTACCATTTATATAGTATGAAAGTTCACTAAAGTATTTAAACAGTTGTTATAACCCTTTTATATCATATTAATTGGAGCTCGAATAACACTACCAAGAGCTCATTTGTCAATGCCCAACATATAAGTCCTCTCACCGTGCCAAAGCTAAAGTGTAATTTCATGTGTTAGGAGTAGAAAGGTAGTACGATGCAACTTTAACGTTGATTTCACGCACTAATTCTTCTTATCTGCCTACTAAAATTACCAATAGAGTTTATCTTAAAGTGGCACCTTTAGATGTAAGACTATTTTATGTTAGTTCCTCACACTTATCCTTGTCTAGTCTAGGGCTTCAATAATACGAAGCCACACACTTCTTAAGAGAAAAGTGAACTGCATGAGGAGAGCAGGACCAAGTTCCAACCCTCGATCAGAAGACCCAAGCATTTTATTTGAACAATGCTTCGTGTTTGACCCATCACTCTAACTCCTTGTCGAATCGATGTATGCTCGTTCTCTAACTTGTTGAGGTTTGTATCTTGTATGAAATTTTTAGAGTTGAAGATTTTGTAACGTAAATCATGAATGGACGGCTCTTTTGGTCTCGAGTATAGAGTTTTAAAGTCACGTGGCTCGATATGCACGGCTCGTTTATTGCATCGGACGGTAGTTTAAGATGAAAAGGCTATAACGTGAGAACCATAATTTTGGTATCTCAAAGTTAGTCTCAATAGCTGCATTTTAGAACGATCTGGGTCGAGATATACGTAGTTACATCTGGGATCTTAGGCGCAGCTGGTTTTGGAAATTGCTAAGGGGCACAATGGCAGAAGGGAGATTGGAAAAGAAAAGAACTAGTAGTACACATGGTGCATAAAGGGGTTACTTCAGTCCATGGAATGGAGGTAAGTGGCGCAGGGTCGGTCAGGGGGTGACTCGCAGCATTTGTTAGTATTTGCAGGCTGCCAAATACGCCCAACAACAACAACGATCAGTTGGCAATTTTCAAGTTCAAATGTGTAGCCTTTTGCTTGCCCATAAATGTCCAGATGATTTCAGTCCTCATGGTGGGTGGTGCCGTAGGCCGAGATCTTGGGCTGATTTCAAGTTCCAACAGTTTGTCAGCGTTAGAGGATGCAATCGGGCTTAATTTTGTTTACTGCGCTGAATGAACTTTCTAGTTGGAAACTTTGGGCCTTTTACAAAAGCAGCTTGTCTGTGATGGTAATTTGGAAGACGTTTGGATACGATTATTTAGATTATAACTAAAAATATTATACCTACATCTAGAATTTTTGTGTGAAAAAAGGACGGATCTCGAGTAGCTCTTCAAAGTAAAATACGGGGAGAATAATAAATTGGCCTAGCATGCATGTGGTGGTATCATAAATATGGCAATTGTTGCTGACCATTTCCTGTCTTGCTTGAACTATATTATTATTGAGCGAAAGTTCTAAGGTTGATAGATGTTGAATAAATTCTCACCCGTAGCTTTGTTTTGTGCAATGGAGCATAGCAAATTGTTCATACCATGACTCGTGCGTTATCTTCATAAAATTCGATTGCTAGCCCTAATTCATAATGAAACTTGGACCCGATTATCGAGGGAGTGGGAATCGATGGACTCGCTACGGTATGACAAGCTCCGCAATATAATCCTTCTCACCCCGATTAGTGTATGTCTTATTCTAGTTATATAGTTTTGTGCTTTATGTCTTGATGGACCGTAGTCGCATATCTTAATAAGATTAGCAGCAATTTATAGCCCCAAACCCGAAAACGCAAGTTCACCGAGAAAAGTAATCACATTGGACAAGGAGCAACAACAGAGACATGTGCAGTTGCTTTCTTAAATAAGAACAAAACCACATATATGATTCCCTTAACAGCAATGCACTTGGACTCTCAATTACTAACTGGCATCCGACTGGTCCTACGGTATCAATTTGGAGCTAAGATTACGTACATATAGTACTCTATAAAACGAGTCTTTACATCAATTTCTGAATCTTGCGTAAGGTTGGAATCTTGCCTTTAATGTAGTATATTCTTGCATCTAGCTTAAAAAGGCTATGAGAAATCACCATTCAGAGTTTTTTCTTTTTATTTTTTTGCTTTAATTTGATAAATAGGTCCCTGAATTTTCTTTTTTTTTTCTATTCTATTTGCAATCACAAAATAAGCATCAAAGAGAAGCCTGAACAATGTGGTGCTTTGATCTTCTGAATAAATGTGCATTTCTTCGGGAGAAAGATGCCAAAGCGGAAGGTAGAACAACCAAATCTTCTCATGCAAAGTCATATTGATGGCGGTGGTGAAGAATATATGATGCTTTAGGTTAGAGATCTGACTCTTACATTTTCTGTAACGGTGAAATGAAATAGAAAAGAGAAAGAAGATGGAGGTGAATAAAGGGAATCACAAATAGAAATGGAAATATATTGATGGCAATGGTGATCGGAATTTTTAAAATGTTGGTGAAAATTTGAATTCTAATATTTGACTAACCACGGTTACCTAAAATTTGTTGTCCTCCCGTGATCACCTTACTGAGTTGACAAGATGTTAGTGGTAGTTAAATACTACCTATACAGCTAACGTGACGTTAGACAATCTTCTAATATTTTCTCAGGAAGCACTGATGATGATGATGAATACGAGATCCTGAATAGGACAGGAACACTACTCATACGTAGGGAAGATCGGGATGCCTATTGCGTTTAAAAAAGAGAAGATAGAATAGACGGCATCTCGTTGTTGACCGCTGTGTCTTTGACATCGAAACCTTGGAGCTATTCATTGCAAAATCTCTTTGCATGGTTATTACTTATGTTTGACTAAGTGAGATCCTTAGATTAGTGTGAGAAAATATAACAAAGAGCTTCCAAATTTGTAATCTATTTATCCTTTGTTGTAATTGTGAGAATCCAGAAAGTAATAAGTTTCTTGCGTCAGTCTAATGCAAGCTAGGTAATGGATGCCATAGTTGAAGATTTGGTGATTATAAAGAACTTGCCGGTACACCTTTAAGCACGACCACTCTAGTGGATTTTGCAGTCTCCGGGCTCAAGTGAAGCACCAGACATGTAGGCAGGGGGTCCCAAACCATGAGACACATTGTTTAGGGATGGTTTAAGTTCTCGAATTTTTTTCCTATTGCTTATAGCAAACTTAATCGTTGATTAATTAGTTGATTCTTGTTTTGGAATTTTCCTTGTAAAAGAATATGAGAAAGGTAATTTTTTCCACGTCAACAATGATTTCACTACTCACCATGATGCTTATTAACCCCCGTCCTTCGTGTATAATTTAAGGACTTACAAATAACCAATGAAGCAAACTACTAAAAATTAGCCGGAAATCTCTCAAATATATAACACTCACGATCGTTGTATGCAGACCACAACACACATGTTCAAGAAAAACTCCAAAATATTCCTTGGGACAATTCAAATGCTTTTGGACTATGGTATTATAGGCGATCTCCAATAAGTATCACTCTCGATCATACCAATTGTGAGGGGAGCTATAAGGCAAAAGATTCGAAGGATTCCCCGAAGTATGTTTGTTACATCCATAAATCAATGCACGTATGAGCTTTCAGCCTTTCACACACACTCATGCATGTATCGTGCTAGTTTTTTCGCAAGACTCTAACCATTATACTATGTTGTCATAAACTATAGCAAGTCGGTGGCAGGGGACGATCATTTAGGACCAACTGATTAGGAGGCAACTGAAACGGAAGTGGAGGGAAAGAAGTGAACAAAATATTCTAAAATATAGTTAATAGTCTCGAATTGGTTCAAATCATGCAATATTTGCTAGTAACAGGGGCATCTTATGTTATTTTGGCTCTCATCCATATTTTCAAGAGACTTTATCATGAGTGTCATGTATATATTGTGGTGTTTACAACATTAGGGTGTCAGGCATCAATTATACTGATGACTGATCCATACATGCCCAAATAAGCTGGCATGAGAATAACAACTAGACGATATTATTTGGAAGGGATAATATCCCCAAGTCTTTTGAAGTTAGGGAGTAATCTGAGTGCATCTACTAACTTTAAAAATATCAAATACGACCTTGAACTCAACTATATCCAAATAGAGGTAACAGGTTGTTATAATATATAGCTGGTTGAACCCTTTGTTTGTCTTGAATTTTCCCATCACATGCCACCCTCCATCATCCTCTCTTTTGTTTTTATTTTTTTATCTTTCTCTGTTTCTCCCCCCTCCCCTTGTCTTGGTCTTCCCCCTCAAGCCCTTCACCACAAACGACCCATCTCTATGTGAATCTGCCCCTTCAACTCCAACACCACCACCCATGGCACTAAACCAACACCAACATCCACAATTTACACCACCACCACCACCACTGTACAGATTTGCTAGTACACACACACACACTAGAAAACATATGCATGCACACACATACAGAAACTTCACACAAACACATGCACAAATCCGCGCCCACGAACACACACACAAATTGATTGAATTTCAAATCCACGGTTACATACAAATCTCTAGTCGCACGAACACACAAGCATGGGAAAATAAGTTAACAAGGAAAACTTGGATGAGAGAATATATGGGAAACATTAGAAAAGACTGGTCACGTATTAGCATTTCAAAAATACAACATGACATCATAAGCAAAAGACGTACGTAATACATACGGTAACAGAGGGTCATACTATTAAAAATATTTTGAGGTTCCAAATTAACAGGTATCATTTTCAAAATCGACAGAGTTGATTGAGACTAATCCCTAACCTCAAGTGGTTTGGGGACACTATCCTAATCATGAAATGAAAGGGGCGGAAACACGATGGCGGCAAAAGTAGGTATGATGGTGTTTGTGTTGGGTGACGGATCAAATAAAGGTGAAAGCGAAAATAAAGATGAAGATCGTCAAGATCTAAATTAAAGGGGTCTCCTCATGTCAACTTTTTTTTATTCCTTTTCTCTTTCTGTCTTGGTCTTATTGAAGCCACAAAAACGCCCATGTGAATCTGCCCCTTCAAGGATAAACCAAACCAAATCCACAATGTACAGATTTGCAAGCACACACACACGCTAGAAAACATATGCATGCACACACATACAGAAACTTCACACAAACAAACACATGCACAAATCCGCGCCCACGAACACACACACAAATTCAAATCCACGGTTACATACAAATCTCTAGTCGCGCGAACACACAAGCATGGGAAAATAAGTTAACAAGGAAAACCTGGATGAGAGAATATATGGGAAATAGTAGAAAAGACTGACTGGTCACGTATTGGCATTTCAAAAATACAACATGACATCATAAGCAAAAGACGTACGTAATACATAAGGTAACAGAGGGTCATACTATTAAAAATATTTTGAGGTTCCAAATTAACAGGTATCATTTTCAAAATCGACAGAGTTGATTGAGACTAATCCCTAACCTCAAGTGGTTTGGGGACACTATCCTAATCATGAAATGAAAGGGGCGGAAACACGATGGCGGCAAAAGTAGGTATGATGGTGTTTGTGTTGGGTGACGGATCAAATAAAGGTGAAAGCGAAGATAAAGATGAAGATCGTCAAGATCTAAATTAAAGGGGTCTCCTCGTGTCAACTTTTTTTGGCTATTGCTTTTTATGCTTGCTATGTGATTGCCAAGGTTGAAAGAAAAAAGGCAAAAATAATATTTTAGCCTTGGGAGATTGACGGATGTGTAAATACTTTTGACTGCAGCCCTTCAATGGGTGAATAGAGCGTAAATTTAAAAACATTAAGGTAAATTGCGTCATTATTGAAATAGTAAAGTAAAATGCGCACTTGCCTACAAAGTATAATAGCTTATTTGCGAGTTTTTTTAGGAGGGAAAAGAGATGAAAAGAAAGGAAAGTGGCTCATTTCTTCTCTTTTTTTTAGTTTGTGAGTTTTTTTTAAGAGAGAAAAGAAGAAAAAGGAAAGAATGTTTGAGCCTCTTTCGTCTCTAAATCTTTCCTTTTAAAATTGAGAAAAAGTGAAGAGAAATGAAAATCTCATAAGTAATATTATGATAATGCCCGTATTATCCTTGAGATAATAAAGACTAAATTTGTAATGACATTTAAGTTTTAGGGTTACAAGAACTTATCATTTTACTTAAGAACGAATGATTATTTTAGATGTTAGAATTGACTCAGGACTAATTATTTTATTTTTGGTGTGAAATTAATTAGATTTGGATGTTGGCATGTTCATAGTCTATTCCTTAGTCGCAGGAAACTCCTAATATGGTGACGTTTCTCTCTCGAAAACTCGCTTTTGCGATCCCAAGTTAGGAGCTCCATGGGATCTCGTCCCAAGCTAAGATGGGAACTCGATCCCACTAGCTGGATAGAGATGCATGGAACAAGTGATAGAATACATGAAAATCAAGCTCTTTTCAACTCAATTCATTGTTTCTCTCTTCCTTCAAGTCCTTAAAGTCTCATTGTCTGTTGTTGCTATCTATGTAAACTATGCTAAACAAATGATAATATTTTTTACGCATTTATTTATTCAAGTCGCTCCCAACCTCATATTCTTCTTGGTGCTTACGCTTCCCCGCCCCCGCCCCCGCTCCCGCCCCCGCCCCCGCCCCCGCTTTGTGCAACTAAGGTCTATTCATGTCTAATTTTTGTTTTTTCTACCATGATAATAACCAATGTCGCAAGGCTTATTACATTGTTATGGTATGAACTTTGTATTATTTCATTGATGACTAACTTGTTTTTCGGTCAACATTATGTTCTTTTTTAGGATCTTATGTCATAATCTTTTTTAGAATAATCACAATATAGTATAGGAGTATATACGTAATTAAATGTCCTTTTTTTTCTTTCTTTCTGAATTCACAAATAAGGAAAATGAATGATACTTTTTTTCTCTCTTACACTCACAAACAATAGGAAGGAAAATTATCTTCTCTTCTCTTCTCTCTCTCCGCTTCCCTTCCCTTCTCTTCCTTTAATTTCTTTTCTCTCATCCCAAAACTCAAACAAACACGCTGTAAAGTTTTTTACACAATGATCCTGTTAATTACCGAGGGAGAGCAACTAATGAACCTTTTTTTGAATCTCTAGGTTTTCCGTATAATATATGTACATTTTTTCATTAGCAGCTAATAAAATGGTAACATGAATAATTTACATGTTATAATTTTATTTTATCCTTTTCTCACTATGTCAGATGAAAGAATGATAAGCTATTAGTGATTACCATTTAAAATGTGCTAATAACTTCTCGCAATTTGCACGTCATTGTGCCTTTTCATATTAGTGACTATTGTTTGTCCAAAGGATTCATACCAAAAAGCAACCCGATTTTGATGAATCACCGGGCTCCTGGATGCTTGGAACGTTCCAAAACCTTCTTGGCTCTGCAAGAACAGCACAACCATGAGTGAGATGAGAGAGGCTAAGAGGCCCACCACAAAAACAGTATGTCACTCTTTCGCCATCATTCTCTCAACCGCCATCGCCTACTCCTCCCCTCGACCACCACCACCACCACCACTACCGTCACCAAAGCAGGACAGGGTCTCACTCTCGCCATGTCATTTTCTTCTTCCACTAGACCACCTTCTGTCCAAGAACAACAAGAAGAACAAACAGACGAGCAAAAGCTAGCCCAAGTCCTGAAATACCACAACCAGACCAAACACAACTTCACCAACTAAGCCAGAGGCCCCCACGGCCTCGACTGGGCCAACCAGCCCAACCCCTTCCGCCGTTATCCCCCCGCCCCAGTCCTCCCTCTCCTCCACCCCACCCCACCACACTCAACCCCACCCCTCTCTACTCCTCTATATTTACCTCCCTGCCGCCTCCCAAACCTGTTACGAAAGACTCCATATCCCAATTCCTCTACGATTCTTTAGCTCTATCGGCCTCGAAAACAGCCGGGTTCTCCACCTGGTCGCTCAGGGTAAACCCCAGCAGTGGCAATCTACACCCTACCGAAGCATACCTCATTTGCCCATCAATCGAATCAGTGTCAAACACCCCTTTTGTGGCGCATTACTCGCCAAAAGAGCATTCTTTGGAGATCAGGCCGAAATCCCATCTGGGTTTTTGCCCAAACACTTTCCTGATGGGTCTTTCCTCGTTGGGCTGTCGTCCATTTTTAGGCGTGAAGCCTGGAAGTACGGCGAGAGGGCGTTTAGGTATTGTAATCACGACGTGGGGCATGCGATCGGCGCGGTTTCGATGGCCGCGGCAGGGCTGGGGTGGGATGTGAAGGTTTTGGATGGGTTGGGGTGTGAGGATTTGGAAAAATTGATGGGTGTTGGAATGTTGCCTAAGTTTGAGATTCCATCTAGGCCGGTCAAGGGCAAGCTTCCCGAGATCGAATTTGAGCATCCTGATTGTGTGCTTCTTGTTTTTCCTAATGGGATTGGTGAATTTAATGTGGATTATGAGGATTTGAGTGAGGACATAGCCGAGTTTGCGAAGTTGGAGTGGAACGGAAAGCCTAATGTGCTGAGCAAAGAGCATGTCTGTTGGGATATCATATATAGGACAGCGGAGGTCGTAAAAAAGCCCGTAAAAAAGCCGTTGAATTTACATGACAATTTTGTAGTTGATCCATTTCAGAGCAGTGGGGTTTTTAGGGAGAGCGCATACAAGGGTTTTAGTTTGAGGGAAGTGGTTAGGAACCGTAGGAGCGCGGTAGATATGGATGGGTTTACTAAAATGGCCAGGGAGACGTTTTATCAGATGCTATTGCATTGTATGCCCACGGGTTCGGGGAGAGGAGACAGCTGGCATTGCTATATCGAGCTATTCCTTGGGATTCTGAAGTGCATGCTGTCATGTTTGTTCATAGGGTTCTTGGGTTGCCAAAGGGTTTGTATTTTTTGGTGAGGAATGAGGATCATTTTGACGATCTGAAGAAAGCTACAAGGCCCGAGTTTAAGTGGGAGAAGCCAGAGGGCTGTCCTGATGAGCTACCTCTATATGAGCTTGCAAAGATTGATTGCCAGGAGCTTGCCAAACACGCCTTTTGTGCCATCAGGTGCGTCAAATGTTTAGCTTCCTTGAATTGGTTTACTTAATTCTTTTCACTGTAGTTGTTCGTATGTTAATCATTTACTCGAAAATTTAGGAGACAAAAATTGAGTTGTCTATATCTATTGTTCTTGTCCTGTTGTGACAACGAGGACTTCTATATGGCGTATTGTAGTTTGGTTGGTGCTGACATTCCTTCTCAAATAACAATCTTAGTGGTGAATATGAAGTGTTCCTAGGATTGAGTTCTGGTGACAGATTTTGAATGACAATGTGGCCTTAAAAGGCTCCTACAATCTGCTTATAAAAACTCTTGAACTTGGTTTATGAGAAATTGGAATTCTTAAGTTTACAAGGTTTTAAGATGAAATTTTGAGTGCCAAACGAAATGTTAGAACCAGTTTTACATTTAAGTAAACTAGTAATGTGGGAAAAAGGTAAGGACGTAAAAGCCACTAGGTCACCACGGCCATCAGTATCACAGTATCACTATGGCTGCCATTGTCACTGACAAGTTTTAGTAAATACCTCCACCAACAAGTTTTACATTACCGTTACTATCAGCCAGTACAGAAGAAAGTCTGAACTGACCATTTGTCAATTTAAGAGTAGAGCTTTATCAGGCCTTTGGTGCAATGATCTTCTGTCAGATGTTTCTTTATTATGCATAGCCTCTCTGGCAAACATTACATCCTATTAATCTACCTTGGTGGACTTGTCCTCTTTTCAATCTTTGCCAAACCAGCGGTTGAATTAAAGGCATTGTACTTCCTACTACTAAGGTTGCTGATAAGTCCAACACCATTTGACTGGTCTAACTTCTCATGCTTCTTTTCGTAATGCCACCAGCATTAGTTACACCGTAAAATTAGTGTCATTGCTAGGCACTAAGATCATATCGCCATTGCCTTGATGGCACAACTACAATTCACTTGGTCACTTTTGCCGCTGCTAAAATCGGTGCCTAAATTTATAGGGAAAGCACCTTGGCGTTTGCGAACGCAAATGCATCAGTGAGTAAAAATATTAACTTTTTCTCTTGCTATACCTTGCCTTGGCAGAAATCATCTCTGCTTTAGCAGTTGGGCCACCCTGTCATGTAAAGGGTACATTTTCTCAAACATGGGGATTTCATGCCTTTCACTTCAAATCTACTCGTACAAGAGTGTCATTGGTAACTACAGATTCTTCAGTCAACATTATAAGATAAAGTTTGGGCTAGACCATCCTTCATTTTGCTGGTTACAGTCGTTTGTTATTCTAATCCCTGTTGAGTCTAACTCTAAGGTGGTTGGGGTTTTAATCGTTGCACAGATGACGTCGTGTATTGGTTTAGGAATGAGTAAACTATTATGGATGAAATGAAAACTTCTGTCATCAATCACTCTTGCTGAATAGTGGGTCCCTGAATTAGTCTCCTTTGTTTTTGAGCAATTTCGTTTAGAATTTGGCTTTGATGCCATGTAAAGACATGCTGACATAAAATAAAAAGGTTGTCCATTTGTGAGGCTTGTTGAACTTACATCATAGACATTATTTATGTAAAAGGATAATTTTGTAAAATACTTGGCATATTTACATCATGGTTTAGGATTAACAACACAAGTATACATTAGTGAAAAGTGCATACATAATTGAGTTAAAATGCACCTTTGACCACCGGATTATATGCAAATTTCAACGTAGTCACAAGACTTTAGTTTGTGTCAAAGTGACCACTGAATTCTTCAATTTACTCCAATTAGAACATTCTGTCACCTCCAGTCATCCACAGGCCCGTTAACTCCCTAAAGTCAGGGGCAAGTTTATCACTTCCTTAATCTTTTAGGTTTTGCTTGACTTTTACTTTTTCTTTTCTTTTCTTTTCTTTTCTTCTTCTTCTTCGTCTCCCTCCCCCCACCTAGTCGCCTACCATCTCACACCAGCAGTCCACCATCACAATTTCATAGACGTATCTGCTACCGCACCCAAGCCTCGCTACCCACCTCCACAACCACAACGAAGCAGCCACTCCACTCAAGCCTTCACACCCACCACCACCACCACGACCAATTCGTCGCCCCACAGATTACCCCCACCACACCTTCATTACACCGCCCACCACACCTTCATCACATACGTTTGTGATTGTGGGCCTATTAATTAGCGTCTGGGTGCACGGGTGAAGAATTGAATTCCTTTCTGGAATAATTTCATTGAATCACAAAGTACATCTTAATATACTAGTGTCCAATCCTTATAAGGAATGGATTCTATAATTAGTGCCTAGTCAACTATTCTATAATAAGGAAAGAATCAATCAAGATCAGTACACAGTCAACTATTCCACAATATGGAAAGAATCAATCAAGATCAGTGCCTAGTCAACTATTTGCAATAAGGAAATGTCAACTATGTGGAATAAGGAAATGATCAATGAAAATATCCTTCAATACTCCCCCTCAAGTTGGAGCATGGAGATTGGAAATGCCCAACTTGGAAAGCAAGTCATGAAACCGCTCGTGGCCAAGTGCTTTAGTAAAGATATCTGCTAATTGGTGTTGCGTGGAGGTGGATTGAGGGAGAAGCATCCGAGTTTGAACATGATGTCGAATGAAATGACAATCGATCTCGATGTGCTTGGTACGTTCATGAAAAACCGGATTGGCTGCAATATGTGTAGCCGCTTGATTGTTGCAATAAAGTGGTATAGGAGAGGAACAAGGAACATGAAGCTCCCGAAGAAGCCGAACCATCCAAATGAGTTCACTAGTGGTGGTTGCCATTGCTTGATATTCTGCCTCTGCTGAAGAACGTGATACAACTACCTGTTCTTGGAATGCCAAGATATGGGAGAAGAACCCAAAAATAAAATATACCCGGTTGTTGACCTACGGGTCATGGGACAACCCGCCCAATCCGCATCACAATATCCATGTAGAGTGAGAGAATTGTGGGAAGGAAACAGAATGCCTTGTCCTGGTGCATTTTTGAGATAGTGCAGAACTCGAAAAGCAGCATCCAAATGCGGTTATCGAGGTGTGTGCATAAATTGACTCAGAGTGTGCACAACATAACAAATATCAGGCCGAGTGATAGTAAGATATAGTAATCGACCGACAATGAGACGGTAACACTCGGGATCAGTAAGAAGAGTGATAGAGTCTTTAGACAATTTATGTTGTTGCTCCATTGGGAATGGAGAGGGTTTACTACCCAGCATGCCAGTTTTGGGTAAAATATCCAAGACGTATTTTCGTTGGCTCAAAACTGTGCCTGTAGATGATCGTGCCACTTCAAGACCAAGAAAATATTTCAGCTTCCCAAGGTCATTGATCCGAACCTGAGGGTCAAGATATTGCTTCAAAACTGTTATTCGAATAGAGTCATTTCCTGTGACTACGATGTCGTCGACATAACATAAATAAGATCAACAACAAATGAATTCTTTTGGCATGAAATAAATAGTGAATGATTCACATGAGTGTTCAAAACCAATTTTAAGAAGACTAGAAGTGAACTTTTGATACCAATTACGTGAAGTTTGTCGAAGTCCATAAAGAGTTGCTCCCCTTTCGAGAAAATCCTTGTGAAATCTTCATGTAAACTTCTTCATGCAAATCGCCATGAAGAAATGCATATTGACATCCAATTGATGTAATTCCCAGTTGCGAGCCAAAGCAACAACTAACAAGCAACGGATTGTGGCTAATTTGGCCACTGGTGCGAAGGTGTCATGGAAATCCACCCCTTCAATTTGAGTATATCCTTTAGCAACCAAACTCGCCTTAAAGCGTTTGATACTACCATCTGGATTGTATTTCACTTTATAAACCCACTTGGACTCAATGGCGCATTTCCCTGGTGGAAGAGTAGTTAAAATCCATGTTTTGTTCTCTTCAAGGGCTGAAATCTCCTTAGCCATGGCTTCACGCCGATGACTATGTTTGATTGCTTGAGAAAATGACTTTGGCTCATCAGCAAAGGAGATGGCCGCTAAGAAGGCATTATGGTCATGAGAAAAGCGTGAATATGAGCGTGTCTGAGATAAAGGAAATACCGTCGAGTTAACTGATGGCATGGTAGAGTGCGAAGAGGAGAGAGAGGGGGGCAATATGAAGTCATATTCAGTGAGCTCCCGAGATAACTGACGAACACGCTTTGTTGGGACCGTGGACTGAACTTGAGGAAGAGAATCCGGTTGAGGAATACCCGTGCTTGCTGGTCTAATACACTCGGATCGTTCTCACATGTTTCACTGTCTACATATGTGTTGTGGTTATTGTCCATGGAAGTGGACTTTAATGAATCCACTTGACTGTTAACGGGTTCATTTGGTTAACTGAAAATTTGCGGCTCATTGGTAACTATGGTTGATTGACCCAAAGAATCAACTTGACTATTTCCTTGTTTTCGGTTTCCCGGATAGTCTGTCTTCAGGGGTTGAATTAGTTTGCTCACTGGAAATGGAAAACGCTCTTCATAAAAAGTCACATCTTGAGAGATGTAAATACATTTATCTTCGAGATGAAATATTCGATAACCCTTCTGTCCATTTGGGTATCCTATAAAGATTCCTGGTTTGGAGGGCGAGCTGCAAACTTATCTCAAGGCTTTCGATCCACATGACCATAGCATAAACAACTAAGACTTTGAATATGATCATAGGTTGGAGTGATGGAGTCTTTCCAACTAGAACTTCATAGGGCGTTTTATTTTGTAACACTGATAAAGGCATGTGATTAATCAAATAAGCAGCTGTTAAAATGCACTCACCCCAAAAATGTATTGGAAGGTTTGCTTGAAAACGTAAGGCTCTGGCCACTTCCAAAAGGTGGCGATGTTTTCGTTCCACCACTCCTTTTTGTTGTGGGGTGTTCGTGCAACTGAATTGGCGTTCCATCCCATGTTTGCTGTAATATGCCAATAACTCATGGTGTTGAAACTCCAAGCCATTATCAGTCCTCAAAATCTTAACCCTTGAATCAAATTGGGTGTGTACCCACTGAAAGAAATGAAGCAAATAATCATTTGTTTCGGATTTAAATTTCATAAGGTATACCCAAGTAACACGACTATAATCATATATGATAGTGAGAAAATAATTTGCTCCTGAATAAGATCCAGTATGATATGGTCCCCAAATGTCAATATGAATTAATTCAAAGGCACGAGTAGTTTTAGTCTTCTGAGTAGGAAGAGATAATCGAGTTTGTTTCGCTTTGCAACAAGCATCACAAATTAACCAAGACTTAAGATCAAACTTTCCAGATATATTTGAGATCAAAGGAAGACGATCAATAGGTAGATGACCCAATTGGCGATGCCACATATTTGTATCCTTCTGCCTATTTGTTACCAATGCAGTGCCCCCTCCTGTTGATTCCAAGAAGTATAAGCCTCTTCGCGCTTTACCCACTCCAATCAGTCTCTTCAAGGGCAAGTCCTGTATGACACAAAATTCAGGCCAACAAATCAAAACACTATTCGAATCCTTGGTCAATTTAGTAGCAGATATTAAATTATATGAAAACTGAGGAACTCTAAGGACATTCTTCAAAACCAGATTGTTGCTAAGCATCACTTGACCCATGGATTTCACGGGTACTTTATCTCCATTGGGAATTTCAACAGGTGCAATGTTGGGGTTCTCGATCTTGTCGATCAAAATATCCAGTTGACCTGTAATGTGGTCAGTAGCCCCTGCATCAATTACCCAAGGAATTTCAGTAGCTGTCTTACCAGAGAAATTATCGGACAGATTTGTTGAGGTTCCTGCCTCGACACCACCTTGACCAAGCAAATCCATAAGCTGTTGGTAGTGTATCGGGTTGAGGCCTGGGATAGGTGATGTGCTGGATTTGGCGTCAAAGGATGCTGTAAA
This sequence comes from Escallonia herrerae, assembly GCA_033070095.1. Classification (NCBI taxonomy): domain Eukaryota; kingdom Viridiplantae; phylum Streptophyta; class Magnoliopsida; order Escalloniales; family Escalloniaceae; genus Escallonia; species Escallonia herrerae. The sequence continues at coordinate 29,523 of JAVXUP010000869.1, forward strand.
TGCTGTCGGCGAATCTGAAGAGGGCGATGACGTCGTGAATGCCGTCCACAAGGCTGATGAGGACAGCGCGGAACACGCATGCTCATTAGCTCCTTTAGGTCGCCGCTGGTCACTACTGCGGTGACGGGATACGCTCCAGTTAGCTGGGTAGCCCACCAGTTCATAGCATTGCTCCTTGGTGTGATTGGGTTTCCCACACTGGGTACACCGGAGTTTTTCCCCGTTTCCTCTAGTTTTGTTCTCTCTGCTTCATCCCATGGCTTCAGCAAACGCCATGGACTGGATGTCTCCAACATGTTGTGCAAGCAGCGTCGTGGCTTCAAGTGATGGTGTTCTGGTTGCAACAACTAACCGTAGCTTTTCTTCTTGGGCTGCAATGGCGTAGGCCCGGCCCAGAGTGGGCAGTGGGTCTACACTTAATTTTTGTGATCGTACAGTACTGAAAATGTCGTCAAGGCCCATGAGAAAATCATATACCTTTTCCTCTTCTTGCATTGACTCCATCTTCTTTGCCGCACCACATGTGCATTCGCATGTACAAACAGGAATAGGATTAGAAGCCTGCAATTCATTCCAGACATATTTTAGTTTACCGTAATAGGAGGAGATTGTTGTTTTCTCCTGTTGTAATAAGGCGATCGCACGCTTCAATTCATAGAACCGTGGATCGATTCCTTGAGTGAAGCGCTCTTGTAAGTCTGACCAAACTTCACTTGCGGTGTCAGCATGGGCTGCACTACTTTGGATCTCTTTAGCAAGAGCATTTGTTAACCAAGATAGAATAATGGCATTGCACTGTACCCACGGCTGAAAATTCTGGGAATTGACGTCCGGTTTGCCTATGGTTCTGTCCACGAATCCTGCCTTATTTTTGGATGGGAGTGCATTCAGAAAATTACGCCCACAAGTGAAATAGTTTTCACCATTTTCATTGAGAGGGTGTGTTACAAAAATCAAGCCCGGATGGTTTGATGCAGGCAAATAATATGGTGAGTTGATATCGATTACGGTACCTGGTGGTGTACTCGTCGTAATTGACATCAAGCCTCCATGATTGCTATTTGCCGTAGCCTCCATCATGGCTGATAAGAAAGAAGAAAAAAAAATTAGGTTTTCGTAACCTGCTCTGATACCAATGATACCATGAAGAATTGAATTCCTCTTTGGAATAATTTCATTGAATCATAAAGTACATCTTATAAACTAGTGTCCAATCCTTATAAGGAATGGATTCTATAATTAGTGCCTGGTCAACTATTTTATAATAAGGAAAGAATCAATCAAGATCAGTACACAGTCAACTATTCTACAATATGGAAAGAATCAATCAAGATCAGTGCGTAGTCAACTATGTGCAATAAGAAAATGTCAACTATGTGGAATAAGGAAATGATCAATGGAAATATCCTTCAATACGGGCGTCCGCATGCGCCGTTTGATTGTGGGTCAATTGATCGATGTGTGATTGTGAGTGAATTCAGTCAGCCAGTTTGCGTTGTGCGTGCGCAAGTGTGATCGTGGGTGAATTCGATCAGTGTGTGTGTGTGGGTGAATTAAATTATATTGTGCCTATGTGTGATTGTGGGTGAATTCAACTGGGGGGGGGGGGGGTGATTGTGGCAATCAGTGTGTGCGCAAGAGTGATTGTGTGGTGGTGTCGTGTTTGTGCTCGGTGGTTGGTGGTGGAGCCATGATTGTGCTTGGTGGTTGATGTTGGTGTTGGTTGGTGCCGTGGTTGTGCTCGGTGGTTGGTGATGGAACTGTGGATGTGCTTGGTGGTTGGTGATAGTGTTGGGTTTGTGCCGTGGTTGTGTTTGCGGTTGATGGTGGCGTTGGACTTATATGGGGGATCTGGAGCGCACCGGCTGGTGGCAATGGTGCTGGCCAGTAGTCCACGATCTGGAATAAGGAAGAAGAAAGGAGAAGAAAAGGAGAGAGAAAAAGAAAAGAGAGTTACGGAATTGCCCCTGGATTAAGCCACTTAACGGACTTGAGGCTGACAGAAGATAATGAGATGACTTAATTGGATAAATTGGCGTGTGCAGTGGTTACTCTGACACAAATCGAAGTCCAATGGCTCAAGTGAAATTTGCGTTATAGTTCAGTGGTCAATGGTGTATTTTACTCTCAACAATTTAGTCTGTTTTTCTTTTCCTTTTTCTATCCTCCGCCTTTTAGTTAAAAACTTTTTGCGTGCAGGACATTGCTGGTGATGGTTGTTTCAGCCTGGGCATGTTGGCTCATCTCTCACCTACTTTGCATGATAAGGGTGTATGGATGTATCCTCGACTATTTTGGGAGACGGGGGTTCTCGGACAGGTTTTGTACCTTGAAGCGCATGCCGTTGGCATCTCTGCTACCGGTATTGGCTGCTTCTTCGATGACCCAGGTATGTGTTTTTCTTATTCCCCCTTCTACCTGGGCTTCTACAAAATTTTCCTGCTGGTCATGTGAAGATATATGTGATTCTGTAACCCAAATGCTTGGCCAGGAGTTGGAGCTAGCATGAGTAAAGATGTTCCTTTTCTGAATGGATCTAGTTTAGCTATGCGAAACACTACCTTCAAAGATGACAGTTGAAGGGGGATAACAATAATAGAGCTTTGCTTTCTAGCGTATGCAAAGAATGCAAGACTTACTCCATGAAAAAACATCTACCTTTTGGTGCTCAGAAGCTCATCAGTTAGCACTCAACCTAAGATCTACTCTCTTGCTCTTGTTGAAGAGTTGTGAAGTCCCTTCTAGTACTCTGCAGATTTCACGGCGGTCACACTTTCCTCTTCTATTTAGAGGATTAGCTTGCTCTCCTTCGTCCTGCGGCTGACCACACAAATGAAGACTTAAAACCAGATGGTATCAATGAATTACCGGGCAGTGTTTTCGACTATATCTGCTGTATTGTTGCATACTGGCTGAGAGCTGCCATAAATGGCTGAAAAATAGGTTTGGAACATCCAGTATAATATTACATCTAAAACATGAAAGAATCAAAATTTAGGTAGCAGATTTGGAGACATGAGTGTATCATTGTAGAGATTTGGTCGGATTATCAAAGTTGAAAATTGATCTGGTTCAATGGTGGAAGGACAAGGATAATTGATGAGCTTGATGCATTAGTTTGGTGTTGTTTTCCAAGTTCGGGCAATCAGAGATAGATGGGAATGTAGAGAAGGAAGTTGTGCCAGCAGTTAGTTTGGCTAAATTTTAGAATGAAGGTGAGAGCAGTGAAGAGCTGATGCCATAATGAGCTGTTAAACGCTAGCTTCGGCGTCCTACTTCCTTTTACTCTTGAGAAGCTATAATTGTGGACAGGGCTAGAACCGAGGAAATTATAGTAGCCTCGTTCACTAATTTATTGATTTTAGTCCAGCTGTTAATTTTGGCTTTGAGTTCTTACCATTTAGAATTTGAGACATAAATCTGTAGAGGCACGTCCAAGTATCTTCCTGGCTGTGGACCTTTACTGTATAGCTTCATGGCTCATTTGGCTCGTTATCAAATATAGCTTTACCTGATGAATTTCTAAAGTCCTTTATGCTGGTCCAGCCATGACAAACCAGTATTCAGCAAAGATAACGCGATAAGCCCGGAACTGGGCACAGGAAGCCCAATTTAGAGGTATCGTATTTGGATAAAGCTGAGAGCGGCTCCATCATCAAGAATAGGTTGGGGGAGATGGGATTGTTGAAGTGTCCAAGGCCCATAGCTCTAGGACGACATGTTCCATGCAAACATTGAATGATACTAAAGTTGGCAGTTCTGACAAATTGCATAATCTAACCCATAACGGTGGTAGGAAAGTCAAAATTCTGACGGTAATTTGGGTGGTCTATTCTTCCTGAGTGAGTGAGTCATTCGCCTTCATGATGTCTAACTCCAGAGCCCGTCTTGATATCCCGTCTGCTGAATGGTTTTTTTCAAGATGAGAGTGGTTTCGGCCTGTGACTCTGCAAGAATGAATGTTTTCTAGTTCAAAGGATTCACATCTCAGGCCCGAAAGGCAGTGCTTCAGCTGGACCCTGAGCAGACACCACTGGATGACTAAATGTGCAAACCTTGTAGGAGTAAAAAGTCCACAGCGCATCACACGTCACACACCAGTACTCTCGAAACTCTTGCATCTAACACAGCATCACCATTTAGCCTCAAGTGGCAACTATAGTTATGCTTTTACCTACACAACCAAACTGCTAGATCTACCAATAACCAAGACAGCAACAAGATAATCACACCCCTACACCTACTAGATCAGAGATCAAGCCCTATTTCCAACCAAAGAATCCATTGTGAACCAATGTGAAGAGCAGCAACCAATAACTGCACATCCACATCTCAGAATTGCCGGTGAAACAAGTTTGGTGCATTCTCAGGGAAATCACGTTGAACAGTCATTTTCACCCTGGGCTACCAAATACTCCATACTCGACGCACGTCCAACATATCACAACAATTGCATTCATGAATTGTGCTAGGACTTGAAACCCCGACTTAAATAAAATTGCCTTAGGCACAAGTAGATCAATAAAACCTCAGTCCACACATACAAACGGTGGAAGCCACATCCGACCATGATAGACAAAGGGGAGAGCATAGATCCCAAAGGAAACCTTGGATCGACAAGGTAGTCCAGATGGGAGGATCTCTCAGATGAACCTCAAAGGGACGACGGATTAACGCACAAAAGGAGGAGATTGGAATGATGTGTGTATTATGGACTATAGTCATATGCGGGTGATATGTGCCAATATCAAGCTTAATGTATTACTGCCGAAATGGGCACATCTTATTGGCTCTCATACGTCTGTAAAGACGTTTTCCTGTGTAATGGGTTATGTTGCTAAGAACTCTTCAGGACTAGAAACATAGATCAAGTACTGTCAAAAGAACAGGAATAGAACCACGACCCTATCTTTCAATCTGACTTGGTATCCAAGGCTTTACCATCAATGATCTAAAGTGGCCACCATCGTTACTTAGTATCTCTGCCTTGCTAAGGACATTTTTTCAATTTATTACGTATTGTGATTTTTCCACATCAGCCATGCACCTGGTGGGAGACGGGGCTTGGCCTTGCGCACTAGCAACCTAGTACTTTCAAGCACTCAAGGTTCCATTGGCTAACTCTTGGTCTGAGGGTATACATTCTTATCTCTGAAGTTTGACCTAATATATCCCGAAAGGTCTTTGGGGTACAGTAAGCACGGATAAAGTTGCAAACCTATTTGTTTTGAACTATTTTCAAAGAGACAACAGGCGTGATGTACTAACAATGTTAGAGGCATCCTCCTACTGTAGCTACATAGTTCAAGTGCTCTTACTAATGAATATAATCAGAGTGGAACATCTTCCCATAGTTTTCATCATGGATTTAGCCGCTCTCACGTGAATGCACAATTTTATCTTCAGAAGACGTTTCTCTCTTGTTTTGACACCTAAACTAAGTTGGCCGCCAATTTACCGATTAATCAAGCATTTTTTTCTTTAAATATTTGCCAAATATTTTTTGGTGATTCTACGTTATAACTTGTTTTGCTCGCACCACTATTTATTTCTGGAGTTACTTTGTTTTTTTCATTTTGAATTCTTTCTATTTGATTTTTGATTGTGTGTGTTCTATCAGTTTTATTAAAATATGTTGGGGTATAGCCTAATAACAACATCAAGTTGTTTTCTTCTTGTATTTGATTGTTTATTGCCAATATTAGCTCCGTGTCTTGCTTTATTTATGCACGCTCAACTATCTAGTGTGACTAAATGTTTTCTCTCTTCGCTCTTTTGCAGTACATGAAGTGCTTGGGTTGAAAGGATCAAACTATCAGAGCCTTTATCATTTCACCCTTTATCATTTCACCGTTGGAGGTCCGGTCGTGGATAAACGGATAATGAGCCTGCCCGCATATCCAGGACCCAGGATTGATGCATAATTAAGCAGCAGACCGTGAGCACAAGTTCGAGAACCAAAGCCGATAGATTGAGAGTTCCAAGTTGATAGGTCATAGAAAATTAATTAAGCAGTACTTGTGGTATGTTCTTGTTAGTTCCCCGTAAATGTTGAACGTGCTAGAGTGCCACACAAGTGTAGCCCTGAAAATTAATTAAGCAGTACTTGTGGTAAGATGTGCTACGAATATAGCCCTGAAAAATAAAATAGGTCAAAATTCACTTTAGAAAGTACCTCAGAAGTGAATCATCACCCTGAAGTAATGTTTGTATCAAGAGTTGGGACTGAAAAGACTTGTGGGAAATCCACGATTGTAGATGGCAAAGAATTCTTCACTGAAAACAATAACTTTTTCACAGCTTGTTTACTGGAAGCAGAGACATTTCGGAAAATATTCTTTGATAGATACCCCTATTTCTGGTCATTGCACTTTAATATGCATCTTGAGTGGGATAATGAGATGCTGTAACGGTTTTATTGACAAAAGATTAGTCCTCTTGGGCGAAATTTCATTGGCAACAAAAAGTGAGCGGTGAGACTTGAAAGTCGAGCCCTTCCAACGAGGAATTCAATCATACTGTAGATCCAGACTAGGTACTCCAGAATACTTGCTGAAGTCCGTTGCTGAATCTTCTCCGGGGTCTGCAACACTGTACTTGTAGTCTTCTATGATACTGCTCTTCAAATGCCGCATTCTGTAGCTCTGAAAGAAGGATCTTCTCATCTGTGCAAGCTAAATGTTTGGACAATTATGTCACCTCTCAAGTGAAGTCCAAGGTACATGATGCGATATCCTGAGGATGTTCCCCGAGATGGCCTTTTTCTTGGATACTCCTGTGTTACTTCCGGAATGGTGGCAAAATGCCTCAGCAGAATTGGGATAAGTATCCAACTAAAATGCGTGTTAAGAGGCCAAGCCAAGAGGACGCTTCATTGATATTTGGAACAACTTCGACAAAAGAATTGTATAGATTAATCAAGAGCTATAGAACCAAGGGTCCACAGGTACCTTGGCATTCCCTATTTGTCCGACGCCCTTTCTTGTGGTTGCCATTAAACTCCCAAGGGCTGCAACGAAATCCTGATTATGGGACCTCCAGAGCAAGTAAATCAAATTCAAAGAGCATGTTGTTTCCAGAATAGAGGGAACAGTGGGCACATTGATATCAAAATTGACTTAATACTTGAATGAATCCAGAAAGAGACCAAGTGAGACCCCAGCCTTCCAATAATTAAACATGGTGATCAGGTCTCTTACCTTCTTGAGTTCAGAAAGTGAAGCTCCATACATGAGGGCTCCAATCGCCTCAACCACGGTCACAGCTAAAGCAGCAGATAGAATGTCCCAGTCCCCAGTTTGCCCTATAACAGTCGCAAAGGCAGTAGCACAATAAAATCCCACCAAGAAAAACAGTATTTTGACGGGAAAATCTCTCTTCAGTTCCTTAATTCTTGCAATCAACTTGATTTGAAAAGCTTGGATTGCTCTCGTAAGTCTAGTCCCGCTTCTGGTGCTATTTGTGGATGAAGGTGTAGATCCGCTTCCACTTACGCTGCACCTAATAGTCCGCGATCCCCTCCTATACAATCAAAAGCAATACTAAAGATTATGTGCACGTAGGAACTCCAGATAATGATCACAACACAGTATGATATATGCCACTGCCAACTACAATACATGTCACGTATGTCACTGCTAACTTACGTCGTTCAATGCCATCTAGTTTACTTATGTAGTAAACATCAAAGGGCGTCCCAACGCACAAAGCTTCCGCCATTATGGGACTAGTGAGGGTTAGTATATGCAGCATTACCTCACAAAGCTTACATGTTGTGAGCCTTACCGTTGTGCCAAAGGCTCACCCTCATACTAGACCTATAGTAGAATATATAATTTAGATGTTCCTGCCAAATATATTTAACTACTATTATCAATATAAGCATCTTGACAAAAGTAACTTACTTGGAACTTGGGACAAAATAAAGTTGGGCTGCCGGAGACACACACAGTCGAGCATTAAGCATATTACCAAATGAAAGTGCAGCTCCATGAAGGTAAGCTGCAAAGTGTAGAGCAGTAAACCGTGATCTGAAACTTTCAGCAGTTGGAAGCCTTGTACTTGTTAGGTTTCCAAGTGATGGCATTCTAGTTGCCTAGGAACCTGCAAAACAACTCAGGTTGTTGAAACTAATGATAGCACCAAATAGGATGAAAGATTCGTCATCAACGAGGGACAGGGGAAGGTTGGGGGGAGATCGTGGTGTTCAAATTTAAACTTTCCCAATAACTTAATGACAGAAAAGAAATCAGAAACAGGAAATACTTAGAGCCAAACAATTGCAAGCTATATGAATCTGATTTCTTGGAGTTAATATCTTGACATGCTTTGCGTTAATTATTCGCAATGAATTCCCCTCAGTTAATTAACAGCAATAACTGAACAGAATGGAAAATTAAAAAAAAAGGGGGGGGGGGGGGGGGTCAGCATAGTTTCTGACGAAAAGGTAAAAACTAAAGCTTGAACCCGCCCCTATATTGGAGATGCCACAGAAGGACCTGGCATGCCAAGCATAAAGCTTCAGCGGCCAACAGTGTAAAAGCATTAAGTTAGCCTAGAATCTTCCCCAGTCCTCATTTGTGCAGTGGCAAAGTTGAAATGTTGACCTGTTCTTTTGCCTGCCATTTTTCATTTTCCAAGGTCAAGTTTGCTTAATTGAAGGTTAGCTGTTCAAAGAGCAGGCCACAACTTTCTTCTAAATAATGACTGCAACAAAAGAGATTAGCCGCTTAGATCGATTTAAGTTATCGAAGTATGGAGAGGCTAATTGAAGGGTGGGGTAAGCCGGCTGCAATTAAACTTGTAGTTCCAAATCTAAATCATGGAACAATTCCAAAAAGAAGTGGGCTTTTACAATTAGAACCCATGAGAAATGAGTGAAGATCGCACCCCTATTAAGTTTATTCAAAAGATGCCTTTACTGAAAGCTGGAGTTGCACAAGACAGATTCAAAGCAAAGGGAGGAGTGAACCTCTTTCCTTCCTAACCTTCGATAGCCTTCCCGACTGGCATTCAACTGCGATTGACAATAGGAACAATATGCTCGCATTAGTTATTATGGAAAATAGCCTTTCATTAATCGATTGGTTCGATACAAACACCTATATATAGGTTGGGAGGATAATTCCCATCTTCCAATTATCTCAACCTAAAAATATGATTTCAAATGAAAACTAATGAAATCTTATCTAAATTTTACATTTATCCCAAATCTATCTAGAATGATCTAACATATCTGACATCCTTCCTGAAACACATGGTATTTTAAATTAAAATCCATGTATTTGGTTACAAAAGTAAACCCAAAGAAAAAAATAAGAAACCCAGATATCCAGTAAGAATCTTCATGATTGTTCTACAATCTACATTGCATGCAACTCCAACATAAGATATCTTCCCATTGTAATCAATAAGCCAATCGAAGGCAAGCGAGTTATCCATCTATAGGACTGAAAGCAGGACGTCAACACATTGAGAACGTGCAAGAACAAAAAGTGTGAGCTTAAAGAGAATGGCTCATTTAGAAAAGCAATAGAGTTTATGAAATAATAATTAGAAAGAGAACAAAAAAAGGTAGAAAGAGCTTTCGAATCATTAGGAAAGAAAAGGATATTTATGAGACAGAAATTATATGCTGGAGAGACAATCCAAAGGTATGAAAGGTTATGAACGCATCAGTAGATGAGTAGCAAAATGTAGAGAAACATAGTTGTGAAAGATAATTTTGGGCTTGAAATTTTGTTGGAGATCAAATGGGGCATGTCGAATAATTGATTAGACCAGAAAGCCTACAAACTTCAAATCATAGTCTATTGCCCCTAGATAAGCGAGAGAGAGAGAGAGAGAGAGTGTGTGTGTGTGTGTGTGTGTGTTTGGCCAGACCTCAAATCATGATCATAATTATGACCTACCAACTTCAATCATAATCATCATAATCATAACAACCACGCAGCGTTTACAGCAACCAAAAAAATTCCAACTATAGAAAAGATTTCTTAGACCGACAATTGCCGACCAATGTGTTCATATCGATCATAATATCCAAGGCCTAAAAAAATTAATGCACTACAAAAGTGGCTTCAGGCTGTGTGATTGTTAAACCGTATTACAGATTCCGAAAGCTTATATTTTGCTCTAAAAAGTATGAGCAGCAGCAGCTATGCATGTTATGCAGGAAGAAATGCAGCTTATCCAGAACCCTGATGTTTCCTGATGTGCAGACTCCATTTGGTAACGCCATACGGACCGACACAATATATAAGGGTCTTGCCATTGCAAGGTCAGGATAGGATTGGGTTATTCACAGCCCTGCTGTGCAAAGAGGCTATATCTGTATTTTGATCCCGCAACCTCCAGATCGAAATTGAGCGATCTTTACGCTGCACCAAATCTCACCCTCAACCTAGGCCTCATCTGATGTTAGAGAGAACATCAGATATCAGACAGGTCTACAATTTTAACCTTCTGATCAGAAGACACATGTTACTATAATGACGTTGATGGAGGTCACTCCTTGTCTGATATATCTGGGAAAAGGCTTTCAGGAAACAGGTTAACTCTCCAAATCTCATTATTCTCATGTCACGTATGGTTTTCCAGAATCTGAAAACACTAGAACTATCCATGATATCGTTTTCTTCCTTTTTTTGGGTTAGGCAAGGAAATGTTTAAGGAAACCGCAAAAAGAGGCGAATCCTATAAAGCAAATAAGCAATCAACCACCCATGCGCAGCAAGAAAATGTCCAAGAACTCTCCCGACGGGACTGAAAATTGCCAACCAGCCAAAAAGGAAAAAATAAATCACAAAAAGTGAGGCCTTAAGACGAGGCCTTTTCAAAGACTCTCCCCTCATCTCCTTACAAACGCACCAAGGCACGCAAGGAGGAATTAAACCACACAATTTAGCTGTATGTTTCCGCCTCTTAATAGAGACCACCTCTGTAACATCTCTACTGCCAACCACGGCATATCCAATCAAATATGCAGAAGAAGAAAGTACCATATCCCTAAGCTCTCTGGCAGCTGAACAATTTAGCATGTATCCTAACATGATTTGGTCTTTTGCTACTTCCCTGAGTATTTTAGTGTCATCACTAATATCATAATTACATTCTTTAATCAACTACCTTATACTTGGATACCACTTCATTGATTTCTTTATGCATCGATTTACCACATTCACTTGATTCGTCAAGACGGTACATAGTAAAAATCCTTCTTTTTTTCCAACGTCTTTTTCTCTGCGTCAACTAGAGAAAATGGATCAAAAGCAACACCCATCTAAACATGGTACTAAAAATGGACTGTAAGGATTAAACAACTGTTGAACGCCTTTTCTTTCATTACTACAGATATGTAATTTGAGCAAAAATAACACAAGGGTTTCTGTATAATGGTCTGTTAATCCAGTATTTGAGTCGTCAAAGTCGTTTATGAATCAAAAAAATGAAGAGGCGTGAAGAAGAGCGTACCTACGACATCAAAGTTGCCAGTGGAAGAGTTAGAGTTGTCAAACGGGCCGGGCGGCCCGCGGGCTGGCCCGACCCGGCCCGGTTCTGGCCCGGGCTGGCCCGGCCCCGTTCATGAACAGTAGCGGCCCCAGCACAGCGGGCTTGGGGCCTGGGCCTGGACCAGGCCTTCATTTGCTGCGAAAAAGCCCGGCCCGGCCCGGCCCGGAAACGGGTTTGGCCCGGCCCGAAGTCGGCCCGGGTCTGGCCCGGTCTGCGGCCCGGATCTGGCCCGGTCTGCGGCCCCACTTGTTTTAATTTTTTTGTTTTTCCCCCCCTTTCTTCCACCCCTTTTCCAAAATTCCACTTTTACCCCCCCAACAGCAATATAACGGCTAGTTTGGGGGGTATTTTAGTCTAACCTATATTTTTCAACTCCTTTACACTCTTACCCTCCCCAACAACTATAAACGGATAGTTTGTAGGGGTATTTTGGTCTTTTGTGAAGTTTCTAAAATCTATAAATTCACACCATTTCTCTCTAATTTTTCACACCAATCTTCTTACTCTCTCTTACCTAAACATTCTATATTTCTACAAGCTTTGCTACTATTTTCCTCTCCAATTACTACTCTTGCTAATTACTACTAGTATTTACTAATTAGTACTCTTGTTTATTAATTACTAGTCTTGCTAAATTCTTTTTAATTACTAACTCTCTAATATTTGTTACTCGTTCATTCTTTTAATTGTTATTTCTTATTACTACTCTTATACTTGTGTATTTAGTTACTCTTACAAAGTTTAGCTCGAAATATGGCTGGATTATTGAAGAAAATGAGGCGTGCATCGTCATCACGAAAAACATCATCATCATCGCAAGCACCACCACCAGCACAAGCGCCAGCGCCACGGCCATCACAAACACCAATCCAAGCACCAACACAACCATTCGTTCCTGGACGAATGAGTACAGGCTGTATGATAGATACCCAAGCCAATTGGGAGTTCAATCAAAACATTCCAGATTTTGAATACACGCCTGATGAAGACCCCCCGCATTATAGTCAAGGACGCAGCTCGGTTGGCGAAGCTACTACTCCGTGGCATAATCTCAACCCTATGCCTGGTCATGATGAAGAAGGGCCGAGCAATGCCTCCGGTAATGAGCCAGAAGTCCAAAAGGGGAAAAAAAAGAAAGCCGAGTGTTGGAATCATTTCGATGTAGTTATGGTGGACGGCATCCGAAAAGCTCGATGTAAGTACTGCGCTAAATTATTTTCGTCTGGTAGTGGTAATGGACATCTTAACAGGCATTACCCTCTGTGTGCACCTCGACAAGGCCACGTCGAACCTACCCAAACGCAGTTATCTTTTGACGGTAAGTTATTTGTTTATAATCAGCGAGAGCAAAGAGACGGTCTCGCTGAATTTGTTATTCATGATGAACAAGCCTTTTCTTTTGCCGATAATCCTAAGCACTCTAGATATATGAACACATACGTTCAACCTTTGTACAAAAAGGTTCATAGAAACACAACTAGATCCGATGCACTCCGACAGTACAATGCTGCTAAAGCACGCCTTATCGATTATTTCGATAAATTTGAAGGTAAAGTTAGTCTTACTTCTGATATTTGGCAATCTCCTTATACTTTTGTTAGTTATTCTTGTGTGACCGCTCATTGGATTGATGTAGATTGGGTTATGCACAAGAGAATCATCGCTTTCGAGCACTTCCCTTATCCGCACGATGGAATGAACATTGCTATTCTTATATTAAAAGCATGCACCACATTTAAAATTAAGGATAAGATTATGAGTGTTAGTTTTGATAATGCTTCTAATAATAAAGTTGCTGTTGCAGCTTTAAAGGAGACGCTTCAACCTGTACTTAATGGTGAATTATTTCATGTTCGCTGTGTTTGTCACATTATTAATTTAATTGTTCAAGATGGTTTAGCTGCTGCAGGAGATATTCTTCTCAAAATGAGGGGTATGACAGCGTATGTTAATAGCTCGAGTCCGAGAACACAACAATTTAAAACGTTGTGTGTTCAATATAATATGCCTCGCAGGAGAGCAGTTACAGATGTGGTCCACAGGTGGAACTCTACATACCACATGCTTTTACACATTCTGGCATACCGAGAAGTCTATACGCATTTTCTACTAACCCAGTTCCCAGCCGGCTTGCCAACTCAAGAGGAATGGCAGATGGCCACATACCTAGCTGAATTTTTGGAGGTATTCTACACGTCTACCAATTTATTGTCTGGTACGTACTATCCCACCTCTCCTCTCGCTGTAATAGAAATTCTGAAGATGGCTACAATGTTAACAAAATGGAGATATATAGGACCCTTTAAGGAAATAGTAAAAGTGATGGATCAAAAATTTAATAAATATTGGAGTAAACTGCCTGCTATTTTTACTGTGGCTACTTGTTTAGATCCTAGGTTAAAGTTGCATGGCGTGAACGCCTCGATACAAGAGATATCGAAATTAATGTGCTACACAGCAGAGGAGACAACCGCATTCACAGCAAAAGTGAGCAAGAGGTTTGAGGACTTGTTCAACGTCTATCGTAATTCTGCTGACGTGCGCGGGCGAGCTACATCATCATCCACTGTTGAGAGGTATTATGCGCCATACCTTCAGGGCTTTGAACATCTAGTAGCAAGACAACTACCAGGTGAAGGTACTTCTAATTCGGCAGGTTCGTATACTTTTTCCTCTTTTAATGAGATTGGTGTATATGCAAATACTGATCATTATTCTGATTTATCAAGGCAAGAACAGGTTAATTTTAATTTGTTAAATTTTTGGAAACAAAATCAAAACATGTATAAAACTTTATCCCAAATTGCACGGGATGTACTGCCAGTGCAAGCCTCCACGGTTGCTTCAGAGTCGGCATTTTCAGCCAGCGGGAGGGTTTTGGATGACAGGAGGAGTCGTCTTAACCCCGAGTCGCTCGAGCTATGTGTATGTTGGAAGGATTATCTTGATGCGAAATACCGCGAGCAAGATAAACCGATTGATGATAGGAAGAGCAGTGACTCGGATATTGAAGTACTTCTGGATGATTAGGTAATTTGTTTTTATTTTCCTCTTTTGATCCTTTTGGTTGACGTTGCAAATTTCTTGATCTTTGATTGCTGATATTTTGGATAAACATGCATTATTATTTTGATTGTTAGAATTTTAAGAATAAATTTTTTCACAAAATATACTTTTTTTCCATATATATAAAATAAATTTTTACAAGCAAGATATATATTTTTTCGTATATATAAAAAAATAGGTAACTTCGCCTGTTTGTTTACAAGCAGCCGGTCCCAAGCCCGGATAAAAGGAGGAGGGCCTATGAATACATTTATTATTTTTCTATATAAATTGTTATGTGTTAAGATTTTATTAATAAAGCTCACCAAGAAGAGTATGAAAATGTTTAACATATAATAAAAAATATAATGGCTAACAAATAAATATGTATATACATACATACATATATATGTATATTACTTATAATGAAATAAAAGGATAAAGATTAGGTTCGTTAAATTGTGAATATTGCCTAGAGATGAAATTTAAAATTGAATAACAAGAAGAAGAAAAAAAAAAAAAAGTGCCCGGGCCCGGCCCAAGCCCGGCCCTAGCTATTGGGCCTAGGGCCAGGGCCTGGACTGGGCCTAGGTTTGCCTTCGGCAGGCCCGGCCCGGCCCGGTTGGCAGCCCCACTGGCCCGGCCCCACAGCAGGCCCGATGGGCTTGGGCTGGGCCGGCCCAAGCCCGGCCCTTTGACAACTCTAGGAAGAGTGCTGCGGTGGCTTCTTTTTCATGTTATTTTCATGTTATCAAGGATGATAAGGAGGCAAACCTTTGCGAATGGAACACAAAAAAATGGGTTTATGTGGCCCAACCATTTAACCCACATAAACCCAACAAAAGTAACAAGTAGAGAGAGCCGTAACTCATGATAACAACAAGGGAAGCTGTGATGTTGGCTAAACGATGTTGAGAGAGACTCTTCCCTCTCTCTAAGCCAACATCAACCATGAGTTACAGCAGGGATCTAAATTCACATTGTCATATCGAAAGACTTAACAGTTAAATGTATTCATATTGAAGAGATATTGATACCGTTTCAAATTTTACGGAATAATGTATTTTTATTTCTTATTTCTAGAGACACTGTATATTTAAGCATTATATCTTAGTTAATGGATGAATTAAACGCAAGTGGATTTTACTAATGCTGCCATAATAACCAAAGACACGACATTTTTTTAGATAAAAGGAAGGTTGGCCCAGTTGCTAAAGCATGCATGGTTATAGCAAAGATTGCTTTGAAATGATCATATTACTTGCTTCTAGAACTATATAATGTTTTTGCAAAACTCACGTGTTGCTTTGACATTAGGGCTTCTCGAAAAGAAAAGTGCTTCAATGAGACTATCAAAAAATTGAAAAACAAAAAAGAGTTTGGGAATGTGACAGCACTGATATTTTAAAATATTAAGCGGTACATGCTATCAGTTACATACGTTGAAATGGTATGTACCAAACCCTACGATGCGATATTAAACACTATGCTCTATTTTCTCAGTAAAAAATGAAAGGCTCTCACTTAAGAAGCAAGTGCAGAGCGTATGAAGCACAAGGAGAAAAGTGAAGGGAGATCCTCTCCCTTTAAACCAACAAAGAGAAATCACCAAAAAAATGAAAAAGAAAACTTTTGCAATCCCCACAATTTGTTGATGGCACAGTATTTTTTCTTAATGAGGTATCATCATGCAACGCATAACGTAAAACATTGAGAAAACAATTTCAAATATATACAAGTCCACCCATATCGAGAGTTCAAACTTAAGATTAGTGATCGTGGGCACCCTCGAGTCGTATGCGGGGGTTAAAAAAGCACTAGATTTATTGTTACACATGTATATGACAATATAGTAAAATAATATATATATATATATATATATATATATACACATACATACATACACAAACGTACAAACATGTAAATGTACAGACACACACGTATATAGAGAGAGAGATTACTGCACTATTGAGAGCTCAAATCACCTAGGGGCTGTACGCTTACAAAATTTAGTTTTCGTTTTTGTAATGATGATGAAAAATATGTTCTTTTTGTGTACTTTTATCTTTTTTCAGTTTCGTTTTGGATAAAAAAATCCAAACAGTAGCGAAAAAAATGAAAACACATCACCTTTTCTCACTTTCAGATAATACCATTCTTGTCTCCACTGTTCACATTTTTTTGTCATGCCTGTGCCGCCTATAGCTCTCTCTCTCTCTCTCTCTCTCTCTCTCACATTCTCATATGGAATGATCCTCGCAGGTCGGTCTAGGTAAGGCGACGATCATTAATAGCAATCCCAACCAAGAGAGGGCAAGAAGCTATTCCTTATTCTTGATAGCACAGGAATAGACAGAAGACTAAGGGAAGAAAGGAAGGGGAAGGGGAAAGGCTACACGGTTGAGAATTGCTTTTGCCTTGATCTCCAACTCGAAAATGCGGCGAGTCAATTGTCTTCTTTGTGTCCCACTGTACTTCAAATGCATTTGATTCGACTTTTGTGCTCTCCATGGTTCCAGAAATACGGGTATATCAATGACCTACTGAAGGGGAAATGGAAGGGGAAGTATATGGGCCCAGGAAAGAAAGGAAGATGAAGGGGAAAGGGAAGTCAGACACATACGTGGGCCCATGGAAGAAAAGGAAGGGGGAGGGGAACCACGTAACATTGCCAAACCGTATGAGCTGGGGTGGGCCCTACATGGAGACATTTGTGTTGTGTTGAATGATAACGTTATTGGGAGAAGTAAAAAAGTGAGTAGGGAGGGTTGTTGAGAAAATAAATGAAGGATATAAAAATAATTTGTTAGGTTAAGAATAGAGTTAAAACAGGAAGAAATGTGTACAAACAGCGTAGAAAATGCTAAACATACAAGAATGGATTCAAAAAAGTTGGTGAAAATGAAAATGGTAAACGTACAAAAAAAATAAAAAAAGTAGATACGGAAAAAACTAAAAGTACAAAGTCTGATTTTAGAACTGAATACTAAAATCTGAAAAATAAAAACAGAATACAAAACACGAAAAAAATATTCGTAAACGTACGCCCCCCCCCCCCCCCCCCCCCGCCCCCCCTGTCCCTGTGTCCTTTCCATTCTAATTCGTGAAGATTGGTGAGAGTAATCGGTTAGAACAAAAAAATGCATGGATACAGATGGGGAGAAAATGATTGGAAGTTAGTTACTAAAAGAAGCTAAGAATTACTATGTGTGCTAGTTACCATGTTTCAACAAAGTTGAGGAAGGCATGTGCTAGAGGCATGAAAATTTTCCACATAATCATTATTAAATATTTTTGGACGTGTTTGAAGCATTGGAAAAAGGGTAATATTGAAAAGTAAAAAAAGAAGCATAAGAGTGCTCTCATTTAGTATTTGTATAGATATCCGATAAGTTAAAGTTACAAGAACAAAATAGCTTTCGTGGTTATTTAATGAATTCACGCTAAACGATATCCTATACCAAAACTTTAGCAATTTAGACTATGATGTCTCACATCGGACGTGAGGTTGTTTGTAATTTACCTTGTAAGCCCTAGCAATGAATTCGTAAATGAACTTATAAGTCCTACTTTAGCTATAGCCCATTTGAGCTTGTAGTGAAGCTACAGACTCATATTATTACACGTGATGTTGGACCCGAAGCTCGAAAATAAGAGTTGGACTATCCAGTCATGTTAAGATGTGGGGACATGAAGGCAATCTCAAAGTGGCACGGAGCTGGTGGAAGCTCCATCGTGTTTATAGTTTAAGGTGAAAGGTCATTGAGATAAAGAAGATGCGTTGGTAAGAGCGAGAAAGAGAAGACCTCATAATAGAGTGAGACAAATAGTGGACATTTATTTGTAAAATTTTTCTAATAGCTAATCTTATAAAGCGATTAGGTGAGAATTATGAAAAAAATTAGATTTGCATCATTCATTTAGCGATGTGGACGGTGCAAGATTAGATGGGAACATGGAGACTTTTCCAGCACTTTGTATGGACCAACCCCTTTTTATACATTCATATCATTTCAAGCTAGGCTGATTCTGTTGAACAACCGGTATTATCAAACAATGGCTAAAGGAAAAAAAAATTGTGATATGTGTGACAAATGTTGAAATTGAATCTCAGTGAGAATGCCAATACATAAAGAAAAGAAAATCCATTATCACAGGTCGTTTGTGTGAGATTTCATTATTGGTCTTATAAGACTCGGCCAAGAATCTCATATATAAATCTACTTAGCTAGTTTTTTGAAACATTGTCATACATGAGACTGTGACTCAATTCGTTACAAAGATTCAATTAGTCGCCAAACTCGTTGTCACGGTTTTGAGCGGTCTAATTCAATACTAGGCCTGGTTAATCAATCTCCCAATTAGCCTTACCAAGCAAGTTGCTATCAATTACTTTGACATTTCTTAAAGCTTGTCCCTACCATCAAATCAAAACTTAGACAGAAAGACAAAGGAATTTTCCTCATCCTGTGCTTGGCTTTGAATGTGATGTATAAAACCTAATTACTTTACATCAAAGGGTCAAAGTTCCTGCCAATAACCAAACCAAAGTGAGTGTCACGGTACCAAATGTCACGCGCGTGATATCAAACGTCATCATATTGCCTAACTAAGTAGGAGTAATAATCACACGCACCCAAGGAAAATTCAAAAAGTGGGAGGAAAAGGATTCTTGTTTACACACACTGCTATTGTAGGGCTCACTTTTTGTCTGGACTGACCAATCAAGAAAGTCGACCTTGCTCCTCTGGCGAATCTCCGGCCAGATCTCCGATCAGGTGCTCCATCACCTCGTTACTGTATTTATGCGCAGTACCCATGCCTTTACGTTCTGGGTTTGGCTTATTTTTAGCGTCTGTGTGCTGTCTGATTTGGGTTCTTCTATCATTTGTCAGTATTTATTAAACCAAAATTTACCATGGTTGTCGTTTTTTTTTGCCATCTCTTGACGTGTATGAAACTAAAAGGCAAATGGGTAGGAATCAGGTTTTGGGTTTTAGGGCAGACACGCTCTCTGCTGTTTAAAGAAAGAGTCTTTTTCCAGGCGGTTTTCTGCGCGTCTCACTGCATTTTCTCTGTGAGTTTCTTGTTGCTTATTTACATTTTCATAGCTATAAAGTTGAAGTATTTCTAAGAAAGTTGGTGCTTTGGGGCGCGTTGAACCGCAAAGGATGGAAAGTTTTGTTACTGGGTTATGGAATCAGGTCTGGTTGAGGTGAAGGATGGTGGTTTTGAGGTTTTGACGAGGTGGAGGTTTAGTTTTTGCCATACAGGACATTGCAGAAAGAAGTTTAGAGAATGGTGTTACTGTTTTTACTGCTAGACAGTTGATGATTTCACCTGCAATCCCGAGGATACCTTGCAGCATTACTTGCTTCAAGATGGGTCTTGAATATCTATTGCAAGTGGAAGAATACATTGCTTTGACCTGCTGTAATCTAAGTGGCCTGACAAGGAAAGCATTTTGCAAAAATTCGTTGCCCTCCAAGTTTTCTGTCATTCGTCAATACGGAATCTATATCCAAACAAGTCACTTACATACTGTTATCTCAACAAGCACAAACCTATAGGGGAAACGTAATAATGATGCACTTACTTCGCGTCATCTTTAGGTCTCATTGTGGTTAAAGGCACACCACATCAGACCGAGAAGCCCTGTGCGCAGTTGGAATAAAATTAATAAGCTGATCTTCTAAGGCTCGCTGTTTTAAGCTAATCTGCTGGTGACTAAAATTGAAACTAAATGCGAAATTCCAGGGTTTTGGAGTGTCATACTCTTGGCTGCTTAAAGCAAGAGTCTTTTGTGTGCGCATGCGTGTGTCTGCGTGCGTATGTTTGAATCGCCAGAGGAGTAATGATAACCGTTCTGTGCATCGCTCGACAAGCGAGATCTTGTATGTCTCGGAGGAAACCAGATTGTTTTTGCATTTATGAAATATTTGCCATAGTTTTTTGGTCTTATCATAGTTAAAGGCACACCGAATCGGGCTGACAAGTCATATGCGCTCTCAGAGTAAAATCAATAAGCTGATCTATTGAGGGTCCCTGTTTTTACTTAGCTGGTTGATCTTTCCTCGCAGCATCTTGGGGTTGGTCGTCTCTATCTGGCTTCGTCTCCGCTCTCTTCTCTCTCTCTCTCTTTCCCTCTCCCTCTCCCTCCTTCAAGATTCCATTTTTCTGCTTGATCTTCTTCATGTTTTCGGTCTTCATTGTACTTCTCAGAATTGTTCTTCTGTTGTTCTTCTTTTTTATGGTCTCTACTATAGCTGTTGCTATAATCAATATTCTTCTTTTTTCTTTCCAAATGCAATGAACAACCCACTTCTTTTCCTTTTTGAATGTTACTGATCACTTAATGCTAATAACAGATTATGGACTATATTTCATCTGTCTCTTGTTTCTCAGTGTTATTGTTGAATTTAGCCATAATGAGATGTTGAAATTTTGTCTAGAATGCTTTTCCCTCTGTGACTGTACCAATATGCAGAATGTCCCATATATGTTGTTTTATGCACTCAAGTGGTAGTAACACAATTACAAATTAGCCGGTTAAATACTGTGAGTTCCAACACTCCATTTCACTGTACTCCACAAGTAGCTGTACCATAAGATTGTGAAGGAGCCGGATTCGCACCATTATGGAGAAGGTGAAAGTGGTTGGTCTGTGTTTCTAATGGTTGAGTTCAAAATCATCAGGCAATGTGTGGAATCTTGGCAGATACAACAGTGTGTTTGTGCAATTTTGGCCATTGTACTCACAAATGTGTTCAATCTGGCCATTCCGTTAGCCGCCATTAAACTTTATCCGTTAAATGGTCATGTGCTGCACGCATGATCCATCAATTGGGGCAAAATCATCCATCTTCAGCTCTCCTTTTTAATTTCCTTTCCTTCCTTTTTTTTTTTTCATAATTTCCGTTCCTTTTTTTTTTTAAATTTCACCAGCAGATCTGCCTCTTTTCCATTCTTTCTCTTAATTCCCCCCCCAACAATCTCTTCATTTCTGTTAATAATTCACTGCTTTGTACCCAATTTTGTGATTTCAGTCGCACACTACAAATCACACATATAAGGTACTGAGCCCAAATGTGGAACTAGTAATTGCATCGAAACAAGCATGTACAATTTAGTGTACTAGTCCCAACCAACCAATTATTCCGTCAGCTGCGGTTAAACTCTCTCCGTTAAATGGTCATGTGCTACGCGCATGACCATCAAGTGAGGGGCAAAATCATCCACCTTCTGCTCTCCTTTTTAATTTGCTTTCCTTTTTTTTTTTAATTTCACCAGGTGATCTGCCTCTTTTCCATTCTTTCTCTTAATTCAACCCCCCCCCCCCCCCCCAACAGTCTCTTCGTTTTTGTTAATAATTTATTGCTTTGTACCCAATTTGTGATTTCAGTCGCACACTACAAGCCACACATATAAGATACTGAGCCCAAATGTGGAACTAGTAATTGCATCAAAACAAGCATGTACAATTTAGTGTACTAGTCCCAACCAACCAATTATATACAAGAAAATAGATCATAAACAGCAACCCATGGTGCACAGATGTATACATTATATACACGGAATTGCCAAGGACCGAGGAAACACCCCAATTCAGGGGACACAATCCTTAATACCCAACAACCTAAGAACAATCTCATTAGGTCGAACTAGAAATGAATTAGTACCAAATTAGCACATCGGCGTCACCTTCTCTCTAGTCTGATCGCCATATCCATCCGCCATGATTCTCAAAACCTTCTAGAACCCAAAATGCAAGCAATTAGACAAAACAATCCAACTGATCACCTCGTACACGATGTCATAAGCAGGATCAGACCACGACGGTGACGAATCTTCCCAATCCGCCCCTCCGAATCCCCCATAACTCCATCCACCACCACTGTCGCCGCCAAACGGACCATCACCATCACCCCGTCACTAAAGACCCCACTATCTTTGCCTTCGGAGCCGTCACCCGTCAGAGATTTCCGCTTTATGCACCGCCTTTTTCGGACAGACTTGCGTGGTCGTGGTGCAATCTTAAGGCTAGACTTGACCGTCGGCAGCGCGACGACGTCCACCACCACTGCCGCCAAATGGACCATCACCATCTCCCCTATCACTAAAGAACCCACTATCTTTGCCTTCGGAGCCGCCACTGGTTAGAGATTTCCGCTTTATGCGCTGCCTTTTTTGGACGGACTTGCGTGGTGCGATCTTGAGGCTGGACTTGACCGTCGGCGGTGCGACAATGTCTACGGGAAAGATCACAGAGAAGATTTGGAGGTTCCTGGCGAGGTTGTGGCGGTAAAAGAGAAATTTGGCAAACCCTAGATTGTGAGTGGCGGCATCGGGGATTAGAGGGATCTCCATTTTGCTGGTAGGGGGAGGAAGAAGGGGGTTGTTGGGGGGGGTGTTTGGCAACGAGAGGTTGGGTAGGGGCTGCTGGTGTTAAATGATGGTAGTGGGTGTGGGTGGAAGACGTCAACCAGAAAAGAACACTAATGAAGAGTGGGTTTTGCCCCTGTTTTAATGTTTCATATGCACGGCACGTGATCACTCAACGGAAAGCAGTTAACCCTGGCTAACAGAATGGCCAAATTGGACACATTTGCGAGTCCAGTGGCCAAAATGGCACCCAAAAAAAAAAAAGTTTAGTGACTTTCGTGAAAAATGGGTCATAGTTCAATGGCCATTTGTGCCTTTTACTCTAAATTTAAGAAGGCATCTTTATCTACAAACCACGAAACATGAAAACGAAATCAAAGAAAACGGTATTCAAAGCGAGCGTAAGATACGCAGAGAAACCCGTGGCAGATTCTTTGGCTAATGATTTGGAGGAGACTGTTTAGTCAGCTGTTTGATCTTTTACTCTTAGCTCTTTAATTCATACATACTTGCATTATGTCCCACTTGTATCCTTCAGTGGATTAGCTTATTTATCCAAAATAGTGCTGGCCATGATTTTCTGTAATTTTGCCTATATTGCATTTCTTCAGATGTCCATTTGGGGTGCATCACTCACATCTGCACACAAAAGTTGATTGCTTTGCAGTCAATGGTTGCCCATGCTGCCCGTTGAAGTGAAGTATATTATGCATTGACTTGAACTAGTAGTGTCTGTTGTGCAGAATATTGCATTAAAAAAGCTTTTGATTGGTAGAACCTTAGTTGTAGGAAACTCCTAATATGGTGACGTTTCTCTCTCGAAAACTCGCTTTTGCGATCTCAAGTTAGAAGTTCCATGGGATCTCGTCCCAAGCTACTATGGGAACTCGATCTCATTAGTTGGATAGAGATGCATGGAACAAGTAAGAGAATACCTGAAAATCAAGCCCTTTTCAACTCAATTCCTTGTTTCTCTCTTCCTTCAAGTCCTTAAAGTCTCCTTGTCTGTTGTTGCTAGCTATGTAAACTAAACTAAACTAAACAAATGATAATACTCTTTATGCATTTATTTATTCAAGCCGCTCCCAACCTCAGATTCTTCTCGATGCTTACGCTCCCCTGCCCCCGCTTTGTGCAACTAAGGGTAGAACGCTAAGGGCCTGTACGCTTACACAATTCTTTTTCGCGTTTTGTATTCTATTTTTGTTTTCAAGATTTTAGTATTCAGATAGAAAATTCATTCTTTTACTTTTATTATTTTCACAATTCATTTTAGCAACTTTTTTTGTCGGATTTGTGTACTTATATCATTTTTATTTTCACTTTTCTACCCTACATTTCTGACAAAGTTCCCCGCCTCCCCCTCCACTCTCTGCCCTTTCCAACGAGATCTACCGTCGCCCGTCTACTGTCGCCCCTTTCCAACGATCTTCCCCATCTACCGCCGCCCTGCACATGGATTCCAATCGATGAATGCCTGAGCTTCAAGATGGGCGACTGCCAGGTGGGCTTCAGGATGAGAGACTGCTAGATGGATTCCAATCGATGAATGCCCTGGCTTCACCTACCAGATCGAGGCTCTTCGCCTACAGATCTCTTCAAGATGGATGGTTTTTCATGGATTCCGCAAAGAATACACAGAGACGTCAAGGCTCTTCACCTACTAGACCTCTCTCTCTCTGCTTTGTTTGTTTGAAATGGTTACGGTGGTTAGATCGGCCATCGTGGGTTGCAATTGGAGGGTGGTTTATGGTGGCTGTGTGATGTAGTGGTTATGGTGGCTGTGTGGCGACGAAATGGCCGGAAGAGATAAGGTTTGAGTGTTGAGTGGTGGGCATGGTGGCTGTGGTGTGATTCTGTGTGGTGGTTCAGTGATGGGTCTGGATAAACGCGGGTGGTGCATGGTGGTGCTAGGGAGGATACGAGGTTTTAGTGTTGAGTGGTGGGCATGGTGGCTGTGGTGCCTTTCTTTGCGGTGGTTCCATGATGGATCTGGACGTGCAAGGGAGGAGAGAGAGGGAGGGAGCAGCTTCTGACTTTTTTGCTTTTTTTTTTTTTCTGACATTGAGTTCATTTTTTGAAAAAGGTGAAAACAGCCTTGGGCTGTTTTCATGATATTGGGTACTGTTTGGATATTTGTATCCAAAACGGAATTGAAAAAATATAAAAGTACACGAAAAAGGCATCTTTTTTATTATCATTGCTAAATACAAAAACAAAATAAGTTAAACGTACGGGCCCTAAATCTCTCATCCTGCAAATGAAGTGGCTGGAAAATCATCATAAGTACATTTAACATAAGATGCAGCAAATTGTCATGAGTTCATTTCATTTGGGATAGAATACCCCATGCCGAGTTTCTATGGGTGCACCATACAACTTTGTTCAGGCTTTGTAAAATTTGATATGTTACTCTAACAACTTCAGTTTATTGAGCAGAAATTATACAACTTTTGTTTCATTGCGAAAAGGATACCATCAGCAACACCTGACATGAAATCCCTGTAATTGCTTGTTGTTTTCTATAGACTATAAGACGCTATTCCATCATCTGCCATGGGAAATATCATTTCCCATATTTCCCATGTGACATTATCGTGTTGGTCGTACTAAAAGTATTTCATGAACAACCAGATCTGTGCTATTTGAGAGAGTGCCAATGCAGTTTTGGGTAATGGACTTGTTTAGAAATGATGACTTCTACACTATGGTGTGTTGAATTTAGTGAAGCAGTGGAATTTCATGGATTTTTATTTTCTAGCTGCATAATACCCTGATGAAGAACAATGAAAAGGTTTTGTCACTAATGTTTTTACTAAACAAACATGTGGTGGTAGATTAACATTGCCAAAGCTTTTTAACGGTGGTCATGAATGGCAGTTTAGACAGCAAAAAGAAGTAACATAGAAGAGAAAAGGATTAGTAAGGAACAAGGGCTGCAGGTTTGCTGGATACATTGCACGGCTAGTATGCGCTCTTTGTTACGGCTTCTTAGCCTGCCTCCGGTTTTATGGTATATGTATGATTTAATTGGTTCTCTTGGTCTTGTTTTTCTGAGTACCTTTATAGACTGAGTCTAGAGCTGCTATACTTAACAAGGATTCAAGAGATTTTAAGCGTCCACGGAAGCTGTTACGTGTTCTATCTTCCTTTCCCATTCTTTCAGAAGCCTATTTTCTAGGAATGCCCGTCAATTTTCTTTGGTGGCAGGGCGGTTGGGAAGGGTTCATTTTGTTAGTGCTTTGGGATTCCTTTTGACATGAATAGTCTCTGCATGTTTTCCTTTTAGGAAGTCTCAAAATGCTTGTCAGTGGTGGAGAATTCAAACTCAAGTTATTACTACCCCCCACCCCATTTCGGCCCATTCTTTTAATGAAAAGTTTATCAAGGCTCATTTCCAATAAGATAAATGCCGTCCACCTTTTAACAGAAAAGTTTGTGAAGGCTCATTTGCAAATATGGTAAATGTCATATACCTTTTGCGGAAGTCTCAGAAAGTTTGTCGATTGTGACAATTCAACCTTCTATAATGAGTTTACCTCATGTAAGCCCTTTTTCATCCGAATGTATGATTCACCTCTAATGAATGAGGCAATGCTTTCGAATTATTGGTACCCTTTGTCGTGTGAGAATAACACAGAGTTCTTAATTGGTAAAGAAAAATGATCAATAAGCTCTACCTTGCATGAACATCTTGATTGGGAGCAACAAAGGAGACATTCATGTTGTTAGAAACCTAATTACCAGAATTTCAGTGCTGTGAGAAATTTTGTTCTCTACCCCCCCCCCCCACTCCGACCACCTCACCCCACAAGTTTCAATATTGGTTTCTATGCTGTTCTGCCAGCTTTTAGAAGTTTGCTGTTTTTTGTTTTCTGAAAAGAAAATGTGGTAGATAGAATTTAAAGTAAAGACTTTAATCTTTTCAAACTCTTGTTTGGTTTGTCCAAGATGGGTTCTTCTTACTGGATGCGATGTTTTGGTTAGCACTTAGGTAGGTGCGTGACTGCTTGTGTAAGAGTCTGACATTCGTGGATACCATCAAATGTATGTAGGTCCCTTCTCTCATGTGTCTTAATTTTAATTACGAGCTTCTTTCTTTCTTTTTTTTTTTTTAGATTTGTTTCTAAACACTTGGCCGACCCCTCTTGGCTTGGTAGAATAACTTATAAGTGAAAGCATCATAGTGGAGCTATTTAAAGTATCTACGACTGGCTCACAAGGGAAACGACTGCAATAACCTAAAGGGAAGAAAGAAAGAAAGCTTATGATGAAGCTGTATGGCTGACCCCCAAGATAAAAGTGTAGTTGACTCTAGACTGATATCGATCAATATATACATTACATCGTGAGATTGTAAAATGCTTGTGTACTATTATCGTTTGCACATATACAAGTTGCAGCATTGTATGTTCTATTTCGAGCATATCTCATCTTATTTTTGTGCTGCCAAACCAAACCCGGCTTCATGTTTATGATCATTGTTACATGACATGATATTTCATGTCTCTCCATTGTGAAAATTTTGAACATTCTGGTATCAGCTGTAGGAGTTTTAAGATGCTTTGTTTTTTTTGTTAAAGTGATGAAATGCTGTGGATCAACTGATCCAAGCATTGTAAAAGCTTGTGATGCACTTTTTCGCTTGGACCATGGTGATCAGGGGGGAGTTGAAATGCGAGAAAGAAATTTTGAAGAATGCATGCACTAATTTCCTTTAAGGATGACTCGGGCAACGTTATTTCTTTTAGCAGTTTGATGAACTTGTGTTGTACTTCATCTGTATGCTTCTCGGTTTCCATTACGGTTTTTAAAACTGTCTGTTGATCTGTAGGTTATTTTCCTTGTCTTTTTTGGACGGATACTTCTTCAATTTTCTAGCCATTGGGAGTAGCAATGCAACCCACTGGGGGGAGGGACACCCAACTCCGTGACAGCAATAGCCAGAAAGTCCACCCTCAACCAATGGAAGAGACTAATAATCAGAGTCCAGAAGCTGGAGAAGCCCTAGTATCCAAGATTTTTACCAACATATCCTCGCTGAAGTCGGCTTACATTCAACTCCAAGCCGCCCATACTCCATATGACCCTGATAAAATCCAAGCTGCCGATAAGCTTGTAATATCGGAGCTAAAAAATCTCTCAGAACTCAAGCATTTCTACCGAGAAAACAACCCCAAACCTATTTGTATTTCTCCTCAGGACTCACGCTTAGCTGCAGAGATTCAAGAACAGCAGAGCCTGTTGAAAACCTACGAGGTTATGGTAAAGAAATTTCAGTCTGAAATTCAGAATAAAGATTCGGAAATTATTCAATTGCAGCAGATGATTCAAGAGGCAACTCAGAAGCGAGCAAAACTGGAAAAGAATCTCAAGCTTAGGGGCATGTCAGCCAAAGAATCAGAAGGCTCAGTTCAGGAAAATGGAGTTTCCTCCACTGATTTAACCCCTGATCTTTTCAAGTCAGCTGTAGAAGCTGCTTCCAGGGCCATTCATGATTTTTCCAAGCCATTGATCAACATGATGAAAGCTGCTGGATGGGACCTTGATGCAGCAGCTAATTCCATTGAACTGGACATTGTTTATGCAAAGAGAGCTCACAAGAAATATGCATTTGAATCCCACATTTGCCAGAGAATGTTCAGTGGATTTCAGCAAGAAAACTTTTCTGCGAAATCAGAGAGTCCCGCAGTCACTAAAGAAAGTTTCTTTCACCAGTATCTTGCTTTAAGGGAATTGGAGCCTTTAGATTCAGTAGGTCAAAACCCGGATTCCATGTTTGGAAACTTTTGCCGGAGTAAATACCTAGTTGTTGTTCACCCGAAGATGGAGGCTTCATTCTTTGGAAATTTAGATCAGCGGAACTATATAATGGGGGGCGGACATCCGAGGACACCTTTTTACCAGGCGTTCCTGAAACTGGCCAAGTCAATCTGGCTTTTGCACAGGTTGGCACATTCTTTTGATCCTGCCGCCAAGGTTTTCCAGGTCAAGAAAGGTAGTGAATTCTCGGAGGTGTATATGGAAAGTGTGGTGAAAAATATCGCTGTGGATGAAGGTGATCAGAAGCCGGCGGTTGGGCTAATGGTGATGCCTGGTTTCTATATCGGTGGCAGTGTGATTCAGTGCCAAGTTTACTTGACGGGTGTGAAGGTTGTTGAGTGACTTTTGTTCTGTATACTGAATATTCGCCTAAATATGTATGTATCAAGTGTGTTCATTACTCTGTGTAGCCCTTCAAAAATATGTTGTTGCAGTGCCTGTTCTTAAGATGAAATTTCCCTTCTATGAATGTACCCTGGTGCCTTCCATTGTGTGCGCTTAGAAGAAGATGGTACAACTGTTGGTGCTTTTGGTGCATTTTAGTTCATAGCCTTCTGTGCATTTTAGTTCACTTCTGTGTTATTGCTGGCACGCGTGCGCGTTGCAGAGAAATTCTCTTCTTCTTAGATAAATGAAAGAAGCTTCGGTGTCTGCGTTATGCTAACTTTGCTTGATGGTCACACTGATCAAATGAGATCAGACAGTTGACCAACTGTGTCGCGCTCTTGATTGTGCATGGACCATCATATCTGCGCTCTAAGTTTTGAGAACATGATTGAAAACCAGAACCTTTATTATACTTAAATAAATTATTGGTCGGTTTAAGGAAACTTTGCTGGCTTTGAACTTCAGTAAACAACGTATGTGACAAGGAGTCGTTTGAGTTTCTCTGGAGCTGTAAACGGGAATGGTGAAAGTGGGTGATTATCTCAAGAATGATGTTACACAAATTTTTGTTTGTCCTATGTTTCGAAAACTTGTGAATTTTCTTAGACGTTCCAATTCGAGATTATCGACCATAAGTTCATAAAACATTTCAGTTTCAAGTACATGGGAATGGAAATTTATGGGTATGTCTGTTGCCCCTAATGGAAGTTTGCCATGAAAAACGTATAATTCTTCACCAGTTTGTGTGAGCCTGGTATTTGCAGAAATGTCACTCCAAGCTCACATGATTTATTAGTTGTCACCACTTGCATACATTGCAATACCAGATCCAGTCTCTCCGTCTCTCTGTGAATATTTGTATGTATACTAATCAGATCTTAACACATGACTCGCAGAATATTATTACCTGAATACCAGGATTATGTTGGCTAAGCAATCTCCCTGTATCATTTGCTGCAGGCAAGTTGCCGGAGGTCGATGCGCCTGCTCAGCACCCGGTGGATCCAACCGTTGGCATCACTCTGATGCCATCACATAATCTAGGTCAAACTTCTCTCTTGCTCTTTTCTATTCGATCCGTAAATGCCCTAAATACTTAACTTGTCACACATTCTTTTGAAATGTTTGCTAGATGTTTGAATATAGTTACTTGGCTACTAAATTACTCTGACCTTTAATCAATTTTGTAAGCTCTGATCTCAATGAAACCACCTGGTTCTTCGAAGCTCACCACACGTGAATTGTCGATTATTTAAAGAGGTTTCAACGGAAGAGATTCTGAGCATTGTGACAATCTTTTTCTATATAAACCACACCACCCTCCTCACATCTATTCATCTCAAAAACCTGCTTCACAACCATTCATCGCAAAAGCCTTCTTCACATATAGCTTCAGTCACAAGAAGTTCAGACTACATGGCACAAGTTAGCCTCTCTTTGCTGCTACTCGCCATCTTTTGCCTCGCTGGAAGTGTCAAGTCAGCCGTTCATCCAGGTTCTCGTGCCAGGGCGATTGTTGTAGCACAATGCAGGTCGACTCGGTTCCCTGCGTTGTGTGTCCATTGCCTGTCTAACTACGTCAACACGACCGTTCAAAGCCCACAACAGCTAGCCCAAGTTGCATTAACCGTCAGCCTAATCAAGGCTAGGTACACGAGGGCTTACGTGGCTGAAGTAGCCAAACAATTTAGTCAAACCAAGGGCAGGGATTACCAAGCCGTGAAAGATTGTCTTGATCGGATTAGTGATGGTGTTGACCAAATTACTCAATCAATCAAGGAGATCCAACGAATGGGTCGCGATGGGGACGGTGAGTTTGGGTGGCACGTTAGCAATGTTAACTCTTGGACTAGCGCCGCCCTATCCGATACCATGGTTTGCATCGACGGGTTCTCGGGGCAAGCCGTGGGCGGTAAGGTGAAGGCTACCATCAAAGCCAAGGTCTTAAATGTGGCACAGGTTACCAGCAATGCACTAGCCATCTTTAATCGGTTCGCGGCACGACACCGAGCCTCTGGTGCCACCCATAAGCCCTAAGATCTATTCTTTTTTTTTTTTTGAGGAACTAAGGTTGCTCTTGCTACCAATCCTGTTTTTCCTTTAGCTCCTCTTGTATGTCAATGCGTATACTTATGATCAATGAAACTTGTGAATATGAAGTTCTGAAACTCAACTCAAGATGCAGTCTTTTAGCGGATTATACTGTAGGTCATAAGCTTTATAATGCCATTTACTTCAAGTATTGCTTTCTTCTTCTCAGTTAATTGTCTCTTGGATCGTGTGTGCTTCTCTCTCTCTTTTTTTGGGGTTGACTTTGAAGATCCTTCTAACTTTTGATAGACCAATTTTTTTTCTTTCTTGAAGGAGGCAAGTTTCTTTTGTTATAATCAATCTTGTTCTTCCTTTAGCTCCTTCGGCACGAATAGTTATGGTTCTTTCTATGTAATTCATGAATATATTTCTTCTTCTGAGTTATGATCCTGATTCTTTAAGTGGCTCTTTTGGGGGATTTAAAAGGGTGGTTAGCTAGATCATTTAGCAAAAGTTCGTATCAAGGCTAGGCCACGTTAGTATGCGTATTGCTTCCAATTACATAGTTTGAGACGATACGAACTGATTATCCTTCAGGTCTTGCATTTCAGCACCATAAGTAAGAGAGTTTCTTCGTTTTTCCTTTTTGGCTATAGATGATTTGCCGTGGTTATGCAAAAGTCTGGTGTCCAATCTGGCAAAATTAATCTCCATGTTTGTTCGATGTGGTACATTAACACGTGTGCGTCCTCACGTAAAGTAAAGAATTTTAGATCATCTCAAGTCTCGATCCGTGTAAAGCGGACCTTCTATCTAAAAGACGCAGGCTAGGTAGCAATCTCGAGACCAAGAGGAACGGGGTTGTGTCTAGTTGTGATACCATATTAAAGTCTTGGAGTATACGTCAATTAAAGGATCACCATGCATCCACTTATCAGGCCATAAACGAGTTTCTTTACCATCACCCACTTGATAAGTAATGAGTTGTTTAAACAGCAATTTTAAACTCAAATAGTTTTTTCTCCAAGTCCAAGGTAAATCTCTGGGCGGTGTAAATGACTGGAGGTGTTTATCCTTTTTATGATCTATGTATGACACCGCCCAACTCACACATAATAACCAATTTTAATTCGCATGTACCGTGATGTGGGATTTTAATACTTCCACCATCATGCATAACAACATGGAATATGAGGTTTTTCTAGGCCTTCCAACTGAGTAAAGCAGATTGTTGATATAAAGAACTTGGCAAAATAGCGACCTAAAGACCATGGGTCACAGACATGGCTTACATTTGATATTATGTTGAAGTCTGGTGTCCAATAGTAAGTATAAGAATTGATGTCAATCACAATCTCATGTATAGTCGATGTTAAACTTTCACAAATACTACGCACGATATTAGTTAAAATTTCACTCAAGATGTTGTCTGGTGCCCAGATCAACGAAATTCTTTTGAGAACATTTTGGGTACGCATTCAAGTTAAGTTCAATATTGTTAATAAATTGGGTCAGTGGACCCATTATCCGCCCACTAACAGATAATGTGTATTTGTTAGTTTGGATAAATACAGTTATTTAGAGAATATTTATCTCTTAAGTGTTTGAGATAAATACAATCTTTATCTCCTAAGAGTTGGAGGTAAAGCCAGTCTCTAATTGTATCTCTATATAAAGGTTAGAGATATCCCAATAAATCATAAGTCAATAGTAATAACGCTCTCTCTATAGCACTCTCTCTAGAGCAATCACCAAGCTCTAGGATTTGGTTCGTGGACGAAGAACTCGACTCTAGTAGCCGTTTTCGTACCTGCGAAAAAGATCAAGCGTGTTGGAGGCTCGTAACAACAAGGATCCTACGTCGGAATTTTCGGAGACTTCGTACGGTATGTTTTCGAACCCATTACGTGTTACGTGGTAGCACGATGAATGTTGTAATCGTTTCAACATTGGTATCAGAGCGATTACTTGTTGATTCGCCTTTAACATGCTAGATTAAATTATGTGCATGTTGCGATTTTTTCCGGATACATGAACGAGACCCATTACAAAAATTCGAAATTTATTGAGCATGTTTTCTGAAAAATAATTATATAGTTTTGTTCTCCTATGGTTGAGGATGAACTCCATAAAATTTCGTGATTTTTGGATGCATGGTTTATGAGAAATCACGATTTTATTTTTCAAGAAAACTGTGGTTTTTTCGAGTTTTGGGACTCAAATTCGGAGCATGATATTCTGTTTTTATCATGATCGGTTGGTACATAATTAATCTATGTCGCATAAGCTTTCCAACGATATATCATACGCATTATTTGGCTTAAAAACGAGAGAGATATGGCCTTTGAAAGTTGGCATCGCGACATGGCGGCGCTGAAAAAATTAGGGTTTTCCTATGAAGAAGATGAACAGTGTTACACGCGTACCACGCGCCCAAGCCGAGCCGCAGACGCGCTCCACGCGCCAAGAATCGTCGCACGCGCGAGTCACGCGCCGAGTCAGCCGACCACGCGCCGCATGAGAGCAAGCCGCGCCGTGAGGAGCTGCGCAACGCGTCCACGAGTTCTCACGCGCCAGCAAGGCAGCGTCCACGAGCCCACGCGCTCCACGCGCGCGTGCCTACCACGCGCCTGCTCCAAGAACCTGCTGCGCTGTCCCACGCGCACGGCGGCGCGCGGAGGCGCGTGCAGACTGGTTTTTGGCCGGTGTTCGTCACCGCCGGCGAGTGGAGCCTTGTTGTGCCTTCTGAAAATTTTCAATGGTGTTGAATTACCTTTATACCCTCTGTGTGTGTTCTGTTTAATTTTTAAACGACTTTTTCTATGGAAAATTAACTTTAAAATTTTGTTTTATATACACAGAATTTTTCTTTAATTCCAGAGGGCATATTAAGGATAAATTTACTGTTTGCCAATTTTTTAGGATTTATCTCTCAGTTTTTGGTCATTTGTGAGTATTTTTGTGGTACTTTTGTGGTTCCCAAAAATACGAATAATGCGTAAATATTATTTTTTGCACTTCGTGAGTAGCAATAAATATTTTTGGAGAGTTATATGACATAGATAAATTATGTCTAATTTGTTACATGCTTGCCTTGATTTGTGTTATGGTTTAAATATACTTCTGAGGTATATTTGTTAGGCTTTTGGTAAGCCCACATTTCTTTTTAAACCTAATTTCAAGGCCTTCACACCCGTTTTCCTTGGAAGGAGAATGTGGCATATTCATCCATTTTACTACCCTTTAACTTGTTATTTGAGCATGCTAGTTTTAGGTTAAATGGATGGATACTAGATTGGCATTCTATAGAAACTTATGTTTATGTGTTTACTCTTGCTTTAAGAAAATTCTTTTGAGAATAATGTGCTGTGCGGCATCTCCATTTGTTTTATTGGAGTAGTTTGTAGTAGGATTCTCAAAGATGTTGTATTCCACTATTTCCCTGTATATTTCCAGAAAGCCTTGTACGGGGATGTAATTTCGCACGCACATTATTCAAGATAGAATTTTCTTAGCATAAGTTATTAGAATGCCAATGAGGCTCAATGGAGTCCTTGCACACTTTATTGCATGGTGCAATTTTATATTATTCTAAATTATCATGTGGATGATTTATTATATTGTGGCTTATATGATGATGAAATTTATTGCGAAAAATTACTTGAAAAATATTTTTCCCAACTCACATACATGGGAGATGATTACGAGCTTAGCAGATTTTCGATTTCATGATGTGAGGAAGGATTATGTTTTTCATTTGAATTTTTTGAAATAAATAGAAGGATGTATAATTAATGTCTTTTCCTTGCGCAATCTAATGTAGTGAATATAATGGCCACCAAAAATGTCATAGCTGATCTCGTTAAGGGTGAGAAACTTAACGGAGATAATTATGACGTTTGGCACAAAAAGATGAAATTCATGCTGAACGAACAAGAGCTCGAGGAGCACTTGACCAAGGAGATGGTCGCGCCAACTGAGGCGCAACCCCTAAGAGACCACACTGCCTACCAGAAATGGAATCAGAAAGATCGTAGTGCGCGCTACACCTTGTTGAGCAGCTTGCAAAATGATCTAATTGGGCAGTATGATGAACTTCCAACTTGCAAAGCTTTATGGCATCAGCTCAAGTTCTCTTTTGGTGGAACCTCAACTACGCGGCTTCGTAGCCTTGTGATTAAGTTTGAGGAGTACACAAAAGACCCTAAGCATACCATGAGTGAACATCTAAGGATGATGTCCAATATGATTGGTAAGCTAAGGGATGCTGGCCATGCGCTCACAGATGAGCAGCAAGTCAGAGCTGTCATAAGGTCCCTTCCTGCCTCATGGGCCAATATGAAACAGATATTGACCCACAGTGAAAACATCAAGAACTTTTCTGATGTTTCACAGCATGTCATCCTTGAGGACGAGACTCGAGATGCTGACAAGACCCTTACTTATGTCGCCCAAGGGGGATCGCGCAATGCAAATGGCAAGCGCAGAAGACAAAGTAAGAAAGGCGAGGCTAGCACTTCTGCGCCAAAGGAAGGGAAAATGAAGAAACGCAAGAGAGGAAAACGTGGTGGGAAAAAGGATCTGTCTAAAGTTAAATGCTTCAACTGTCAACAGAAAGGACACTTCGCTCGTGATTGCACTGAGCCGAAGAAGGTACTTTCAGAATCTCTCTCAGTTATATGTTTCCTCACATGTGATGGTTGCTCATTCCCAACCTGTGTGGTTTGTGGATACAGGTGCAACAAAACATGTAGCACGTGATCGAGAGGGGTTCGTAGATTATCACCGGATTCCAGCGGGTAGCAAACATATCTTCATGGGAAACAATAGCTCCGAAGAGGTGCTAGGGGTTGGTTCTTACCAGCTCAAGTTGCGCACTGGGCGCACATTGATTCTTGAGGATGTGCGATATGCACCCACTGTTCGGCTTAATCTACTTTCAGTTACTGCTTTATTAGACAGTGGTTTTTCCTTTATTTTTAAGGGTAATAAGTTGGACATTTTTTTGGATGATGTTTTGTTCGGACATGGTTTTCGCATGGATAGTCTTTTTCAATTGGATTTAAATGATTCTCAGTCCTCTTATTCTTATGTTGTGAATGATAATATTGTGAATGATTCTACCACCTGGCATGCAAGACTGGGCCACATAGGCCAAGATAGAATGACTCGTTTGGCTAGAGAAGGCCTTTTGGGCCCACTCGCAAGAGTCAATCTACAAACTTGTGAGGCTTGTTTGGCCGGTAAAGCATGCAGGAAGCCTTTTGGAAAGGCTGTGAGAGCAACTCAACCACTTGAGCTAGTTCACTCTGACATATGCGGACCTATGAGTGTAAAGGCACGCCATGGCGCCTCTTATTTCCTTACACTGATAGACGATTATACGCGATATGGTTATGTGTATCTGATATCTCACCGCTACGAAGCTTTGGACTGTTTCAAATGCTTTGTAGCTGAGGTTGAGAATCAGAAAGAGAAGAATTTAAAAACTCTTCGCACTGACCGGGGACACAAATATTTGTCAGATCACTTCAAGAAGTTTTGTGAGGAAAAGGGGATACGCAGGCAACTTACTATTCCTAATACTCCACAACAAAATGGTGTTGCGGAAAGAAGGAATAGAACATTGTTAGACATGGTTAGGTCTATGATGGCGCAAGCAAACCTTCCGATATCTTTTTGGGAGGATGCCCTTTTGACTGCAGCCTATATACTTAATCGTGTGCCTTCACAATCAGTCAAGTCCACCCCATATGAGCTTTGGAATGACCAAAAGCCAAATTTGGATAACTTGCGCCCATGGGGCTCAGCAGGTTATGTTCACAGTATTTCTCATAAGTATGGGAAACTAGGGCCTAGAGCTAAAAAGAGTATCTTCTTGAGGTATTCTGAAAACTCTAAAGGCTATGTAATGTATGGTGAACATCCAAATGGTGGAAAGACTGAAATAGAGTCTCGTGATGTCGATTTCATAGAGAATGATTTTCCTAGCATTGGAGACGCAAGTAAGAATCTTGACCTCTATGAGTTAGAGGAAGTTGAAGCCACTTTACCATCTCCAAGCGAAGGTGGGGATTAGTTCCTCATCCTGTTGTCGCTGAAGATAGTATAAGTGATCTTCAACCCAGTGGGAGCATCCTAGACAGTGGGAGCACACCATAAGGACCATCAGGTCAACAAGATTCTCAACTGCGCAGAGGTGCACGAGGAAGAGTTCCACGTCGTCGTTTTGAGATTGACGGTGAAATTCTTATGTGCACTCCAACTGATGAAGATGAGCCCACTTCTATGGAAGAAGCCTTATCTTCACCTGCTAGTAATGAGTGGATGGCTGCAATGAAAGATGAGTTGAGCTCAATGGAGAAGAATCAGGTCTGGGAGTTGGTTGACCTTCCGCCAGGGCGCAAGACTGTTGGAAACAAGTGGGTTTTAAAAGTCAAGCGCAAGGCAGACGGGTCAATTGACAAGTATAAGGCACGTCTTGTGGCGAAAGGCTATACCCAACTGCGGGGTGTGGACTATGAAGATACTTTCTCCCCAGTGGTGAGATTTGCTTCAATTCGCCTGATCCTAGCTATTGTCGCCCAGCAGGATTTAGAACTTTTTCATATGGATGTTAAGACTGCGTTTCTCAATGGAGAACTAGACGAAGAGATTTATATGGCTCAACCCGAGGGTTTTGAAGTCAAAGGACATGAGCGCAAAGTTTGCCGTCTCAAACGTTCTATATATGGTCTCAAACAATCGTCTAGGCAGTGGTACTTTAGGTTTCATCATGCCATTACCTCTATAGGTTTTGAAATGATTGAACAAGACCATTGCGTTTACGTAAAACGATCCAAGAAAAATATTCTAATCCTTTCTTTGTATGTGGATGACATTCTTTTAGCTGGGAATGACATGAGTTCCATTGTCGCCACTAAGCAGTGGTTGTCCTCAACTTTTGAGATGAAGGACATGGGAGAAGCTAATTATGTGCTCGGGGTTAAAATCATACGTGATCGTCCAAAGAGACTTCTCGGTTTGTCTCAAGAGACATACATCAAGAAAGTCATTGAACGATTTCGTATGCATAACTCAAAACCCATAGACACTCCAATGGACAAGGCGTGTACTTTAACCACAGACCAATGCCCAAAGAATGATGAGGAAAAGAATCGGATGTCCAAAGTGCCTTACGCGGCTGCAGTAGGAAGTCTGATGTACGCTATGCTGTGTACGCGTCCAGACATCTGCTATGCCGTTGGAATGGTGAGTCGTTATCAGAGTAATCCTGGACCCGCTCATTGGAATGCGGTGAAGAGGATCCTTCGATACTTGCGTGGAACCGCTGATCTCGTCCTGTGTTATCATGGTGGAGACTTGAGATTGAGAGGATACAGCGATGCTGATTGGGGCGCTGATAGAGATGAGCGCATATCCACTTCAGGTGGAGCTATCTCTTGGTACAGCAAGAAAAAGTCTTGCATCGCCCTATCCACGATAGAGTCGGAGTATGTTGCTTGTTCAGCAGCAGTCCAGGAAACTGTTTGGTTGAGGTCATTCTTACAGGCTCTAGGGGTTACAGCTCATGCAGATGAGTCTGTCACTGTTCACTGTGTCAATACAGCTACCCTAGATTTTGTAACGGACCCCAAATATCAAACACATAGGCTTTCGTTATCACTTCATTAGAACTTTAGTTGCGCAAGGAGAGGTGACCATGAAGCATATACCTACTGGCAGAATGGTGGCTGATCCTTTGACCAAGCCTATTGCTAGAGATGTTTTCCTTTCTCACATTAGGAGTATGGGACTACGTAGGTTTTGATATGTTTATGGCATCTTATGTACTTGACATTATTTATTACATTAAATTTTCATTCCTTGATTTGAGTTTATTTTGGAATGAATGGATAATCTTTGTGATTACATATACATCCTTGTTGAGAGTGTCACCAGGCTCGAATTGACCCACTCACACGGGTAATTCACCTTGGCGCTAAGATAGCGAGCAAGATGAGACATAATTGTCTTAAGCGCCAAGTGGGCGAATAAGATGATACAGCTTATAAAGCAAACATGTCGCCTTAGTTGGAGCTAAGATGAGACCTAATAAATGTAGGTCGATCATAGAGTATCTCCACAACTCTATGTAGCCTGTTTACAGCCGAATGTGAGATTTCAGGCAGGCACTATGAGAGTGACTGGGCTGAAAAACTCAGGTTAGGCGCTTGTACAGCGACTAGACTTAGATTCGTATGGCGTATTTATTATACATTTATGTGACACGCCCTTGAGGGTTACGCCATAGCATGCAAATCATACTGCATGTGCTAAATGCAGACCGACAGTGGGAGTGACGAATGAATCCCTGCTTCGTCACTGTGTGAGCCACTTGGATCAAAATTTTTGATCATATATGGTACCCTTTTCACCTTAGACTATGTCATGAAGAGGATACTCAATGTCGCTACTTTAGCATGTACCCTTGGATCATGGATGATGCGGTCTCGCGGGGCATGTCTAGGAAAGCGGTTGGGTCTAATTGGAATGACATGAGGGCTTTGGGAAGAAAGTTCAATATTACATCATGTTGTGTGATTCATAGCCCGGGCGACTTTGTCGATTTTCGTTTCGATATGAGTCATGAATACATAACATATGAGAGGTTTAACACTGCTCATTATGAGGGATTTGAGAGTGTTTAATCTGGTGTAGTTGAACTATCTGGGGTACATACGAGATTTTTTGAGAGTGATGTATTGTGTTAGTTTGGTGATAACTTAATACAATACTCCTCAACTGGACATCCTTTCTCGTAGGTCGCACGTTCCATTTCCTGTATGAGGAGATGAGTGGACGAGAGATAAAGAGGGACTGTACGATTTATTTGCCCTGTGTGTGGGCGAGTGGGAGCTGTTAATAAATTGGGTCAGTGGACCCATTATCCGCCCACTAACAGATAATGTGTATTTGTTAGTTTGGATAAATACAGTTATTTAGAGAATATTTATCTCTTAAGTGTTTGAGATAAATACAATCTTTATCTCCTAAGAGTTGGAGGTAAAGCCAGTCTCTAATTGTATCTCTATATAAAGGCTAGAGATATCCCAATAAATCATAAGTCAATAGTAATAACCCTCTCTCTATAGCACTCTCTCTAGAGCAATCACCAAGCTCTAGGATTTGGTTCGTGGACGAAGAACTCGACTCTAGTAGCCGTTTTCGTACCTGCGAAAAAGATCAAGCGTGTTGGAGGCTCGTAACAACAAGGATCCTACGTCGGAATTTTCAGAGACTTCGTACGGTATGTTTTCGAACCCATTACGTGTTACGTGGTAGCACGATGAATGTTGTAATCGTTTCAACAAATATAATTCTCTATTTGCCAAAGTAACCTCCTTGCACAACCACGAGGCCACGTGATTGAGTCCTTGTTAAGGACGGGGTGAGAAGCTCAAATGGAGTTCATTGCAGGCCATCCCCTACCAAGTGTCTTTCCTCTCTCTATCCCTTTGCTATACCTTCAGAAAGAAAAAAACTACAACTGCCGCTGGATCGGGTGCTAGGCATAAAAATAGTTTCTAGTGTGACGAAGCTAGGCATAAAAAATAAAAAAAAAGGGACTCTTCGGGCTATAGTTTCGGTTTTTAGTTCCGAAAATAGCACAAACCGAAACTCATTTTTGTTTTCTTTTTTAATGAAAACAGTGGGATGTTTGATTCAGGTGTTGTCCATTTTGTATGTTCTTTTCTTATATTTTTTATTCTGTATTATTTCTCTCTTCCCTGTCATGACATCACATCCCAATAATCATCCATTACCACCCAACATCCCCCACCAGTACCGACCACAACCACCACGGGTTAGAAGCTTTCATTAGTTCAAGTCCATGCCACTCCAATTCCAAAATTTGTCATGAAATTGTAGCTTTTATAACCGAATCAAGCCCCAAAGAAGTGGATTTTTGAAATTTGATGATGTAAAATATCAGAGATTAACGAGCTAACTTGGGCCATATGTAATTGCATTGGTGGTGGTCAAGGTGCATTGGATCAAAGAGTTAAGATATATGTTTAAGTTTAATAGTGGGTTTGGTGGAGGTAGTGGATAAGGTAATGGTGGAGGCTGGGTTGAAACGGGTTGGTTCGGTTATGGTGGTGATCGCAGCAATTGCGGTGGTATTGTAGTTGTTGAGGTGAAAAGGAAGGCGAAGAGGGTGGGCTTAGTGATGGTGGCGGCGATGATGGTAGCATCAATGCCGTTCGCAGTGGTATGGCAGTGGCTGTGATGGTGGAGCGTAAGGTTGGTGGTAGTGATGTTGTGAGCAAGGTTCTCGTCGTGGTGGTCAAATGAGAAGAAGGTTGATAAATGAGAATTTCCATTTAACTTTGCTTTCAACAAAAAGTTGAAAGCGGATGTCAAAAGATAAACAAATAATTGAGAGCTCAAAACTTTGGCAGTATTTGACAGAGTTTTTGTTTTTAGTTTTTCCTCCAGTTTTATACACTGAAAAAAAAACACGTTTAACAGATAGCTTTCGATTCTTTTTCCCTTCAGTTTTGAAAACTAATTTTTAAATAGGACTGTTTTTGCAAACTCCATTTTGGAGTTTTGGAGTTTTGGGTTTTCAGTTTTGATTTTTGTTTTGAGATCCAACCTTCAAACTTTGTTAAAAGCAAAAAACAAAAAAAAGCATCATTTTAATAAAACCTCCACCATACACAGAGCACCACCACGACCACCAGACCTGGCATCACATTGCCACCACGCCCATCAATCATCTTCCCCCCCCACCACTGTCCCCACCATGGCCACCATTAATTCCTCCCAGTTACAACTGTCATCGTCGCCAATTACACCTGGACAAATACCATCAATCTGCCGCCATCACCATGACCCACCACCACTGTCATTTTCTCCATCACAACACACCACCACCGGCCACAACATCTTGACAATCATAACTACTGCCAACGTCTCATCTTTGCCGCCAACACCAAGACCCAGCACCGTCGGCCATTAATTACAATCCTAGAACATAACCTCTAGATGAATCACTGGCCTCACACACTCACAGGGGCGGATCCATAAAGTCTAATCGGGGGTGCCAAAAAGTAATTATAAGAACAAATTGTTGGCTAGAGTAAAAGAATTCTCGTCACTATTGAATGTGTTAAATGCAATTAGATTGCGGCGACGACCATTGCGAGACCATACATGTTCCCCTAGGTATGTATCATGGAAGTGGCACATGAGCACATCGACGATCGTCGCGAGACCATACCTGTTGCGGGGGCATGTATCATGAAAGTGGCGCATGGGCACGGCCATGACCATCGTGAAAACAGGGCGTGAGCCGAGTGTGTATGTTATACCAAAATGACAAATGCGATGTTTAGTAATGACAAAGTTCGGAGTGATGATACGTGGGTGTCGATGAAGGGTCACTTGGTGGTAGCATGTGACTTTGGACGACGGGCATTACGAAGGCAGTGCGGGCCACGAGTGATGGAAGACGAACGTCGCAAGGTTGGTGTGCGAGCATTGGTAAGCATCGCGAAGATGCAAACCCCGTGAAGACAAGTGCGCATGGAAGGGGAGGCCGAAGGCCTAATTTTGGGGGAAGGCCAAGGCAAACCCTAGGGGAGGCCGAGGCCAACCCTAGGGGGTGGCCAAGGCCAAGGTCCTCCCTCAAAGGGGAGGCCAAGGCCATTTCCCCTCTTTTGTTGGTTTTCGGGCACGCTGATGATTGGTGTTTCGGTAGACAATGAGGAGTTGGGTAGTCGAGGTACGACGAGCGTGTTGCCGTGAGTCGCACCCACATAATGAACAAGGTGCCAAAGTCACACACGAGGCATATGTAGCGAAAAAGGACATTGTGCAAGGAATGGGTAACTTGGGGGGGGGGGAGGCCAAGGCCAACCCTCATGGGAGGCCGAGGCCGACCCCATGGGTAAGGGGAGGCCGAGTTCACCCCATGGGGTAGGGCAAGGCCTTTGCCCCTTGACCCCGTCGCTCCAGTTACACTGTCGACTGATGTTTTTGGAGAAAAGGTGTTCGGGTGGTCGCGTCATGACGAACGTGCTACCGTGAGTCACGCTGATATGAAATAATTGGCACCTAAGTCGCGCACGGGGCGTGCGGAGCGAAAAATGCACTTGAGTTGGCACGTGCGCACTTTGACCTGTTCGATGCGTTGAAAAATTGACTGTTAAATGTGTCGATGTGTTGGGCGAAATGGGATCCCCAGTGGGTTCGTAAGTGTAGCCAAGATAGGTTGGGAACATATATATTATCTGCAATATTTCTATTTTTCACAAATGCAGACTGTCTAGAGCTTATTAATCCTGGTAATACTTTTTTGATTCTTGCACATAGGACTTTGGATATACATTTATATATCACATTACAACAGGCTATGGGTCTAAACTCCTTTATAGTAGTAGGGCGTGGTACCTTGGGTAGTAGGGTCGAAGTAATGCTATTGAATAAGTGAATAACCATCCAATTTCACAATCTCCTAATTCTGTTGAAAAACTTCAGAGCTATACCCATCTGGCCTGGTGCCTTATTTGGTTTCATTGAGAACATGGCTTCCTTGATTTCCATTTCACTAACTGGAGCACATAGAGCTGCTTGATCCTGTACCAAATTTGCTCCACTCTGCATTTAGCATTTGAGGGACTTATTACATAATTTCCAATAAAATTGGAAAAATGCTCCATAGCCATCTAGTGTGCTGCTTGTGCTCCAATGACTAATTCCCCATCAGCATTTTGGATCGTAAGAATATGATTATGTGACTTATGTACCATCATTTTCTTATGGAAATACTCTGTATTTCCATCATTTTCTTATTGAATATCCTTGACTGGCGGAACCTAAAATATCTCTCTTTCTAAAA
Organism: Escallonia herrerae; assembly: GCA_033070095.1. NCBI lineage: Eukaryota > Viridiplantae > Streptophyta > Magnoliopsida > Escalloniales > Escalloniaceae > Escallonia > Escallonia herrerae. The sequence goes on from JAVXUP010000869.1 coordinate 73,591, forward strand.
AATATCCTCTGCCTTCTCACAAAAAGCTAGCTCCTCAAAAAACCACCATGGCTGCCCCATCGTGCTTCTGTATGTGTGGGGCGGCAGCCACTACGGCGATTAGTTTGTAGGTCTCTCTTTTTCCGTCTCGTGTGGTGGTACCTTTACGGCGTGAACGTAATTGGTGGAACAAATGGTGGAAGGACATTGGCGTGCGGCTAATCAGATCTAATCGGAGACGACGACCTCAAGATAAGTCTCTGATCTCGACAGATCTAGGCAGATCTAAATAGATCTGCCAATCGTCTTCTTTTCCACCGTTTCACCGGAGGTGATCGGAATCTCGCCGGTGATGGCCGGAACTTTACCGACGACTTGACCATCTTTTCTAACACATCCTTCAGCTTGTTATATTCCATTTTTTTATCCGTTTCATATTGCAAAGTGGTGGAAGATAGGTTTGCGGTTGGTTGTGGTGGTTTTAGTAGCATCAGGGGCTTGTTGTTGAGGGTTCAGCCTAGTTTATGGGTTTACTCTTGGAACCCATGAATTCTTGAAGGGAGGGGTGGGGGGGAACATGGGGTGAATTCTGTTGGGAAGAAAAGGGGGGAATTATGGCCTTTGTGGTCATGTATATAGAGTCACGAGAATGTCGTGACCTATAATCTTTGTAAGCTCTACAACAAAGCGTTCGTAAAACTTTCATTTTCAATGCAATTCTCATATTCTATCAAAAAAAAATAAAAATCTGAATATCCTTGACTTTAGCCTTTTGGTAGTAAAAGGATTCTTTAACTTGGACAAGGTTATAATATTGTTGCTGAACAGTCTTTCTTGCTGCACTAGTGTATCCCCTTGTCCTTGTAGAATTTTCCCTAGTATCTCTTGCATTGCCGGCTGTCCTTGTAGAGATAGATATATATATATATATATATATATATATATATATATATATATATATATATATATATATATATATATATATTACTATAATGTTCTTTGTTGGGTCTTTTCAACACGGGCTTCAGTTTTCTCAAATTAGTGGCCAGTCTAAAACATGCTCCCCCTGTATGTCCTCTTTCCAAACATCTTGTAGCAATGGCTTGAAACTTCTATGCCTCATCCAATAGTTAAAGAATTTTAATATGCCTTTTTCCATTTCATTCTTCTTTTGATACATGAATGATTAGAAGAGAGTGATCAAACACACCGTTGTTAACTGAAAACATAAAATAATTTAAAAAAAAAAAAACCACCATCGGTCATGTCAAACAAACATGGGTTTCAACCAGAATTTTTGCCGACAAACAAACTGATTTACAGCTTTTCAGTTTTGTGAAAATGTCAAAGGGAAGTTGTATATTATCAGGAATAAATTAGTTTTCATCTAATGGCTGCCAAGTTGTAGTCTAGTTGGTCAGGATACTCGGCTCTCACCCAAGAGACCCGGGTTCAAGTCCCGGCAACGGAATTTCATTTTCCTGTCCGAAAACACGCTCGGACTTGGTATTAATTACACTAAACACCCACCAGGTTCGGACTTATTATACAAAGTTAGGTTTCAAAATTACATGCTCTCCTATCAGCCCCTAGATCAAACCTTAGAAACATGAACTCACTCTCCTACCCTAATTTCCCTTCAGTTTTTTCTGTTTGCTAAAATGGAGAGGTCAGAGTTTTTTTTGGTCATATCTATCATTATTCACAAATTTAGCCTTCAAAAAGATTCTCAGGGAAGAATCTAGCATTAGAGGAATGAAGACCACTTCCATAACACAACCTTTCGCTCAAAGTTCAAATTTTTTATCGCAACCGTCATACGTCCACCTTCCTTTTAAATAAAAAATGGCCAAAAGAGAATACAAAAATTGAATGATTAAGAGGAATGCGGTTTTGTAAAAACAATGATGAAACAATAGAACACCTATTTTTCCTTCGTCACCTCACTCGTACGCTCATGTTTGGCATAGATTTGAGCTTACGTAGAACCCATAACGATCCACATTATGTAGAATGGCTAACTGCATGAATTACAGAACGAAATCTTAATGCACATCCTCGTCGTAGAAGCAGGAGTAATGCTGCTTAGATGGCGTTACATGAATGAAATTAGCATCCTAAATGAAAATTTTGAGCCAATCTCCGAGATAAATCAATCTTAAACTTCGGCCAAAACAATTTTGAGTTATTGTCTCCAGCAAATCCTACAGAAAACCCAACCTAAGCCAAAAACGAGAATAGCAAACACCAATAATCGGGGGAAAAAGAAGAAGAAGCTAAAACCATCAGATATATTCGTTTATTCTTTATGCAGAACGATAGTTATCTCTTGCGTATTACGAATTCACTGCACAAAGAAATAAAGCAAGAAAAGGTATCAATGCTCGCAATCACTCATTACGTGCGACAAGACCGTTCACGAGAACAATGAAGCAGAAATATGTTTGTATAATGTGTTGTAAATTTTAATCTTCGTAACATAAGTAATATTATACAATCGCAAACTCTAACAAAGGCCGGGATAGTCGTATAATATCAAAATTAGCATTAACATTTAAATCTTTGAAAACCCAAAAAAAGAAAAAGAAAAAAAAAAGAGTACATCATGCGGAGGCTTTGACAAACAGGGCCTGGACTGATATCCCACGGCCCAAAATAGCGTCTGTTGGTTCAGCCAGCATACAGGGCTTTGGGCTCCGCTCATTTACCAAAAAGAGGGTCCAAAATAGCATTTCGGACCAACATTCAGGGCCCTTATTACGGTGTGGCCCAGCATCCGAACGACGCCGTTCGCTGCTGCAGGCACCTGCGTTCTTCCGAGAAAGCGTAAAACCAGTGCAAGTGAAGTCATGGAAGCATCAGATACACGGGCGGGAAGACAAGATTCCTCTCCAAATTCCAAAATTTCCGAGATAGCATCTTTGGTCCGCATCTATACCGCATCGAATGGCGGCAGAGACACCAAAAATTGCGGAATCCATGGAAGACGAGGAGCACGATTCGAAGGAGATGGTTCTGCAGAGGTACTTCCTCCAGGAATGGAAGCTCGTCAAGTCCCTCCTTGACGACATCGTTTCTACCGGCCGCGTCAAAGATCTCTCCTCTGTTCACACCATCCGATCCATCGTAAGATCTCTCTCTCTCTCTCTCTCTCTCTCTCTGACTGTTAACTCACTAAAGCATTTTTAGCTAAAAATCGGTTTTGTGTCTTGTTACCTCCATAAGTAGGCTCATTCACTTAAACTCCATAGCTACCGAGAATGCTAATCTAGTACCAATTCGCTCTAGTAGTTTCCCTTCTGTGTCCCAAATTTGATGATCCAAAACTTATTTTGACATGGACAACTTGTGGATTACTACTCGGATTTTGCGTGTAGCTTCTTGTTAAAATGTTGGTGTAGTTATCTGCTTAATTAGGCTCATTCACTTCGTGTTGGTTTGCTTTGTCTGTTCCACAACATACTGACAGTGGCTACTTTAGGACTAATAATTTCTTAGAAGTTGACTAATCCTGAACTTGGCAGGGGAATATATTAGGTCTAACAATCCCTTGCTATTATGCATTTGGATAGGAGGTGTGTCATCTGGAGCATTGCTATTTGCCAGCTATGTTGTAGACAATTACTCCCTCTGCTCCATTGATTTACCACCTTTACTTTTTAGCAAGTTTCTAGACAGATTTAATGATCAGTACTACGTAAATGCTGACTTTTCTCAACGTTTTTGCCCCAGCTTGACTTGCCAAATGATTCGTACCTGATAGTGATTGCTATTTGAGTATGATTCAATATTTACATGATACTAAATGCATCTTAGGGATATACTAAAAGTCGAAGGTGGAAAATCCAATGGGACGTAGGGACTATTGGTTTAGAACTTTCATGTGAATTGGCATCTTTGCATTAGTATGCTCTCACAGAACATCGGCATCAAAGGGAAATGTGAAGGTTTCCATTTCTGCCGGTTAAATTGTTGCTACACGGCCTCTCACTGTTAGAAGCTTCTAGGCATGCGAAGGCAGCACGCAAGTCAGTAGATAAAGAACAGTGATTTCTATACATGCTGACAATTCTTAACATCAATTGAGGAACCAACGTCTTAACCCAATAACCCCAGTATCTCAGTGGTAGTAGCGTCAAATAGCAGCACTTGCATGTAGCAACAGCAGAAATGCAACCAGCGGTAGAAACGGTAATAGCTTACATATGTGGGGATTTTGTTACTGTCCAGGTTAGGTTTTTTGCTGGGTATGCCCTTGGGAGTGCACAGAGTTAAGAACTTTTAGTGAGAATAGAGGTATTACACCCGAAAGAAAAAGCGACCATCATGCGGACTTATTGACCAAACCCTCCCCAGATCCTGTTATGACAGGATCCTCCTGGAATGGGCTAGCCCAGAAACTAACCTATCCTTCAACTAGCAGTGTGTGTGGCGTAGGAGTATTCTAATTTTAAAATTAAATTATGGCCCTTTTATGGGTTTGTTGTGTATCTCTCTGTCTGAAACATGACAATAATGTTTGACGAGTTGCTGATGAAAATCGGAAACATTAGAATCATCGAAGGAAAGTGTGGAGTTTAACTTCTATGAGATTTGGATATCTGGTAACAAGCACATTATACTGCTGTCAGCTCATAGGAATTATTTCCATGTTTCTTATATATAATGAGCAAAGAAGTAGCTAAAGCGCATTATTCTACTGGGTTGCCCCAAACCTCCAAGCTACGAAGTTTCATCATATGCTGCAATAGTTAAGGCATAGCCAAGGGCAATGCTTTTATGCAAGTGTAAGGAGAATATGGCATGGAGAAGGGCAATATTTAGAAGATGGCTGACAGGTTGCTTTCAAACTTATGTTTTATGGACCTTGAGGCATTGATCATAGTCCGCACTATATTTTTACTAAGCTTTGTTTATAGGGCATTTTTAGGCCCATTAGTGGATGTTGGGGATTTCAGAACGATCTTGACTATATTTATCAGAGTCTGTTTCTGAAGCTTATTGTAATATATTGGTTTGGCTTTTTGTTAGTTTCCCACGTACTCTCTTCTTGAATTCTTAGATTGATAGAGAACCATGTCCTAGATTCAAAATAGTTTATGTTGTTATGCAGGTGGACAAGTATCAGGAACAGGGCCAACTGCTAGAGCCTTACTTGGAGAGCATGGTTTCTCCACTGATGTTAATTGTTCGTTCTAGAACAATTGAACTAGGCGTGGCATCCAATGAAGTTCTTGAAGTTATCAAGCCTTTATGCATTATAATTTATTCACTGGTTACGGTTTGTGGATATAAGGCTGTTATCAGGTTCTTCCCTCATCAGGTTTCTGATTTAGAACTTGCAGTATCTCTTTTGGAGAAATGCCATGGGTCAAATTCAGTATCATCGCTGCGACAAGAAAGCACGGGGGAGATGGAGACAAAATGTGTGATACTGTTGTGGCTTTCCATACTAGTGTTGGTTCCTTTTGATATCTCCTCTATAGATACTAGTATCGCAAATAGTAATCATCTTGGCGGAGGTGAGCCAACGCCCTTGGTAATGAGGATCGTTGGGTTCTCTAAGGATTACCTTTCAAATGCGGGTCCTATGCGCAGCATAGCTGGATTACTTCTCTCAAGGCTTCTGACACGCCCTGATATGTTGAAGGCTTTTATCAGGTTATTTCATTGGAAACAGGAGTTCAATCTTAAATATTTGGAATTGATGGGTTATACTGAAGATTTTGGAATTCTGTCACTGCAATTGGGAGGATAGATGCTAAAAAATTGTTGGTTAAACTGGAGAGTTTATTGCTACATTTGAAGCAAACTGACATACACTTGCTAAATTATTTACCAGAATATAGTAGTCATTAAGTTGAGCTATGGAGTTAGGATGGTTTGACTAAGGCGAGGAATAGAGGAATCTGTTTATAAGATAATATCCATAAGCTTTACTTATTGAAAAAGGTAGCCATGAGGCGTTGATCATAATTTGGCAAAGTATTTTTGAACTGACCTGCTAGGATGTCTATGTCAGGAATAATATAAAGTCGCAATATATTTTACTGGACAGGCTGAGCACCTTTGCAAGAATTGCCAGTCCTTGGATTAAGAGGAGACACCCAGTTTCTCTCTTGTAGTTTCTTACCAGTGTTCTCAGGTTGTTGATTTCTTTCCATGGTGCTGCTTGAGCTTACATATTGCATGTATTTATTTCTTCAACAGCTTTACTGAATGGGTGACTGAAGTTCTATCTTCTACAACAGAAGATGTAGTGAATCACTTTCAGTTACTTGGTGCTGTGGAGGCACTTGCTGCTATTTTCAAGGTTTGCTTTTGGTTTCTATTTGACTTTGCTCTATTATGGTAGCTGCATCTATGGAAATGGATGGATTAGAATGGTCTTGTAATGTTAATACCAGAAGTTTCTGCTTTAATCCCAAAAGGTCTTTGTCATAGGACCAGTCATGATTGTGCCATAGTCATTGCGGACCAATGATCTTTCACAACCGTTCTGTATAAGGGATTGATGAAGCATATCATCCTAAGAAGTTGTTCCATCTGAAGGGTTCCTCATTTTCTTTCGATTTGATAAGTTCTGAAGGGTTCTTCAATTACTGTAGCATTTAGCTCCCTTTTATTGTTGTCCAGCTTTTTAGACACTGTAGGGCTAGTAAACCATTATCATTATTTGGTATCACAGCCTGTGAGCTGGGACCACTGCTATGGCGTGGCCTAAGCATAGCACCACTAACGGGGAGACATCAAACAAGAACATCCTTATGAAGATTAGCTGCCTTCTCTCAGCTCTCACGCTTTTGAGAGCTGGCATTGCTGTCCTGCACTAGAAATAGACACGGAATCCTTGTGTAAGTAGCTTCTTATTGACAGGCTTAAGAGTCAAATAAAAAAAGCTAACTAGTTAGTGTCATAAAGATTGTACCCTCTTCAATGCTAACCGAGTCACTTTGACTAAAGCTCAAAAACAGCATGACATTGTGGCATCTGCCCAGGTAAGTGTTTGGGTGGGAAGTTTGTTTTTCATCTTTAAATGAATTTCCATTTTACTCGTATGTTAATAGAGTTGGAATCTTATTAAGCCTTTTGCATGAAAAGGTCCTAATGCCAAAAGGCGTCCTGTGAGGAATACAAAACAATGAAGACAGTTTTCTTGTGGGCTTCTCATGACCTCTAAGGATATTAGTTCTCTTCTTTTAAAATTATACTTAGAATGCCTGGGAAAACTAAATCACGTTGGCATCATAACCTCGATACACTTATATATGTGTGTATATAATGTATATCACACCCCTAGACGAAGTATTGAACCAACTCTTCCAAGCCCAAACACTTGATTGGAGGGGAGAGACCGAAATAAACACACAGAGTTCAGTGAAATTCTCAAATATCAATAATAATCATCAACTCTATATAGGACTACCACTGCTTATACAGAAATTTTGATACCCTTTAAACCCAGAGCCAAATACTAAAATACCCTAATAAAAAGAACTTTTAGAATACTCCAAATACTAATACCCTAAATCTTAGTTGCAGGAAACTCCTAATATGGTGACGTTTCTCTCTCGGAAACTCGCTTTTGCGATCCCAAGTTAGGAGCTCCATGGGATCTCGTCCCAAGCTAAGATGGGAACTCGATCCCGCTAGTTGGATAGAGATGCATGGAACAAGTGATAGAATACATGAAAATCAAGCTCTTTTCAACTCAATTCCTTGTTTCTCTCTTCCTTCAAGTCCTTAAAGTCCTTAAAGTCTCATTGTCTGTTGTTGCTATCTATGTAAACTATGCTAAACAAATGATAATACTCTTTACGCATTTATTTATTCAAGCCGCTCCCAACCTCAGATTCTTCTTGGTGCTTACGCTTCCCCGCCCCGCCCCCGCTTTGTGCAACTAAGCCCTAAATGAATTAATATACTCCCTACTTCCCACTATAATTGATCACTTTTCCTTTTGGGCTGTCCCCCAAAAAATCGCTCACTTTTCAGATTGAGAAAGACTTTGTATGTGTTTTTCCGTGTTTACCCTTTTTACCCTTTTCGAATTGTATTACTCTCTCCACATTTGACCATCCACGAACCCATTTTCTCTCTGGCCTACTTCCTTCCCCCCCTTCTTCTCCCTTTCTCTTCTCTAGGGGTAGAATGGAAACCACACAATACATGACTTATATCCTTAATATGCGTGCCAAGTCAAGATAGAGCAATTAAATTGGGACGGAGGGAGTACAATAATATAATCCAACTGAACCCTAATATCAAATATAATATGTCTAATAAATACTTGAATTGATAATCTTGCACTTCTATCTATTCCAACTGCATCAAGACTTCTACTAAGAAATTGGGAAATGGTTTTGCTTAGCTGACAACTAGAATCAGTGAAATGACGTCTTTGGTCAATCATCAGTTCTTTTTTCTTACCACTTCCTCTTTTAGTTTAAATAAATAGTTGATTGTTTCTTATCATTCTCTTAATATGACTTTTGTTTTTTGTTCTGGTGGTTGGATTGATTAATTTTCACAGGTTGGCAGCAGGAAAGTTTTACTTGATGTGGTTCCTGTTGTTTGGAATGACACATCGGTCTTGATCAAGTCTACTTTTGCAGCTCGGAGTCCTTTACTTCGCAAGTCTTTGGTGAAACTAACCCAGCGGGTTGGCCTTAGTTGTCTTCCTCATCGTTCACCATCGTGGCGCTATGTGGTTAGAGACACTGAATTTATCTACATTATGATTTGGTTGTCAACTCTGTTTTTTGTTCACGTACTTGTATCATAACTTTACAATTCCTTTGTTCAGAATATTCAGAAAAATAGATGTGATAAATGATAATAATAGGTTATTTCCATCATTCTTAGTTTAGGCTCTAAAGCAAAAAGTAACTTAATGCGGCATCAAAGCTTTGATTTAGGAAGGTTTTGTATTCAAGACTTCTTGTTCGTACTTGCTAGTGTAGTTTGGACTTTGTTATGCTTGTCTATAGCATTCCATGATTGTATTGAAGCAAGGGGATCCTCTTTACTCGTTGCTAGCCTGATTGTGTGAAGGGCTTTGAGCTACGTCTTGGAAAGGCATGTGCGTTATGCTGGTGCGTATCATGAGGCTATGTTAGCTATCATACACTTGCTTTCCGCTGATGATACCAGCACTTTTTGGCGGGGATTGATCTGGTCGGGTATTTCCAGTTTGTGCTTTGTTCTTTCAGGAGTTTTATGGCTTCAGATTTGACTTACAAACGTGAGATTATTTCATGGATGAAGTTATGGGTGACTTGTGACCCAACTTGCCCTCTTCATTGGCTATCGCGGTAGGAGTCGCCATACTAAGTTATCTGGGCCTTCCTTAATGGGCTTCTTTCACGTGGAAGGCGAGTTGGCTATCTTGTGGTTGAACGCTATATGATGACGTTGGCTCAAAAGGTAGCTGATAGCAATTGCTAGCATCAATACTAGAAATTACAGGAGGCCAATGGTATTTTTCTTAGTAAAGCTAGAACAGAAGTATGAAGGTCATGGCTTTAGTAAGGTAGGGCAGGATTAGGGAACCCCTCACCGCTACTCTAAATAACATCACCTAATCCCTATGCCATCAGGGGTTGGGCAGTGCAGCTTTTCAGTGTGTGAAGTTTCTGATTAGGAGGAGTACAAAGATAAACATAATACAATCTGGTAGACATGGACCCAAGACCTTGCAAGACTAGAAGTCAGATACCGTGCTATTCTACCACCTGCTGCAAAATTTGAAGTTCAAGAATCGGTGTAAATCATACTTAACAAAGATTTCATCATTAGGTGTAATTAGTAAGATATGCAATTATCTGAATTCAAAAATTTTCTAAGTAAGGTTTCTGCTTGCCGATATTCTGTTAACTCTGCCTTCGTTATGCTTATTGTGATAATTTCCATACGTAGCCAGTCTCAAGCCCCGGTAAAGGAGGGTGGCGATGGTTGATGGCCGGCGTAAAATGTACCAGAAACACATGTACATTCCTTTTAAGCAATGTGTTGCAAGGTTGTGGATTCGGGTGTTTGGAAAAATGGGGTAACGACATCTTGTTGGCTCCCAGATGCGATGACAAGAGAACAAGGGTTTCCGCACCACACTGGATGAGTGCTGGTAGACTTACGTTAGCTAGTTGGAACTTGAATTCGTTAATGGGTCACTGAGCGAGCTAATTTTTACTTTGAGGAGAAGTAGAGTAAACATAGCGTGTCTTCAGGAGACTAAGTGATCAGGAGAAAAGTCTAGGGAGGTAGAGGGAACATGTTATAACTTATAAGCTGTGGTAAATGGCCAAGGTTAGGAATGAAAGGGGAGTAGGAAGCATTGTAGATAGACTTAAAAGTCTAATTACGGGAAGGGGTGATAGAATTACATTAGTAGAATTAGTAATAGGAGAGGAGTATTAAGATAATCAGCCCATACGCCCCTCAGGTAGGACTGCCCGACTCCATCAAGAGAGAATTTTGAGAGGATGTTGATGGAGTTGTACAGGGGAATACATCATGGGGATAAGTTATTTATCGGAGGAGATTTAAAATGGGCATGTTGGAAGAACTAATGGATGCTACAAGAGGGTACATGGAGAATTTGGCTTTGGAGCTAGGAATGAATCAGTAGAAGACGTCCTTAATTTTGTGGTGGCCTAGGATTTTATGATAGTAAGCACCTTCTTCAAGAAAAGAGACTCACATATGAGTACCTTAAGTAGTGGGTCTGATTGTAGCCTGATAAGAGTCTTTCTCACAAGGAGGGAGGGCCGAGCGTCATATAAAGATTGTAAGTTTCACTCATGGAGATTATCTTTCTACGCGATGTAGGTTGATGTTGCTGGACATTTATATTAAGAGTTTGAATAAAAGGTTCATAGGTGATTCATCCGCAAACTAGGTTGTGGAATTTGAATGGGAAAAAGCACTTATAAGGGTAAAGAAGGATTTTGGACTTTGCATGATGAACCTGATGTAATGTGGAGTCTGATGTCTACTTGTGCTATGAAAGTTGCTGGAGATGTCCTTGGAGAATTTAGAGAAACTGGTCCTATAGGCTAAGAACTTGGTGGGAGAATGAGGAAGTCCAAAGTTACAGAGATATGTTATAATGCAAGGATGAGGAAGATGTTGAGAAGTATAAATGGGCTAGAAAGGAAGCAAAAGGCAGAGTCTAGAGGTGAGGCTGAGGAAAGCTTATAGGAACTAAAGAGGGTAAAAAAGAGATCCACAAGCTAGCTAAAGTAAGAGCAAGGAGAGTGAGAAACTTGCATCACATTAATTGTATCAATGATAATTTGAGGCCGCTAGAAATATAGCTTAAGCGGGAACAATCTCAGGAGGAGAAAAAAGGCTTATGTGAACTGGAGTTTCATGTTCAAGAAAACTGGTGAATTGGTGGATCATCTGCTCTTACATTGTCAGCAAGCCAGGCTTGTGTGGGGTTTGGTGTTTGCTCTGTTGGGGGTTGCATGGGTCATGTCAGGATCTGTTGGTGATATGTTGAAGGCTTAGTCCCTGTCCCATAAGAGACGATTGTCCAAAAGCTAACCTCTTGACTTTGATTCCTCTATGCGTTTTTTGGTGTTTATGGAAGGAAAGGAATATCAGAGCTTTTGAAGGGTTGGAGAGTTCTAGTGAGAATCTAAAGGCTCTTTTTTGGTCTACTTTAGCATTCTGGGCCGCCGAAAGTGTAACTTCCAGTGAGGCCTTTCTTGATTTTTGGATAGTTTTACGCTTTGTATAGGTGGTTCGCTCCTTTGGTGTCGTTTTGAATGTACTCTTTACCAATCAAAAAATTGTATCGATGATGGAAATCAGAATTCATTAGTAGAAAAAGATGAGTTTAGAGAGAGGTGGAGATGATACTTTGGTAAGTAATTTAATGGGAAAGTTTAAGAGAAAGAGAACTTGGTGATTCATTTGAAAATACTAATCCAAAGTCTGTTTGTAGAATTAGAACATTTGAGGTGAAGGAAGCTTTAAAAAACGAAAAGAATCGGAAAAGCTATTTGATTGGACGTTATCCGTATTGAGGTTTGGCCATGCTTGGGCGATGTGGGATTATATTGGTTAACAAAGTTGCTTTGCAAGATCCTAATTTGAAGAACATGCTTGAGGAGTGGAGGAATAGCGGTCAATAGCTATCTATAAGAATAGAGGAGATATCCAAAGTTGCAACAACTACACAGGGATCAAGCTTATGAGTTAGACTATGAAACTTTGGGAGAGGTAGTTGAATATTAATGAAGAAGGGAGACTAAGATATCTGAGAATCAATACAATTTCAAGCCCGGGAGATTCACCATTGAAGTTATTTCCTTAATTAGGTGATTGATGAAGTGTTTATAGATAAGAGAAAGGATCTTCACATGTTATTCATTGATTCGGAAAAAGCATGTGGTTAGGTAACAAAGAAAGTTACGTGGTGGGCTCCTTAGACGATAAGTTTTGATATGGTTAGGTACCTGGGAGATCCACCAAGGAAGCTATTTCCGTAATTAGGCTATTGATGGAGAGATTGATAGAAGAGAGAAAGGATCTTCACATGGTATTTAATTATTTATAGATTGGAAAAACGCATATGGTAAGGTTCCCAAGAAAGTTATACGGTGGGCTCTCGAGAAGAAGAATGGATAACCAAAAATGTTGACGTGATTAAAGATATGTGTGACAGTGCTACTAATTTGAGAAGTACCAAGAATGACCAGTGAGTTTCCATGTACAATTAGTCTTCACCAAGGGTAAGCTTTAAGCCCATATCTTCTTACTGGTTATTGGTGAGCTTACTGAGAATATTCAGGTTACGGTTCCATGGTGTATGTTACTTCCAGTCGATATAGTTTTAATCAATGAGACTAGAGGCGGATTAAACATTAACTTGGAGTTGTGGAGAAGTACTTTAGAATCCAAAGGCTTTAGGTTAACCAGGACTAACATGGTGTGCAACTTTAGTAAAACTACGAGGTCTGGGGAGGAAGTGAATATTGATGGCCAACAAGTACCTAAGGAAAATATATTTAGTTATCTTGGATCAGTAATCCATAAGGAGGAAGAGATGACGAGGATGTTGCCTATAGGATAGGAGCAGGTCGGCTAATATGGAGGTCTCATTTTGGGGTGTAGTTTGATCATAATATTCCTCTCAAGTTGAATGAAAAATTTAGAAGACGGCAGTCAGGCAGAGCAATGTTGTGCAATTCAAAATGTTAAACAGCTTAGAATTATCACACATAAGATGATTGTAGCTTAAAAGTGACTCGAGTGCATGTTCGGCCATACAAGGAGGGATAAAGTAACAACTAAGGATACCCATAGCAAACTGAGGGTTGCCATTTCGAGGAAAAGGTGAGGGAATATTGCTTGAGATGGTATGGTCATATCCAATGTAGGCCATTAGAAGCCCACGTAAGAAGAAGGGGCTTGTGCCAAGTAGATCTGCCAAGATGAGGCAGGGTAGACCGGCGATAGCATGGGGTGAAGTAGTGAGAAAAGCTTAATTGCCAGGAACTTATCAGAAAACATGTGCTTTGACATTAGATCTGATAGGGGGAACAATTCATGTGGCCTAGACCAACTAGTTCATAGGCTTATAGGCTATGAAGCACGGGTGCGGCACTTTGGGTGCAGCACCAGCACCGGTTGCGGCGTGGGTGCGTGTCCGGTATTTCTGATTTATTTTTTTAATGTCTTAAATAGCGGGTGCGGCTTGGGTGCGTATCCAATCTGTGAAGGCACAAGTTTCGGGCAGATCTGTGACCACCGGTGACGAATCTGAGAGGAGAAAGGAGACTAGAGAGAAGAAGAAGAAGGAGAAGGAAGAAGTACTTACCGGCGGGCGGTGACCCAAGCGGCGTGCGATGTTGGGCGTTGCGGAGTGCCGTGTTGTTCCAAAGAAGAAGAATGAACAGCCGATGTTCTTTATTCAGCTGATCAATATTTAATGGTTGACTTTTTGACAATTTTTACCCAGAACTTTGGTATTTTATTCAAGTACCCACGCCACAACTTCGGTATTTTATTTAAGTACCCATTTATTGTCTTATTACTTAAACCAGCGCCAATACTTCAAATAAAAAAAAGTAATACCACATACAAGTTCAGCTATATACAATTCTAATATTTACACAAAACAGCCTATTGAACTTAACAAACTCTCACTAATTTGGTTGAAAACTTCAAAATTCATCAAGTAGCCCATTAAACCTAAACTCATTACTTCGGTTAGAATATAATATTTTTTACATATATCTCATACATATTAAAATTCAATACAAGTGTACAAAGTTAAAAAGAAATATTTACAAAATTTGCCGTATCCGCACCTGTATCCTAAAATTTTCAAAACTATCGTATCCGCACCCATACCCGTGTCCGTGCTTCATAGCTTATAGGCTTATATGATGATGTTGTTGATTATGCTCGTAGATGTGTATTCATGTGGAGTTATATATTTGTATAAATGTTTTTAGACAATTCGGACTCCCCCCCCCCCCCCCCACCCAAAAAAAAGAAAAAGAAAACACACACAAAACCCCCAAACACAAATACTTAAATATGCTTGTCTTTCTCACTTATATACCTTTTATGCAGGGTAAACACAGCACGCTTGGAGAGAATATATCACTAACTGATCAACTCAGTCATGGTGTGGGTGTGGACTTCTCCATTTCGGACCATAATGACTGCCTGCAGGAGGAAGATATTGATGTTCCGGAAATTGTAGAAGAGATAATTGAATTATTGTTGTCTGGACTGAGAGATACGGTATGCTAAAACTGAGATTACTTAGTTGTTTTTTGTATATACCTGAGCAGCTTGGGTAGAATTTTTTTAAATTGATGAATGATGTTTCTGGATAGACTCCAGCATTTTATTATCGTTTCTTCAAGAACCAAAACCAAAGTAGTTAGAATTTTTTCTATTATTGCTTTTTCTTTTCGATGATTCTGCATTATATGAGACATAAGTTGGCAATATTTACCTGGCATAATTGGTTTTCCTGTCTGCTTTAGAAATTCAAGACAATTATTCCTGCTGTTATGTTATGAATGAAACGGCATCTTTGAGCTGGGGCTTACTAAAAGACTAGTATTTACCCCGTGCGTTGCACAGGGAGCACTAACTACTCAAAGCTCATACTTATATGTTGAATAGTAATAATAAAATGACTGGTAAAAATAATAATGTTATTTCCACCTTTTTATGAGTTTTCTACCAATTTCAGTAATAGTAATAGTAACCCATGTGTAAAGGTTTGTATTAATAAACCTCACCAAGAAGAGTATTAAAAGATATGCAATATAAGAGAAAATAAAATATGAGTAAATTACACACACACAGGTAGACATATGTACATCTATATGTGACTTTCATTGATATAAAAAGTGGGAGACTAGGTTTCTTAAATTGTGAAAAAATATTGGACTTGTCTAAAATATAGGAAAGTTTCAAGATTTGAAATGAGAGATATAAATTTAATTTTAAAATTAGAGAGAGAGAGAGAGAGAGAGAGAGAGAGAGAGAGAGAGAGAGAGAGAGAGAGAGAGTTTTGGCATAATCTCAGGAATTGATGTTTAAGCGGGACATGTTGACGTGGAAGAAAGAGAAAAATGAAATTCATTTGATTGATTGAATGACAAATGGCATAATGATAGGCATGCCAAATAGGAAAAAGAGAAGTTTACATTCTCTCAGCTTCAGCTATATATATATATATATATATATATATATATATATATATATACAACTGCTATTTTTGCAACTCTCTCGGGTCTTGTATGCTTAATACAAGCTAATAGAGGGGAGGTGTCTCATATCGTTTGTGCATCCATAGATTGGTGGCTGAGGAGTTACATAAGGGTTGTTCGCTAATAAAATATGATTTCATCGTCTAGCAACTTGATTAGCTGACCCCAACAATTTTAAGACAGAGACACGGATGATGATGATGATGTTGTAAATAATCTGACAACTTGATGTTCTGATGTTTGGGTGATTCAGGATACAGTTGTGCGTTGGTCTGGTGCAAAAGGTGTTGGCCGCATCACGTCACGTCTAACTTATACCCTCTCGGATGAAGTTCTTTCCTCTGTACTGGAGCTGTTTTCACCTGGTGAGGTATACTATCACGGTTGCACTCTTTTGCATACTCTAATGTTTTTTATGATTAATACACATTGAAAAACATATAGGTTAGATGTGTGTGGCATGTAATATGCTATGACCAGTTATACCTTCAATTTTCCTCTTTCACATGCTTCATTATATGTTTGTGCATCGATCCAAGATTCAAGTCTCGATTATTCATCATAATTTTGTAGGGGGATGGTTCATGGCATGGAGGATGCTTAGCATTGGCTGAACTAGCACGTAGAGGATTGCTCTTACCTGTTAGCTTTCCCAGAGTTGTACCAGTTGTTATAAAGGTTCTGTGTGCTCATCATGTTTCAAGATATTTATCATGGATTTTCTTAATTGCCTATCAAGTGACTCTGCTTCTGTCTATATCTATATAGGGTGAGGGTGGGCTAGACTGCCATAATTCTAGTATGCTTATGTCTTGGGCATTTATTATCATGCTCAGGTGAACCACTATGAAAGTTGAATTGGCCTATTTTCTGCACCTTGTGTAACAACCAAGTCAATATAGTTAAATTTTCAGAACTGTAGGCTAAACTAACACATAGTATGCTTGTTCACATCTCATTAATGGGTGTCACTATAAATTGCTTTAGCGACACAATCTGAAACCTTAGCAACAAAGGTGGTGTGGAAAATCATAATAGGGTGTGGGTAGACAAACTAATAGTTTTTGACTAACAGCTAAAGCTTGTGGGGTACAATCAACTCCTCAAAAGCTTTAGCTGTTATTAAATAGGTGCGAGATACATGTTTGCTTCTTATCAGGTTAATATATCTAGTAATAGCTCCTCTTCTCTGACCCGCTGTATTAGATCACTATGGACCTTAGTTGCAGGAAACTCCTAATATGGTGACGTTTCTCTCTCGGAAACTCGCTTTTGCGATCCCAAGTTAGGAGCTCCATGGGATCTCGTCCCAAGCTAAGATGGGAACTCGATCCCACTAGCTGGATAGAGATGCATGGAACAAGTGATAGAATACATGAAAATCAAGCTCTTTTCAACTCAATTCCTTGTTTCTCTCTTCCTTCAAGTCCTTAAAGTCTCCTTGTCTGTTGTTGCTATCTATGTAAACTATGCTAAACAAATGATAATACTCTTTACGCGTGTATTTATTCAAGCCACTCCCAACCTCAGATTCTTCTTGGTGCTTACGCTTCCCCGCCCCTCTCCCGCACCCGCCTCCGCTTTGTGCAACTAAGCTATGGACTCTCTGATAGGCTTTATACGTGATGACCCCTGAGTGCATATGGATAGACAAACTAATGAGAAGTAAACCAAGGCGCATGATCGCCAAGAGCATAAAGAGTGCAAGTTGCAGTAATATATTAAAGGGGACAAAATGCAAGCAGGAAGAATTGAACCCAAGATCTTGCCAAACCAAAGTTCTGATGTAATGGCAAGCTATTGGTTGCTCTAAAAGCGTAAGCTATTAGAGAATGGGCCGAATATTGTATATCATGCTTTAGTATTCTCTACATAGGTGACCTATTGTGCAACTTGAGATAGCCTATCCATGGTTTATAAAGATAAAAGGGTATTATATTTAAGCCTTATCTAACTTGGCTAGTTTAGATGGTCAATTGCCTGGATTGTATTATTAGTACTTTTTATTTACTTCACAAAGTTGTTGCAATCATTCTTACAAGATTGTAAGATGGAGAACTCTTGGCTAAAGAGTACTTCTTATTTGTGTAGGTACTGCAAAAGTCAATAAAGCAATCTTGAGTTCGTTGCAAACCATCTAGTACAGAAGTACATACATGTCGTTTAGGTGTCTTTTTTCACCAGAAATCGATTTTGGCCTATCAAAACATAGGAGCAGGCCTTCGTATGATTTGTTGAGGTGTTCGAATACATCCTATATGGAATCTGGACGTTGAACTGGCTGTTCTGGTCTAAACCTTCAATGTACATAATGATTGTTCCTTTCATATCTAAATCCCGCCATATTACCCTTAGGACTCTATCGTAGCTTTATACAAGTCCAGAAGAATCACACGAAGGTCCTTCTTTTATCTTTTTCTCTGGACTTTTAGATCAGTAAGTAAACAACTTTTAGTATTTACCTCCCAGGCACGAACTTATATTTTGTTGTCTAGGTGGTTTTTTAATCACTTTCTCCCTAGTTTAGGGTACAGAGTTCTTATGTAAGCTTTTTATACCAGTAGTATTTATGTCAGCTGCATCTTCGAATCCAATTGATACATGAAACTATTAGATGGATAGGTGAGTGAGGACGCGTCATGTGCACTAGATTATAGATTACTACAAGCCTGTAATTTGTGTCATTGGTGAGTCGGTGTGTCCAAGAAGGGTGTCCTTGTTTCGAATCGGAAGGTCTATGATGGTCTCGCAATGGAATTGCTGGTCTCCAATCTGTCGTGTTGCAGATGCGAAGAGCTTTAAGTTTTTTGTTGAATAAGGAGCGCACCAGGTCCACGCTCTCTCGAGAGCGGGAGTTGGTTTGATTGGCACTTGTTGGGATTTGAGTCTACTGCTCTGACCTAGACTGACAGCTGGTGATATAGGAGTTCCATATGCGTTGAGGTTTAGACTTGGGTCTGCTCTGCTGTGGTGGGTTATGGTTTGAGCGGAGTCTGACCCAACCTTTTTTCTTCTTCTTTCTTTTTTCACCCTATTCCTTCATCTTTGGACAGAAGACCCTTCTTTTTTTTTTTCTCCCTGTGTTGTTATACATAATAGGGGAGAAGTTCTTTGGTTTGGAGTCCCCATCACGTCTTCAATACCATAGTGACATCTGGCGGTGGCAACTAGTAGGAGCATGCCACCCAAGTATGGGTGCAGAAAGATGGGGTTGAGAAACAGTGCCTGCCCCTGTACCTCATGTGTCTGCACCCATGCTTGGGTGGCGTGCTCTTATTTGTTGTCACCACCACATAGTCGTATGGTGGGGACTCTACACCTAAAAATTTCTCGTAATCAGGCTGCACTTCCTAGGCCTTTAGCAATATAACTGTGAACCTTCATTAAAAATGCTAACTGTATTTTCCACCATCACAAGTTTTATTCAGATTAACACTTCTTTGTTTTTCTAATGGCTACACACTCTTCTCTAAGATTGATATCTATTGTTATGCCCATCTTACCTATCACAGGAATCTTCATGATGTTTTTATCCTGTATTTTTCTTTTGCTTTGTACACCATTATTTTCTTTTAGCAAGCTATGATAACTATACAAGTTATTGAACTGATCAAGTCTAATGCTTCTTAGCAGGCACTACATTATGATATTCGAAGAGGTCCACATAGTGTTGGGTCTCACGTCCGTGATGCTGCAGCTTATGTTTGTTGGGCATTTGGTCGTGCATATTATCATACTGATATGAAAACCATACTAGAAGAGCTTGCTCCTCACCTTTTAATAGTAGCCTGCTATGACCGTGAGGTGCTTTTCAATATATTTTTGTTTGCTTTTCTCAATATGGTTAATTATCTACCGAAAATATGTAAGGTTATACATCATTGCATGTAATGCTTAGGTAAATTGTAGAAGAGCAGCCGCGGCTGCTTTTCAGGAGAATGTTGGAAGACAAGGGAATTATCCTCACGGGATTGACATAGTGAATACAGCTGATTATTTTGCACTGTCATCGCGTGTAAACGCCTATCTTCATGTTGCTGTCAGCATTGCCCAATATGACGGCTACCTTTATCCATTCCTGGAGGAACTACTATATAACAAGATCTGTCACTGGGTATTTTTTTTTCTCACTCTAGAAAACCTTATTACTTAAATTTCTCTGACACCATTCTTCTATTGAACAAGTTGATTTCATTTCGTTTATGATCTGTCTGTTATTCCCTTCTGATAATTGAAGAGTCCTCTCCCATAAAGAAAACATCCTCTCTCTCTCTCTCTCTCTCTCTCTCTCTCTCTCACTCACAAATGGACCTGCATTTTTTGCACAAGTGATGAGGGGTCATGTTATCGTAGTATGCAGGACTGATTGCTGATACATTGTTATCGTGTTGAAGAAAATTATTCTTGTGAATTAGTAGACTCCTTATAAATTCGGTTTAATTTTGTTTAGAAACAGAATAGTCACCAGTCAGCTTGGGTCAGACCAGCGCCCTTTACAAGACCATTTTATAACTACTTATGGATGGCTGTTTCACATGTCCTCATCCTATTCGTTGAGTGGTGTTTACAGTCAACATCACCAGCTTCTTCCGGTTCAAGCCTTCTTTGCTAGAATCTGGAATGCTTAGTGGTCCTTTCTTCTGATGACCAGCATATCTGTGATTTTTTTCTCAGACCCCTAGTTTCTTCTTAGTAACTCCGTCATCTCAGCTCCTAGTAAGAAAATTTTTAGCAAGGAAAAATCTTTGGGCAAGGGATTCCATAATGCTAGCTCCCTATTATCGGGGGCGTCAACGCCACCCTTCGGTGGAATCCTGGATTCTAGGTTTCTGGTCATCAAGTCATTGCCATCTGAAAGCTTTGGTAAATTATATTTTTTAGCTGTTAGCAATCATTGTAATAGGGTTGATGGGTTTATTTCTTTTTTTCTAATTGTATCCAGATTTCTCAATATCACAACTGAGTCTTTTCAGTTGTTTTATGCCTCCTATCATACGTGTCCTGTTAGTTGGCGATCAATTTTGTTCTATAGCTCTCTTGACTGTTAGAAAGTTGCTTACACCTGCACATACTTATTGCCATATACTGCACTCAACTCATTGTCATGCATTCCTGCCAACAACACAGTCTAACGACCTGTCTCAACCGTTCTTTGTTACTCAACTTTGAGCACTACTTGCAAATTGGATTATCCTCAACAATGTTTTGTTTTCACTGGAAGGAAAAGTAAATATGTACATGCGAGTGTCCTCCCCCAGAAAAGGACATTTGGTGTAACCCCTGGGTTTGAAATTTTGTCCGAATGTGGACAACATAGATGGTCACATGCTCAAAGTACAAAAGAAAGAACATTTCTACCTAAATGACTTTTTATTGCAAGTGTCACTGATGGTCTAACCATGGATTGATGGAGATGCTAGTTCAAGCTAATTTATTTTCCTGTTCATAAATCGTTTTTTCCTTTTGAACAATTTCTTGGTAATAAAGCAGATGTTGTGGTTGTAACCATGTCCAACTCATTAGGTTAGCATCGTTAAATTACATAATTTCAAGTCTTTATGCATCTACGCGCCTTAGGTATCACGGTGCAATGGCGAACAGCAAATGCCAGCATTGCTGCCTCGTAACATGAGATTGACAAATATGTGAATGCGGGTGACAATATAATCAGCGTAGCATAAACACCAGATATTAATGTTTCACGTATTTGGTTAACAGCAACTTTTCTTTCTAATCATCTTCGTGGATAGCCCCAATTAATCTTTGACCCGTCGTGATTTTTTATTACTACGAGGGTGGTTTTTAGATAAATATTTTAAGAGGCCAGATGGCTTTTAAGGAGAACAAAATTATCGGGAACTCCAGTAAGGATGTGGTAAAGCTCAATGTCCTAACCGGTAAGTTATCTACAACGAAGAAATTCACGCTATTTCTGCCGACTAGGGCTATTTACAGTGATTGCTTAAAATGCTTAACATACACACGCAGACACGTGACAGTGTCACCTAAGATTGTACACGGTGATATGCCACTAGCAAGCATATTCAGCAACTCAAGTCCAATATATGATCTTCTCTTGATTGATCTTCTTTATTTTATTAGTTGTCCGTTGGGCAATAGATGAATGTTTTGCTATATCTGTCTGTCACTGGACCTTTAGAGATACTGTCCCCTCGAGTCCTTGAAGTAGCACTAGCAAATTATAATGAGCCTTACACGATACTTTAAAAAGGAATTCCTTACCTAGATGCTTTATATTTAAAATGTGTAGATCTTTTTTAGCCTTGTCAGGTAAATGTCCTTTCTGGTGTATAATTGCCTTAGAATATGTGGAATGCGTATCTGAATATTGCATAGTATATGGAACAGAACTTGTCATAGGAAATGTATGAGAAACATTTAGAAGAACAACAAATATTTACCATGTTGGTCTCTATATGAAGCTATATGAAGTTGGGTCTTGGATGCTTTTGACTCTCGGGGATATCTGCACCGATACTTTTACCGAGAGTCCAGAATATTTTGTTTTCTGTTCCTTTATGTTCTATAATCAAAATTGTAGATCACTTCACAATTTAGTTTTGGACGTAAATAATACTGTCATACTTCTCCGACAAGAAGACAGTGATATGTTACAAGAGTAGAGAGTTCTTTTGGCTACTAAGGTAGGAGTTGTTGGGTCTCATGCATTTGGGTGTGAATCTGTTATTTATTTTTTGGTAGGACTATGTGCAAGACTCATTATCAAGTATTTGTGCCAATCATTTTTGGCCATATACTTACAAAAAAAAGCCAATCATTTTTTGTAAGCTTTCGTCATATTATAAATATGTGCAAGGCTCCTGGTGCTGTTATTTGTAAGGATTATGATTGATTGGTTATTGGTGGTTACATAAGATACTTACGTGTGGCATCTTTAGGATAAAGGATTGAGGGAACTTGCTACGACTGCACTTTCTGCTCTTGTGAAATATGATCCCGAATATTCTGCAAATTTTGTTCTCGAGAAATTGATTCCTTGCACTCTCTCGTCTGATTTGTGCATGCGTCATGGTGCAACCTTAGCGGCTGGGGAACTGGTTTTGGCCCTTCATAAGTGCAACCATACTCTTTCTAAAGGTCAGTACTCGTGCTCTTTCCCAAGTAGAGATTAGGATGTTGCTCCCCACATAATCGGACTGCATGTTTTGATGTTTTGATTGAGCTTCATGCTAAGTTTTCTCGTGAAATACCCTAAGTGAGGGCTTCCACAATTGAGATTTATTCATAAGGTTTATGACAGATTTTAGGCCAGTGTTAATATGTGCCTACTTTATGTGGATTAATTTGCAATCCTTGTGTAGAAAATAGTGAAAGCAATTGAGATTGGGGAAGAGAATGCTCCCAAAGTAAACTGAAAAGAGGTAAAGAACGTATTTTAACTCGCTCTCATTGTTAAATCTTCTCTCAATCGAACACCACCACCCTTACTTGAAGTTTCTACTCTGTTGTGTCTTTACATGGATGATTGGTAAAGAGAAATGCTCCTAAAGTATATTGCAGAGATAAAGAATGTATGTTAAATTGCTCTTAATGTTTCGTAAAGCTCATGTTTTAACGCTTCTGCTTTCCTTGTAGCACCTCTACTAGGATTTCTAATGGAACCCTGTGTTATGTTTTTCCTTTTGTGAAAAGAGAAGAAACAGTATTAGATCCTGTAAGAGAGTGTCACGAGCCAACCTCAGAATAAACAACAAAGAGTAGAGATGTAACAGAAGACAAGGGCTGACATTGACACTGTTATCTTTTCTTAGGAATTCATTCTTATATATTCTCTTCTCAAATATTAATCACTTTTGTTGCACTTATGGTATTCAGCAGTTACCCAAATTACTTGAGAAATTTTTTTTTAAGATTGCTTTTTTTAATTTTAAATCCTACATGAGTTTTTCATAATTGCTTGTTACTGTATAGGAGCTATTATATGTAAGAAATACTGAATTTACTCATATTTGGATTGTTGCCTTTTATCTGGTTATACAAAAGAATAGCAGTCTAGCACAATCAGTAAGGGCCCGTATGTTTACACTTTTCGTTTTGTGTATTTGTATTGTGTTTTCGTTTTCAATATTTTCGTATCCAATCACAAATTATGGTTGTGTATTTTTATTTTTTTTACCACTTTTTTTTGTGTCATTGTTTTGTATGTTTACCATTTTCATTTCCGTTTTCATTACTATTACTCCCATGCTTCCCGGTATTACCCTCACTGGAAACAACGTTCTGCCTCTCCTTTTTCAGATCCGAACTTCTTTATTCTTTGTAGGTCTTCTTTTTGCATCCTAGATCTTCCCATTTCCAATAAATTCCCAATCACAAGTTTTGATCCCAAGGATTATGCAGCTCAATTGCGTTACCTCTGCTTTTCTCGCCGGGGCAACCTCCATGTCGACAAACCGGGCACGAATTTCGCATAGAAAGCCACGGCAAGAATTTCAATCACTCTGTGGCACTCAACAATCTCCACAGTCGGCATCGACTCGATCACGGCCTGTGATGTTCGGTAGGCGAACAGCTTCGGCGAAAGAGAAGGCGAGCAGCTTCCGGTAGCCTTTTGTACCTCGGGCTCAAAGTGTTGATCGTATTGCGTTTTTTGGTTTTTTTGGAGAAAACCCTAGAAATCCTGTCTCTGACCTGAAAAGAGGGAAGCTGGTAGTGGGGGCGGCCATGGCAGTGATTGAGAAAAACCCTAATCTCGAAACTGAAGAAGAGATGATGAAGAAGAGCCTCAAGAGAAAGCGTGGTAAGGCCAAGAAGAACAGAGCGTTACAAGAACCCAATTCGGATGCTTGAAGGCCCTGCTGACCCGAAGTGATTTAGAAAGATTCTTCTTTATCCGTGGTGATCGGTCATGGTATCCATAGCGTCGCTTCTTTTTCGGCCAAATCCTGATTTCATGATGAAGATCCAGGCAATGGATCTGAGAGAAACTGTGAAATTCTGGATAAATTTGTTCTTGAGATCGATTGATTCCCACCCAAACTAGTTTACCCAATCATGAAAAATGTAGAAGAGGGTCGTGAAAGAATGAAATCTTCCTCTTGAAGCATGCCAAAAGGTTTCTGTGAGGACTCTGCAACCAAGAAACTGAAGAGAGAGAGAAAGGGTGAACAGATGCACAGGGGGAAAGGGTAAACAGTGGCTGGGGTGACTCTTTGACAGAGGATTCATTTTTGTCGGGAAAAACCGGAAATTTTTCGGTACTATTTGGATTTTGTATCCAAAATGCATATCCAAAATGGTAAAAGTACAAAAAAAAAAGAGCATCTTTTTGCCATCATTACAAAATTTGAGTACAGAAAAACATAACCATAAGCCCCCTAAGTTTTTTGTCATGACCCTCAGCATCCTTTCCACTTTTGTAAAGTATGAATTTATTACTTTTATCTCAAATTTGTTGCTTTTAGTCCTCTACTTCTAAGTACGTCTCTTTGGAAGAAACGTTGGGAAGTATAACTAAATTTATGCTTAGTTCTTTATCATATTGTCGATGTTTTGTTTCTCCGTGACTTTACTTCAAGAAGAAAAGCAACAGTTTTATCAGCTCTTTTGACTGGAGATTTCTCAGAGGAGGCTGGTTCGGGTAGGTTTAGAACACATTTAAGATACCCTTTCTCCTAAGCTTACAGGAGAGAGAGACTCCATAATTAAGCCGGTGTTCAATCCGGTATGATGGGGAAGGCCCTTTTTGCCCAAGTGGCGGTGTACTAGAAACAGGTCTACTGTTGCACTGCCTTTTTCCTTTCCGTATCAGAAAGGTTGAAGAGATGTTTTTGTGATGTCCAATCTATACCAATGTGCCCTTTGGACGTGCTCACATCTATTCTATCTCTCATACAGCTTATTTCTTTTTGTTCCTTTTTCGCTCATCTGAAGAAACAAAGCATATTGCTTTACTCAGTTGGGACATGTGATGAATCCATTTGCCTTATTGCTGATGGTTGTGCGAGTTTCAACTCTACTTTTAAACCCTCTAAGGGGCGTGGTTTGGTAGAAATTTCCTCAAGTTATTGCTTGTGTGCTCCCAAGCTTTGAATAGTGATCTGACTTTCGAGCTTGGTAACAGAGGTAGAGATATATGATTTTTAGAAGCTTCCCTTGCAGATAAGCAGAAAAATATTGCTGGTATAGTTCCCGCTATTGAGAAAGCACGCCTCTATCGTGGGAAGGGGGGAGAGCTGATGCGTTCTGCTGTTTCCCGCTTCATTGAATGTATCTCCATAGCTCACGTGTCTCTGCCGGATAAAGTGAAACGAAGTCTGCTTGATGCCCTTAATGAGAATCTGAGACATCCTAATTGTTATATACAGGTCTTTCTGTTTTACCTTTAAACTCTTTCTGCATGATGTGCTATATCCTAAGCTAGGTTTTCCTATATTCTTCAGAGTGCTACTGTTGAAGCCTTGAAACACTTTGCTCCAGCATATCTTGGCAAGAAAGATGATAAAGCTGCTAATGATATCATGTTGAAGTATCTGGAGCAGTTGACTGATGCTAATGTAGCTGTAAGAAGAGGATCTGCATTGGCGATTGGTGTTTTGCCCTTTGAGTTTTTGGCTGGGCGATGGAAGATTGTGCTCCCAAAGCTTTGTAGCTCCTGTGCAATAGAGGTATGCTTTGGAAGAGGCTCAATTACATGTACCCCGAGTGTCAGCAACTAAAGGGATGAATAGATTTCATGGCCTCAATTTCTCATGTACAGGATAACCCCGAAGATAGGGATGCTGAAGCACGGGTTAATGCTGTCAAAGGACTTGTATCTGTGTGTGAAACAGTAACTGAGACAAGGGAATGTTCTGATATTAATTCGGTGGATGATGGCATGTCTCTGTTGCTTTATATCAAGAATGAAGTGATTCAGAGTTTATTTAGAGCTCTTGATGATTACTCTGTGGATAACAGAGGTGATGTAGGGTCTTGGGTTCGTGAGGCTGCAATGGATGGCCTTGAAAAATGTACGTATATCCTATGTAAGAGAGATTCCTTGGGTATCTCGAGTAAGTCACCAGGAGTTGGATCTGTTTCAGAGCAGATTATGGAGATGGAGGATAAGCAGATGCAGTTATTATTTGATGCAAATCTTGCAACCAATATAATTGGAGGCATTGCTAAGCAAGCTGTAGAAAAGATGGATAAGATGAGAGAAAAAGCTGCAAAGGTCATCCAAAGGATTCTGTATAATAAAACAATTTTCGTGCCGTACATACCTCATAGAAACTATCTAGAAGAAATTATTCCAAATGAAGCAGATATAAAGTGGGGGGTAAGTACAGAGAGGTGATTTACCAATTTCTTTGGCGAGTAACCTTGTTATACAAACGAGGATGCTCATATTGTAATTTTGGTGCAGGTACCCGCTTTCTCGTATCATCGTTTCGTGAAGTTACTACAGTTTAGTTGCTATAGCAAGTACGTGCTTTCAGGGATAGTAATTTCTATTGGTGGCTTACAAGAATCTCTAAGAAAGGCCGCACTTGTTTCTCTGTTGGAGTATCTCCAAGCCAAAGAAAAGAAAGCCCAAAATGAAAGAAGTTCTAGGGAGGTCAGTTTATGTACTGACATCCTTTGGGTTCTCCAGAAGTACAAAAGATGTGACAGAGTCATTATACCCACTTTGAAGGTACTGCACTTCCCTATAGGAGTAATAAAGTGGTTTCAAATCTTGGTGTAGAGAAAGCAAACAGGAAGCACTACCTTATCAGTTATCACAGGATAAATTAGTTATTTGGCTAGCGTAGCCCTGGATTTTATTTTGGTAAGTAAGCTCAAGTCGCGGTGCAATCATGAGATGGATAACAAAAGATCAAGAAAGTTAATTATGATGCTTCAACCATAGTCTTACCTGCATGTCAGGTGTATGCTCATTGAATACAAATTTAGGCATAATCCTGCTCGGATTATATGCTGCTGAGATTTACTAGACTTCTTAGCATCTTGCATTTGCTTGATGGTTGATAATATTTCTTTTATATTGCAGACCATCGAGATTCTGTTCAACAAAAAAGTATTCTTGGATATGGAGGTTAGTCACTTTACTGTTTCCCTCTTTTATATATGCATAGTTGCTTCAGTTGTTACTTACTATGATGTCAAATATTGTGATCGGTCTACTACTTTTAGCAACTCAAAATTCTCTCTTTTATATATGCATAAGTCCTCTTGCATATATCCACGTTTGGTTTTACTGTCTTATATCATGACGGCTAAGCAACAAGTTAACCAGCTTATTAATTCCCAACTACTATGTCAATCTGTACTAGTTGCTACTTTTTTCTCTTGCCGATGCACCCGTAAGATCGTATTAATTGTTCATTTAATCTGTTTCTCAATCACAATTCTCAGGTCGAGACACAAGTGTTTTGTGCTGGTGTTTTGGAATCGCTCACTGTGGAGTTGAAGGGATCAAAGGACTTCTCCAAGTTATATGCAGGCATTGCAATACTTGGATACATCGCTTCAATTTCAGAGCCTATTAGCATCGAGGCCTTCTCTTACCTTCTAACTTTCCTGGCCCATCGATACCCCAAGGTTCGTAATAGCACTAGTCTGTTCTTAGTTGAGTTACGAGTTGTACCTTTTGAACTACTGACTGAAAATAGCTAACAAGAATGTTGGTTTTTAATGTTTTCTTTTTATAGATTCGGAAGGCGGCTGCTGAACAAGTTTACCTTGTCCTGCTGCAAAATGGAGATCTTGTCCCGGAGGACAAAATAGAGAAAGCACTTGAAATTATTTCAGAAACTTGCTGGGAAGGTGCCGCAGAAGAAGCAAAGCACCAAAGGTTACAACTATGTGCTGTAGCCAACATAGAGACTGGACAACCTAAGACAAGTGACCATGGAGCTTTAACCAAGAATGGTCAGCAGAGGGCAATAGGTACAGATGAAAATGCATCATATTCCTCGTTAGTAGGGTCAGCTGGGTTTTGACAATCTAAACAGAATCACTTTTCTTCTCACTTCGAAAAGATATCATAGTCGTATCGTCAATCTTTCTGCATACACCACATGGCGAGTTTAATTTCTTACGCTACTCGTACCATGACAAAATTAACGATATTAAATATGGAACACACCGATAAAGCTTGTAGAGTAAGTGGTGGCGACTCGCATATGTGACCTTAACCCCCCGTGTTTCTTGCAAATTTTCCTACCTCTTAACATTGCACCTCCTCTTCTTTTAGTGGCCACTAGAACTCTAAAGAAAATTTGAACGTTCCCTGATGCCCCCCCTTGCTATCCACCTGCTGATTCCTTGAGAATTACTAAGCTCGCAAACAACTCCATTTAACAAACCCCCATGATTAAAGAATAATGTCCTCCACACTTCTCCTTGCCTTCAGCAGCCAACCACTGCACCAAAGCCAATTCGGATCCCCCACAAACTACCCCCTAAAGTACGAGGTAGAAATGTTATTCTCTGAGACGATTAAAGAAGAAAACAAAAACCTGCTCCCCCCTGGTTTCACGTGGATGCCATTTTTCCATCATCTTATGCATAAATTGCATTTTAAGAAAGGAAGCCCCGTCGGCACTCCCTAAATACCTATGCACACTCCTGCACTGCTTTGCATCGTTCTGCGGTATAAGAATCACGTGCATAAGTAATAGCAGCACAGGAAATGTGAGTAGTCATTTAGGGGGAGTCGATAACGCTAACCTCCAACATGAATTCAAAAGAATTAAAAAAAAATTAATCTGGGGTCTCAATAGATGCAAACCAAAGAAATTTAATTGAACTCAATGAAATACATGACTATCCAAACATCGTCTTATTATTGTTCCAAAGTAAACCCTGACTTAGAACTCAGATAATCAAGTTTCCATCTCTAGTATTGTAAAAAAACAGCAACCAATCCAATCTGACCAAGGGGAGACAAAAACAGATCTCCAGGGCTGGATCTCTTGTGTGAATTTAATCTTACTCAAAATATTGGACAGCCACCAACTACGACTTTAGCCAGGGGAACACATTGGGCGATGTAGGCAGGCGTGCCGTAAGAACTTCAACTCCAGTCTCTGTAACCTAAATTACACCAAAGTCACAAACATAACCAGTATTATTTGAAAGGACAACCTATTCAGCTTTTATAACTCTGAACACTCGTGGATATCATTATGGGTCATGACATGATTTTACTCAGACACCCCATCATACTTAAAACGACTGGAGCCCATGGATCCGATTTTACCATAGGTGACTTGATAAGACAGATCCAACTTACTCGTCATATGACCAAACCTCAATACTTAAAAAAAAATTAAAAGGAGCCGAAAACACCAGTTTTCCAGTCCATCTGGGGCGGAGTAAAGCTATTGTCGACATAAAACCAAGTGAAGGAAGACTGTTAGGAACTCGGTGCGAAATTACCAAAAGAGTGTGCTCAAACTGAGCACTGCGTTTCCCATCTGCAGTAACATCAGTCCATCCATCAGGCCACATCCGATCACGCCAAACACCTATCATACAAAGTAAATATCAAGCGATATCGCAAATGACAGATTCTTGTTCTTCCTCTCTTTTCTCTTTCCCTGGCCCCACCCCCTGAATTTACCTGAATTAATCATTGGTTCAATCGAAAACGTCTGTCCAGCCTTCATTACACCAACTGCTTTATTTCCTGCTTACGTTAAGGTCAATACAGAAATGCCAAGAGAAGACTGGACCCGAAATGTCACAACTCTAATTGGGAGTAGGCTTTATATATAGCACTGCTCAACCCACCAAACCAGAGCCTGAGGATCCCATGCATGCAGTAAAATAATAAGAAAGAACAAAGGATTTGAAAAGCTGCTTTCTCAAGGATACTGGCATAATGGGGGATGTTTGGTGCACAGTGGAACAGCTCTCCAATACCATGACCACAGTATGACTTCGCCTATTTAATTGGAGAAAATTAAACAAAGCTAACAAGAGAAGAAGAGGATGAACAAGGCTGCAGGATTGTACATTACCACAGACAATCCTGACATTGAAGCATGTCGACTAATGACTTCCCCTACTTCACGAAATCGTACCCCGGGTTTAACTGGAACCACACAACATGAGAAACAGAGTAAAGACAGAGACGATGAAAATAGGTAAGCAAAGTGAACAGAACCAATATAATAAGGATATTGATAGAATAGCTTCACTAACTGTGCAAATTCAGATCAAAGTCAAAGCTTTATAAATCCATATCACACAATCACTAGACCATCACTTACTTTCTTTATCTATGAGACACGTCGGCTGGTACTATCCAAAAGTTTAACCAATTAGACATGCATATCTTAACATAGTTCCACATTTGTGTATAAACTTGAGTAGTGACTATACAAAGTCCAGTACAACAAACGATGTCCCCCTCACTTATAAGTTATAACCCACGTATGTGAAATATAACAACACTATCAACGGATGTTATGTAACAAATTTCAAATTGGAGGGGCCAAACAAGAATTCTTAAATCGTGTCTGAAATAAATGCAATTTTACAGGTGCATTAGCAGAATTTAATAAATGCTCAGGTCCTGGTAGTTCGCCCCTGTTCACGTGAGCTTTCAACATGTCTATATACAGGACAACCATTGGAACGTGACAACAAAACCCAAGGTTCCAGGGTTCGAGATACCCATTACTATGTACAACTAGTCTTGCTCGGATATAAAATTTTGAACTCTTGAATATGTCGAATAGGATGTTAACTGCTGAAATTGAAACTGGCCATCAAAGACCCAACGACACTTCTAGAGGTTTGTCAGTGCTTGAAATGAATCAGCAGAATGAAACATCACTCGATTCCATATAAACTAAATATCCAAAAAGGGAAAAATGACATACATAATTGGAACAACAGGTAACTTCTTGAAATCACGTTTTGTTATTCGCAATGTTCTGCTGATGTCTTCATTTTTTATCAGTGTAGGAGCATTTAAACAATTCTTGACATTATAAATCGATCTACAATTAAAAATTAATTCTCATAACAAAGATAAAATGACAGTATTATTACGTCAGCGTAAGGCATGCAAACAAAACAGCAGTTTATTTATTTTACATCTGTTCTTCCTTTTTGGGTTATCCTTATCCTTTTTTTTGTGTGTGGGTGAGTGTGTTTT
The DNA here is from genome assembly GCA_033070095.1 of Escallonia herrerae. Classification (NCBI taxonomy): domain Eukaryota; kingdom Viridiplantae; phylum Streptophyta; class Magnoliopsida; order Escalloniales; family Escalloniaceae; genus Escallonia; species Escallonia herrerae. The sequence goes on from JAVXUP010000869.1 coordinate 105,454, forward strand.
TTGTGTGTGTGTGTGTGTGTGGGGGGGGGGGGGGGGGGGGTTGGTTGGATTCAAGAAGCCTTTTTCTTCTTTTGAAGTTGTCCTTCCACTAACCTATCATATTCTACATTTCTACTTAGAGTCGAGTGATATTACAAACCACCACAGAGAGAGCTCTTTACATTTTGAATATGGTGCTTCACCTTATATGTATCTCTCTTTATCATTGTTCTAATGGTTACTATGATAGAAAGATCCCAATTTCATGTCAGCAGCATACAAGAACAAAGCCTACCAATGGATATTGCTTTCTCCAAGCACTCATAAGTACATTGAACCAACTTTTGAGATGCCTCATCAACATTCCCCACAAAGAATGTTTCATTGAGATCGCCTGCATAGTCATTGATAAGTCAGCCAGTTGTTAACAAGCTGGAAAATCATAAATAAATTTCCCACATAACCCAGTCATAAGTTCAGTGCTCACCATGGACACCTTTGTAGTACACAGACACATCAACATTTACAATATCGCCATCCTCTAACTTCCTGTAACAACAATATTTTTTAGAAGAAAAAACCAATCAGGCTCCACCTTTATTTCAAAGTAAAGAGAACTCAAGAAATGTAGAGCTAACTTTAAGAGTTATCGTCCAATATAACTATGGTAATAATCGGCATTATGGCTCTTTTACGTCTCTATTGTGTAAACTTACATTATACTTGATCAAATCTAAATAAGAAATCCGATGAGGATGATTTAGTAATGACCACCCATAACAGAAGAAATTCTCATCATGGAATCTGCAAGGGTCTAGCTTAGGACCTCATATAATATTACACCGAGTTTCACTTAGTAATAGTTAAAGGGGAAAGCTCTGTTCATGTTTTGTTATGTTGTAGAGGTCAAATGTTGAGGTTATTATAGAAACTTCAAATCTACTGGACGTGGGAGTATAATGAGATGTTCTTTCGAATCATGCTATAGATCTCCCATGTCCAAGTCTGTATGCTCCTCTTTGCCGCAGTTTAGTCTAACGGCTACTATATCCGCAACTTTCAAATAGTAAACCACAAGCACTTCACTACAATACCCTATACCCTAAGTTTATATCAACCATGATTAATAATCTTACCATGATCTAATCAAAACTTTAGTATCAGTTGCACTATTTCAATTTTCAACACGGTGGTGATATCTACTTGGTGGAGCATGGTTAAATATGACACACTAGGGTGGTAGGATACCATGCATATCTACTAGGTGACCCATGTGTACTCTTCAGGAATGAATTCAGGGTAAAGACAAGTGTTAGGATAAAAAAAACTTCCAATAGAGAAACTAGAGAAAACGTAATTATTCAAAGTTCACCGTTTAAGACATCACATGGAACTGACAAGATCCCTGGGAGTTGGCTCATTATTTATCATAATTTCCTTGGATCAGGGACTTGCTTCTAGTCGATGGAAACAACTACAGTTACTAGACCATTTTTCCTATTCGAGCCACCATTTATGAGTTTATGCAGGCTTTTAAGTAAGGTACAACTACACTGCACTGAAGCTCCGCCCTTAATATCTTGCTACTTTTGCTTCTGCCAAGTAGGTATTGAAGTGCCTCCATAATGCAAATAAGAGAGTGAAGCAGAAAGAAAAGAATTGTCAAACAAATTTCTTACGGTACTCAATGATATTGATAAACAATGGAGACTGTCAATTTACTGCTTAAAAATAGTTCTTGTCTTTTCATTCAAAGACCATTTCATTCTGTACTACCAGAAAACAGTCTTGGTGACAAGTGGAATACCATAACTAGAAGTAAAATTTCTCCATGACCTGGAGATTATGCAGGAACGGCCTCTCTGCAGTAGTAGGGCTAAGGCCGCATACATATAATTCTCCCAAGACCCTATTTGGCGTGAGTCTCGTGCACTGACTAGCCCTTTTCACACATATTTAATGTATACAGGAGCTACTACTCTTAGAACAAGAAAACAGTATTTCTTGGTTGACTATGGCATATACCTTGCATCAGGAATCCCATGGCAGATCACTTCATTGACAGACCTGTTACAGATGGACATTGGAGTCTTAACATTGGAATCTATTAAGACAACCTACACTGTGATTCATAAAAAATGAGTATATGTACACAGAAGAAGTACCTACGTGCAGCAAGACTTGGGGAAAAAGTGATAATTGAGAGGAGATGGATATCCTCCTGCAAGGGTATATAGAAAGTAGAGTTACTTGTTATTACAGTACTTCACATTTTATTAGTGGAAGTATTCCCTCAACCAGTTCTTCCACCCCCCATGAGACTATTCCACTATGCTATCACCTTAGTTACAACAGATATGGCACAGTGGCACGGCTGGGAAACTGCACACTTTAAAAGCACCAGTACGCTAAACAACCAGACAGCCATTTGAACAGTAATCCGTCTGATACTATGAAGTAAAATGCTAAACTTGCTAAAAAGATACACGATAAATATCACATAAAAAGCATTTTAAGTGTGGGCCTCATAAACCAGTGTGTAAAGAGTTCAATGGTCCTATTAGTTCACATTTCCAACAAGAACACAAAAGATCGTGGCACAAAAAATTGACTAATTCCACCACTTGCCTGGACCAAAAGTTATCTGAATCCACAAATGGCGACAAAAAAAGATGGTCTTCATAAGCGACTACATTCCCTCAAATGGCGACTAAAATAGTAACATCGATGTAGATGTAAAACTATTTTAGGCAAGTATCTAAATCTAGATCAGACATTAAGTCCAGCACTTGTTTTGTCTCAAAATATAGCTGCCAAAAGTGTTACAGAGATAAAAACAGGATTTCGGACTTAAAAGAAATACCAGCAGGGTTTATATAGCTAACAGAGCAAAAGAGTCTTAGTATACACCTATTTGGAACTCAAAACACTAAAAAAATCTATATTTCTTCTGAAGAGTCCTGCAGCATGCCACAGATAAGCCAATCAATTCTCTACTTTGAAAGACAACCTAGATTTTCTTGGAAAAACACTAACAAAAGCAACATTTTTTCCTGAAGAGTCCTGTGGCATGTTCACGGATAAGCCAATCAACTGACCACTTTGAACTACAAACTAAATTTTCATGGAAAATCAGAAGAAGAAAATAGAGGCAAAACTAAAAACTGTCAAGTAATTACTCCGTCAAATAGGAGAATCATTGTCAGCCCACCAAATAAAATGGAATTAAAAGTGGGTTTCAAGTAGGATAATAGGAAACTTAAATCATTGACAAGTTGTTTCACAAGGTCAGCATACCAGCAGCTATAGTGGCTTCATGAACCACGGCATCAATCTCATCGGTAGTGACACCAGGTCGAATTGCACGTGCAGCAGCATCCAGTACTTCCCTTCCTATCTGAACGAAACAAAACTTATAAGCAACAGGTGCTGACTTTAACTCTTGTTCCAAGAAAAACTTTCTTTTGCTAGATGCGCAGGAACAAATTGCACTCCATGCACGAAGATGCACAGCACACGCATTAATACATGCATGTACAGGAAGATAGATAGATAATGGCTGTCTTTTTCATTTTCTCGTTTGAGCAGTAAATAATGGCACGAACTTACACGGCAAGTTTCTCTCATTCTCCCAATTTGCTCCGAGGTTTTAATCTTCAAAAAAAAAAAGGTGGAGTAAGAAAGGAGACAAATAGACCACATAAATAACTTTCGTAAAATTGTCCAATATATAGATACAACTGTTACCTCTCTCGCTGAACTCTAGTATCAGATTAGAGATTACCTCAACAAAATTCTGCAGATCACTATTTGGTTCAACTTTGGGGATTCCCTGCAAAAATCAACCGTAATAAAGCTCACCAAAAGAATTAGAGGTGTCATATGGGCCGGGCAGCCCGGCCCTTTTTGGCCAGGGCCGGCCCGGACTGGCCCTAACCCTTAGGGCTTGGGCCAGGGCCAGGCCTAACTTTTTGAGAAACAGGCCCGGGTCCGGCCCGGCCCTCTTTTGGCCCAAAAAATGGCCTTTTCAGTTTTTTTTTTTAAAACTAAGGTGTATTTTGAATAACAAAAAAAAAAAATTGGGCCCGGGCCCGGCCCTAGATGTTGGGCCTAGGGCCTGGGCTTGGACCGGGCCCAGATTTCCCTCATTCTGGCCTGGCAGGCCCGGTTGACAGCGGCCCTGGCCCGGTTTGCTGGAGGCCTGATGGGCTTGGGCTGGGCCGGCCCAAGCCCGGCCCATTTGACACCTCTAAAAAGAATGCAGATAAAATAACAGGATGATTAGTCAAAGAGACATCCTTACGAGGCAATTGAATGCAGTTAACTAAAATGCAGGAGTTCAAAATTAATAATAGAAGAGATAACAGAAAAACAAAGTCAAGCAATTGGATGAAGCAAAAACGACAAACAACTGAACCAAAAACACGGGGATAGGTGGCAGAATCTCACATCAATAGCCCAGTCAGGTTGATCAATTTGGTTGGGTACTAAACGCTTTTTGGATATGGGATATGGCCGCAGTGTCCTGTGCACGAAAACGAAGCAATTTCAAGTTTCAAGAATACAAGAAAAATGTATAGGTCTAACTCCACAAAATAACCTATATTAATTGGTCAATAAGAAAGCAAATATCTGATTCTGACTTAATAATTTTTTCTCCATACTTCTTATAAAGTACCATACAAAATCAAAGTTAAGGTGGCAAATAGCTAGAAAGCATTTTTTTATATTAAGAGATAACAATGGACGCGGCAATATCAAGGGTGCTTAGGAAGTTCATCTCACGTCAAGGATGATTAGCAACTCCCTAAAATGTGTCTTAAGCAAAGAGCTACTTGTTTAACTAATAAGAGCTACTGCATGATATATCCACAACCCGAGTATTCTAGGGCAAAACATAGTAGTCATCGTCCGTCCTGTAGGTTTAAGGTCCAAAATGTAAAGACCACGATCAGAAAAAGAGAAGGGTATGATCACTGACAACATTTTGGTTGTTAATGCAAACACTAAAACTACTTGTCTAAGATTTTACCAGAAAGTGACCCTATTAAAAATCTTGTTGCTCAATGTTTTGCATGAGCAAAGCTGCAAAGACAAGGAGACCTGGAAGCACAAAATTCATTTCCATTCCAATAAATAAATTTTCTGTGATTTGTTCTGTACGGCTAGCGGTTTTTCTATCTTCGAAACTAGGCAACTCCATATTCTCAGCCATAAACCAACAAAAGATACAAGAGTTTATAACATTTAGTTAGATACTAAATGACATTGTACAACGATAGCTCACATGACTATTTGACCATTTTCCTTTTGAAAATTCAAGAAGATAGGTTTCAAAATAAACATATTCGCCTTAGAGGTAATTTTCCATTCATAAAGTTTTGGGACTAACGGTTACTTGATTCAAGATGAGTTGAGTAAAAGGATGAACTGAGTTCTCACGAAGAGGAAGGTCTCAGAAGCCGTATTGGCCGAGTAGGCACCTCGCCCGAATCAGTTCTCACTTTCTCTAAGACCAGAAAATTCAAAAAAAGGATCAAACAAGTGTAGGATAACCTGTGTAAGCCCCTTCACAGTATAATCAGGTTTTTCCAGACACAAAACTAGACGATTTACTGTAGAAACAGTCCTATTTCTTAGTATCCATATGCACAAGCCAATATCCTGATAATAAGTATCACATGGCCAGAATCAAGCTTTAACTTACCGATATAAGCTCCTAAACACCTGGAACCACGTATCCATTTACTCATGCTAGTATAAAGAAAAGAGCTTATCAAACTTAAAATCTGCTACCAAGTCGGTCAAACATTAACCTCAAACAAGAACAACGTTAAACTATCGTTCAAAGGGATACCCTGTCCATTCAAAATTTGGAAGTTTTGGTGTTCGTGCTTGTCCTTTCTTCAAGCAATATAGCCAATCATCGCTCCCTAAGGGTCCATCTGTATTACCAGATCCAGGTGCAGAAAACTTTGCCTTCGCATGAACTGATTTATGAGAGCTCCAGGATGCCTTGAAACAGTCCTGAGTGCTGGTAAGAGATGCAACTTCGTCAATGCAAAAGCAAGAATTAAGTAACTCCCAGGAAACTACCAGAAGGCAGGAATGGACAGCCAGAAGACAGTAACTTAAACAATCAAAGCCATACAAAACAGATCTTTAGTGACTTAGCATTGAGGGGAAAGTTGAGTTCTATTACTTTTCTCAGTTTTCTGTCAATCTCAATTGAAACAATATCCACCTACGACGACTTATCTGTATCATTATTTTTTCCCAAAAATATTCACAATTTTGTAGCTTAATTTATCTGGTTGTCCACAAACTTTCACCCTGAGAATTTTCATAATAAACCAAACCAGAAGTTAGATTTGATAATTATTTGAAGATAACATCAGATCATTCAATTTGCAAAAGAAAACATGTCCAACTTTCAAAACATGATGGATGGTTAGAATTACCAAAATAAAATGCAGGAAATGTTACAAACCAGAAAGCAGCACCTTCACGAGGAAGCTTCAACTCCACACACTTGGGACACCTGTGGAAAAGGGGGAAAATTTTTATTGTAATAGGAAAAAGGAGAAGGATATCTCAGAACAATTATAAAGTCAGAAAATACTTTTATGAACCTTGAAGTACAATCATTACTTAATAGTCCAGAAATTTGAGTTATCACAGCCAATTCCCTTTTTACACAGCAGAACAAATGGCAAGTTGACAGTTTGCATCATCATATTATATCATACTATGACATGAGATCATAAAATACACTACCAATGCTGGGTTCCCGCATATCTGCCATACATATGTCTTATAAAATAAAAGTCTAGAAGCATTATGACTCATTTCTTGCAGCTACCATATATTCCCATCCTAAAGAGCCAATTAAATTTCAGCTTAAAAAACCCGAGGATTATCTCCCACTCATCCAAAGTAAATTTTCAAAGGGCGTTCACCTCTCGTCAGGGTTTCAACTTTGAAATCCACCAAAAGATTTATTCAGGGAGGGTTTAAGTAGCCTTTCCAGACTGATAGCCTTTTGCTTGAGATGGTTGGCTCACATTGTCAAAGGCATTGTGGCAGTGTCAGATCTACACGCTGCACGAGTGTGCTGCTTGTCTTGAAGTAGTAACTAGCATAGGCATGCCATCAGCTGCCAATGTGCTTCCCTGCCCATTTGTACCTTTGCTTATTTTGGAATCCTTTTGGGGTTAATCCTGTATTTTTCTCTCTGACTGAGTACTTGGGTTTTATAGACATTCTGTTACCGTTGGCCTTTTAATTAATGCACTTGTTCCATATCTCCACAGTAAATGAGATGGTCGTTTCCAGACGTAATTTTGTTCTTCTTCCTTTATTGGATATGTAAATCCCATATGAAGTAATTTCTGTGGGAGTTAGCCTTCGTGCAGCAATGAAGATTGTCTCAGCTCTTGTCTTTTCAGTCCATGACAATGGAATATTTATTTGATGTCACTCTTCTGCAGTGTTCTTAAAATTAAGGTTGCTTATGTGCGCTCAAGATTTTTCAGTTAGTTGCCTTGCTAAAATGCCATCTTGCCACTATTTGGAATAAATTGATGAATATTCTGTAAACAATAACCCTAGCCCCAAGGCCTCGACCGCATCCACCAGAAGTGTAAACTTCCTGACTTTCCACCAACAACTTGCCCACCAGCAACCAGTGCCAAAACAGCCTCCCACAATAGTAGTGGTAGGACTGCATGCATCAACTCTCCCCAGACCCGCAATGGCGGAAAACAAGTGCATTAGGGCCGCCCCTTTCTTCTCTCCTTTTCTTGTCCCTTTTCTTGGATCTTTCTAGTCTTTACTCTTATACCTGAAGCAAATGTGTTGCTTAAGATACAGAATGGGCAAAGAATGTAGACAAAAGGTTTGCTAGTTTCTCATGTTTTTCAATGATGGTCATTGTAGCCAACTTCCTATTAAAGCAATTCAGACAAAGCGTGTAAACTTTAACACACCCTTTTCTTTATTTCTCAATTTTTCAACTATGAGATGTGAGATGCAATGCCTAATTGATCTTAGGACATCCAACTGGATTACGGTGCCATGCGAGATAACCACTCAAGACATTCACGATGACTTATTACATGCTTCTGTTTCTACTTTCCGGACTATTTCTTTGGCTTCCCTTCTCTTTGATATGGATATTCATTTTTTTGCAGTGACGGACAGAACCCCTGGCTGTATACTCAGCACATTTAAAAGTAAAAAAACTATAATTAAATAGAAATATATAGGCATGCTATCTCTAGTTATGTCGAGAAGAAGGAATTCAATATGTAACAAAAAAGACCAGAGTCAAATATTAAATGATTGTAGTTTGATTGAGGGGCGTATCTTTGCTCGTATATAATTTGCCATTACGTATCACCCTCACACTACCAACAGCGGAACATAAGATTGCGACTAGTAAAACCTAAATCCTTGAACGAAAGGATTAAAGCACTTGGCCCCTAGCACAACATTAAGATTACACTTATCTTGTCAAATAAAAGATTAATAGACCAGAGTCTAGCGTGCTACTGCCATAGTTATTAGCTCAATGGAATGATAGATAAAGCATATAACCGAGGAGGTGGACAGGTACCCAATGCGCTACTCTTACCGCCCAGAAAGAGAGAATAACAATAACAAGGTCGATAGAACTGGAATAACTCGTCTGCAGTTACTATCATTACAAACCACACGCGCATGAGAATGAGGTTATCAAACAATACTAGCGGTCAGCAACCAAATAAACATCTTTCATAATAACTTTCTCACGCCAAATTACATGATGCAATCGGGCCGAATCGATGGGAATGCACGCAAGATTCTAACTTTTTCTAAATAACAAAACGAACGCAAAGCAATTCACTCAGTCACAAAAGCTAATGTAGGTTATGGCGAGAACATACTGAAGATTGGCAGGCTTGCCACACCGAGCACACGATAAGCTGCTCTCGGCCACATCTGATGATCCACCGCCGGCCATAGATGTCTATACTGATTACTGTAAAACGCACGTTAAACTGATTCAACACATGCAATGGAGCAACACCGTCGATTCGTGCAAAGTTAAGAGTATAAAAATAGTAACTTTTTGTACTATCGGGAAACTGAAGCTACCTTCAATCAATAAATTACCGTCAAATGCGGTGGTCAAAGCAAGGGAGATAGAGAGAGACAGACACAGACACAGAGAGGAGGGACAGAGAGCTAGGGTTTGCAGAAAATGACTGAAAGGAGAGAGAGAGAGAGAGAGCGGAGAGAGCATGCTGCGACTCGTAAATCGTTGGACTTCTTATACTGCCAACCGGCTTTAATTGACGGTGATCGCAACGACGTTCTACAGCCAACGAAACCCAACCAACTCGAATGTATCTTAATTCGTTGGCTTTTGTATTCGTTTGACATGTTCATTACGTCAACTCTAATTTATTCATTTATTTTTCTCATATATTTTGGTTACAATGGATCGTAGTCTTTTAACTACAAGTCAAATGTAGCGACAGTATTATTGTCGAATATAATTTACAGTGACAAATCTTAACAAGTTGGTCAAGCCCTTCCTAGTTACAATTAAAGTCGGGGGTTCGCATCACTTGCATAGTTGCATATAAAAAATCTTTCTCAAGGATATGCGGGTGACTTATTGAGCATGTATATGGTACAATATCATCACCGCTGAGGGGGTATCATGGTCCAATGAAATTGAATTAAATCGCCACAGTGGATCCACATATACGAAATATATATCGAGAGGGACATCTAATGTTAGCACCATTTACGACTGAAAATCGGCGAGGCGAGAGATATCGGCCCACGGAGAACTCGGAGTCGATGGTAATAGAATCAAACAGATTCACCCATCAATAGCAGCATCCATTTATCAGATCTTTTTGGAGGTGACAACATCCACGTATTTTGGATTCTTCAATCGTCGAATCATATGCTCAATTGCTCTCGACTCTGGTCAACAGTTAGTAAGTTATCCTCATCCGGTTCATTTGTGCTCTGCTAGCGAGTTGTAATTTTACGGCTACGTACGTTAATGCCAACCATATACATGTAGGCATCGAGCTGACCAAATCGCCAAATAAAAGTTTGTTATAATTTCATTGGTCGTGATATCATGTCAATAGCATGTTGTCACGGTTACACTCAACATTATTCTAACTTTGTGGGCTGATTGTACACAGGTCAATGCAAATAAAAACCTCTTTTTCATTCAACTTCCTCCCTTGGCCTTTCCTGTTGGACTTTTATCCCTCTCATTCTTAACTTTTGATTGTCCTGAAACAAATGTCTTCTCATAATGATGAAGCACCCACCATGTTTTTCCCACTAAAATTCCAGCGTCCGGCGACATCTTAAACAAAACTCTTGTCGCAAAGTTTTCATCTAAGAGGTCGCCGGTTAAGATTATCCACAAACAAATAGTCTTAGAGCCTTACTGCACCTATTATTGCGGGTCTATATGAAGCCCGACACATTAAGATTCAATTGTAAAATCAACATGACATTGCCAAAGGTCTTTCCATACAAAAGTTCCCCATTTGACAGCGTGATAATTTGGTTTTTTTGGTTGGAGTGCTGATTTTGGCCCTTAGGTACCCTACTATGAGTACTAGGTTACCTTTCCTTCTCCTTCCTTCACCATCTTATTTGAAACCAGGGTTAATTTATTTTTGTCCCTCGTACTTTCCTTATTTCTCGTATTTTGTCCCTCCTAATTTCCTTAAAATTGTCCCTGAACTACTCTCCATCACCATTTTAGTCTATTTATCTATCTTTCTGTTAAGTTCAAGAGCTAAATTTGTCACTTTTTGCTTTTAAAGCAAGAATGACAAATTCCATGCACATGAAACCTCTAATTTTAAAAAGTAACAGGAAGAGACCAAATGGACAACTGTGATTTATCAACGCAATGATGGATAGCGCCGATGAATGTCTGTGATCCATTAACACGTGAACATTCCCACACATTTCCACCGCCTGAACAATCACCAGCCACCTTGTCAAACTTCCACCACTGTTACACCACCACATTATCAACAAAACTAGAACCATGCCACCCATGGAACCCATAACCTCTCAGTACCCCTACCACCACCATACCATCGACAGAACCACAACCTACCATAAAATGGATCAAATCCATAACTATTGACCAGATCCTCTATGTAGCTACTGCCTCATCCTCCCGCCACATCACAAACCGCCCACCCTAGCAACGGCCAGCATGGAATGCAAAGCCATGACCAAATTACCCACAAGATTTTTAGTATCTTGTGGAGATGAACAACAAATAAAAGGTGAAATAGGCTAATGTTTGTACTTCAACTCTTGTGGATTTGGCTAGCTAAATGGTGATGTCTGGCCAAGTTTAGGTTGAGATTGAGAAAGAGTTGGACTAGCTTTGAAGTTCTATATTAAGCAGCAAATGCCTTCTTAAGTTTACATATCGTGTATGCGAAAATACAAGCAGTGCTTTTCACGTGTTGAAAATTACTTTAGAGTGCGGAAAAAGCTCCAAAAGGAGATGAGATGTACGCACGGGAGAGCATATAGAAGGATGTCTAGAGGCCATGACCTTGAAACCAATAAAACTACTCTAAAATGGTGGTAAATAGCTTTCGCAAACTAATTTAGAATCTACGAACTAATTACACAAGTAGTAATCACAATTGATCTGGTCACAAAACAAACATGCTAGACACTCTTAAGCAAGCAGAGACAAATAATGCCGTGAGAAAGTTTAGAGTTACTTAATAAAATAATAAATATGATTAGACTTAAGTTACTTTCAACCCTATGTCCTCACTTTTTCAAAAAAGTCCCTTGAAAGGCTTAAAACCTACTAGAAAACCATCTTCTTAGTCAAGTTCACACAACGGTACATTCCATAGCTCTCAAAGCTTGATAATCCCATGTTTTTTATACGATTCCTTTTGGAGCAACAATTTGAAAGTTTGTTACCTTTACAAGGAGACGAGTAAAAGTTAAAGCTCTAATATTATACATATACATATATATATATATGTATGTGTGTGTGTGTGTGTATATATATATATATACTTATTAGGTATGACGCACTCTCCTTGACAATGGTCGAGACTCGATGTCGGAAAAGATAGACGAAGTCAATGCTAGTACTCTTCATGTCCTTGATCGTAAGAATGATACAAGTGATGTTCGCACCAAGAATGAAAGGAGTTTTAAGATTGTTTCACACAGCAGCAACGAATTGTTTTAAGTGGGTAGATATATTGATGCTCAAAGCATCCACTTACACTCGACCAGCGCATCTCAACATCAACGCAATAACATGAGCTTTCTCTTTTGTCATTTCTCAAGCCTATAACTATTTGATGTTTGGTTGTCTTGACGGAGCATTGTCCTGTGACAAGTTTGGTTTGGGAAAGTCATTTTTTGTTTACAAGCTTTTGGGGCTACTAATATGCCAATTCCTGTGACTTGTGCTAAAAGATAGTGTAAACTCTTTCCATCCATTGAACTTTTAAATTAGTTTGCACCCTTCTTATGATTCTGAAGCACAGTGCAAGGATTCATGTCAGTTGCAATTAGTTGTGCACAAGTTCACACATCAACCTCGTGTCTTAAGCTTGATCTTTTCGTGGTGGTCCGCATGAAAGGGTGTGATCGGATACAAGGTATCGAAGTACTCCATATCGAGTGGGATAATTCCATCCTCGCAGAAGAAGGGATGGGTATAGAGCTAATCTCAAGGGATGGGATACCAAAATAGGAAAAGCCATCTAGGATCCTTCTCCACGGCCTAACAACCTTCCACAACCCTACCGCCACCATGTAACACTACAGCCAACCACCACCTCGACCGTCTACCACCACCACTATCCACCATCTCCTCCACTTCCACTATACAGTACACCTCCAAACAATCGACCGTTGTAGTCATCCTCTTCCTTTTATTCATCTCTCTCTTGAAACTCAACACCACCACCACCACCGTGTTCCTCCATCGAAGCCGCCATCATCTTCTCTAACCTTAACTATCTCTTCTCAATTAAAGACCTTCCTCTATCACTGCAAACAGTCTTCTTCCATCATCTTGTCGATATTTGCTTATTAATCAGTAGTGATGCTAAAGTTACATCATTTTATATTTGATAGATTAGTTCAAGAATGCATTTGAGATTGATTCTATAGTGATCAAACTTGTTTTAAATAGTTTAAAAAGGCTTTGTTTGGTGTTTGCGAAAAAATTTAGAAAATAGAGCTTTTAAAACACCCACCAAAAATTGAAAAAGTGTTTTGTAGAATGTTTTGTCTATTCCCTAGCGCCGTAGACATTTCTAAACGCTTGTTAAGAAACTGAAAATCGAACTTCTTGTATTTCATGTTTTTCTAAATATCACAAAAATTCAGCCTATGAATTCAATATTTAAAACATAACAAATCAATACCTATAGTACCATTTTTTAGCCAAATTAGTCAGGCCGCTAATGGAGGCTGGAATTTTTTAGACAATCTAAAGGTAGGACTGTCTTTATAAGAAAATATTGCACATGGCCCGGTCTTCCCAATTATTGGACACACACATCCGCGCACAAAATACACATACACACATTCGCGCGTGTACACACACACGCACAAACATCAGCGCACACACACGCACACATGTACATACACACTCGAGCACAAGTACTCGACTAATTTAGTCAGATGGATCTCACGTCATATCCTACGAACCAAACACAACCTATGTCTTTGTGTATTGAGCAGGCTCAAATGAATTATATAAACTCTTTTTCATAACTTAAGTGAAATTAAGAACTACTGTATTTACATGCATGCTTTACATGCCACATGCTAAGGTCGATTACAAAAAAAAAAAAAAAAAATGCAAACAAACCCGTTCCCAGCTTAACCCCTGAGCTTAACAACAAAATGCCCAGAATATACACTACATAATTCTGCACCACCTTACAGATTTGCCCCAAGAGCACCCACTGCTGCATCATCACCACCAAGATGATAAGCATCCAACTAACTGCAAGGCAAAGCTTCTGAGGTTTTTGTTGCATTTTACAACATGGGTTGGATGTCAATGTACTTGGGAACTGTAACTTGGTTTTTTTTTTTTTATTCTTTTGGTCGGCATTACATGCTTTCTTCACTAAAATTCACATCATTTGCTACGTTCTTGTGTAATCCCAAAAGATAAAAATCAACGTATCAAGCATTGTTCAGAAAACATATCCACCATTAAAAGAAGGGAGATAGATCGATTGTACAGTATTTTGCACCATGTTTCATTCAGTACACGTACCTAACTATGCCACCCGAATTTAGTGACAAAAGCTGTTTAGCCGGCTCGTAGGGATGAATTCCAAGATCGGGAGTGCCTAAGATATAAAGATAGAGATCGCCCACTCATGTATCGTAGGAACACAAATTAAGGGCTTCAAATTCCAGGCCAATATGGCACACCTGTCACAGGAATCCACGACTCCCCTAGTATGAAATTTTGCACCATGAAGGGGCTAGCTTCCACAGGATTACTAAGCACGTGAAAACCTGGCCACTTCACCCTTTTTGCAGTGGAAGCTTCAACACCCACGTTCGTATACTCACCATAATACAAAGTCGAAAGTGCAAAATCTCCGCCCCATTCGGTCCACCCCTTCGGATCAATCAAGCCATCCAAATCTGTTTTCAGGAACACCGTTCTCGAGTACCTTTTCCATGGTCTGCCCAAGTAACTTTTGAATTGGTCTTTAACGGCCGCAAACTCGGGTGAGGGCCTAATGCGTGAATTTTCTATCGATATTCAGGTGTTTTCATTTGAATTGTCCCTTCCTTGTGCAGTTATCATGTTAGCTTGGTGATCCATAGGCCTTTTCACAAAAATGTCGCAGTTTTGGAAGACTACCGAGGCATCACCAAAAATGAAGTCAACAGTACCATAGATGTGGCAATCGCGATAAAATTGCCTTAAGGAATGTACCAAGAGTGTCTTGGAAACCTTTGACACTGCAACGGTAGAAAACGGAAAGGTCAGAGCTCACCCTTAGCGCCACCGCCCGATGTTTATGGGGCCCTGCTGTGTTGTCAAATGTCCTGTCCCTTGCCCAAAATCCGTCCCCCGATACGCCTGCACAAGTAACATCCTTATATGTCATCTCCATTGTTTGATTTCCAAAAGGGGCCAAAATGTTACCATGTGAACACTTCATAATGGTTAGATAAAACTACCATCGGATAAATGATGATAGTAGGGGGCACTTAAGAACACAGTATTTGGGCATGGTTGGACACAATTTTTGTCTTCTAATTTCATGTCCAGCTGTTGGTTTTTATTTCTCCCTTCCAGTTTTCAGTGTCACTGTTTGTGTGTCTTTCATTCTCAATTTCCGGGAAAACCTGATTGAAGCAAACTTTCACATCAAAAATAGATATCAAAATATGATTACACAGAGTGGAAGCCAAAAGAACTGCACATTCACGTTGTAGATTATAATCTGGAAACAACCATACAGACAATAAGAATTATATAAATGGCACCTTAATTTCTAGATGTTATGGCTTACCAAATGTGGCCGAGTTTAAAGTGCTGGCACCATCTTGGACATTTTGGTTGCCAGTAACAACAGTCTTGTTCATGCCATCGTCTGCAAACATCAAGTTCTTCATGTCCCTTCCAACCTCGACTTTCTCGTTGTATACTCCAGATTTAACGTAGATTATTACTCTCTCTGGCCAATTGTCACCCATTCTAGCTACTGCAGCCACTGCCTCGTTAATTTTCTTGCAACTGCCGGAACCATCCTGTGCTACCACAATGTCAGCCTTGGCGGTTGCTGCGTCCCATGATGCTAAAAGTCCTCCATTTTGGTTCAAGTTCGGACTCCCTTTCACTCCTAGTTTCCATCAAACAACAATGGATGGATATCTTTCTTGTGAACAACAATGGATCCAGCTTAGACAAAGATTACAAGGTATGCCACCATGGAGATGTAAAACATGCCTTCTACATTATAACGCCCTTGTAAGTACTGAAAGATACACCAGGGAAAATGCTAATGGAACAAGAATGTGTACTTCTATAGTCATAACACATGTGCATGGTATTTTCCTTGCATAGACATAGATAATTTCTTTACATTATATGTCAGAGCAGTGCTTTACAGTCGCTTGTTCTACACCTTCAGTAAGTGTTTAATATGTAGAACTTTCTCTTTTGAGGAAACTAGCTACGTTGCAAAGAAAGGCAAGGACTCGAGGTGGGGGTTGGCGAGGGCGAAATATTTTCAGAAGGCAACCCCTATTTTCACACCCTTCCACACCTCGCATTTTTTGACAATAAATGTGGTTATTATTCTACTAAGGAAGTTCCCTTTTTTAGACTTTATTAAGTTGTTCCAAAACCTTTTTATGTCATTAAAAGATAAATTTTTCGTTACTAGTATTTTAGCTCAAATGAAGGTGTGACTGTGCGAGACAGCATAGTAGAGCGTGAAAATAGACAGTCCTGATCATTTTTTATTTTGTCATTTAAGCAGGTGATGTAGAAGCAAAGCATGGTTGCTCTCTGTTATCTAGAGGCATTGACAGATCTAATCCTGTAGGTAAGCTGATCCAAAATATGGAGGACAAAACTATAAGAACTAAGATGAGCACATCATGGAAGCTATAGCTATCATCAAGGTACAGTGAAACACGATCAAATTCAAGTAAATAATAAAAGTATAAAAGCAAAGGTGGTCAAGAAAAAGAATTGCTACAGTTTTCAAATCTAGTACCAAAAGGCAGATTCCATATGATGTTCAGTAATGAGAGTGTGACCAAATGTCAGATCCCAAATGCCCGTAATGATGTACCAAAAGGTGGCTCTCATTGCGTTAAAATGCTCAGACTAGAACGACAGCCACATCGGTTAAAGGCAGACTGAAAGGGATGAAAAATTCACACCACCTTGCAGCCTGACGAGAAACGGACACACTATCAATGCAAGCGCAGCTTCTGTAACAATCTTGTTGGAAGAGTGAATTTAGTTCATCACATAGCAATGAGAGTGTAAAAAAAATGTTTAGTTTCATCCATGAAACCTTATGGTGTCCTAGGTTTAGGAATTTCTTGTGTACCTCCTCTTGATTGAATTTAGCTAATACCGAGCATGAAAAAAATGTTTAGTTTGATATGCTACCCCTAAACGTATCTATATGGATTTTACAATCTTTTCTTTATAACCATAAAAAGAACCCCTTTTTCTAAAGATAACTTTGGCCGATAAATTGTCTTTGTACTGGTGTTAGCATGCCATTTGAGTTTTTTAAACATGAAGTTGTTTGCTTCCACAACAAAAGATGATTAATGATCTATATGTATTTTTATCAATTTAAAATTCGGGGAAGTTAGAAATTTAACACCTTGAAAAGAAATTTTAGATACGCTTGTGAGCTAAAAAGAGTCTCTTGGCAATATAAAGGGACCTGATAATTGATGCCTACACCGTGCCAGGATTCGGTGGTTAAGAGAAGGAAGGGGCTATCTCCAGGGGTTCTAATGGACTAGTTTTTTTTTTTCTCTTCTATTCCATCACTGCTTGGAGATAACAGGTACGAAACGCAAAAAACCATAGCAAGGGTAATACCCTTTCCTTTTGGTTGCGACATTCCAGTTCTAGCAAAATGAACATTAAGAAATCAATCAATCAGTGTTCAAGTCATATAAAGATTAGCATATTGATGGCAACCAGCTCCCACATGGAGTTCTTCTTGATGAGGTGAAAGCTAAAGCTTTATAGTCTATTGCTTGAAGAAATGCATGATGAGGCCAAGTGGTTGGACAAAATAATCAAAAGTGCTAGACCATAATCGGTTTTCATGAAGCTAGATAGAGAGACATGCTAAATGAGGCCTCAGTCCCTTTCTCAAAAAGATCCTCAGAGTTTGAGTGACGTAAGTGCCGGTGCAAAGCCATTGTCTTAGACTGTGGCATCACAAGCCAAACTTATTATGTGGTCCAATGCATCTGCCCCATGCACAACAAAAGTTTGTGTTGGACACCCGCACGATGAGTTCATGATTGCTACCGTACCTGATCCCTTGGGCAAGGGCGACGGGGGACGAAGTGACTTTTTTGAGTGCCTTACGCGATCGCCCTGTGTGTCCATAACAGCATTCTGTGAACTTCTCATGCCCTCCACTCGACTGGCTCACTATCAAAAAGGTTTCAAAGACACTGCTTATTAACTTCGGCAGCCTAACATCCGAAATCAAGATTGGGTCTGGTTATGATACGTCGAATCCAGGGACATACGACCTGCTGTACCTAGATGATGAGGCCCCAGACTCTTTTCCCAAGTGATTCCTCGGTCTCTGGGCAACATTAAGCAATGCCTCAACCAGTGGTAGCTAGTATACGACAGGACTGTTGTGTGGTCTAAACGGCTATGTCTCGTATGTAGCTCTTTGCGCTAGACACCCACACATTTAGTCCTTGACATGGTGCTCTACTCTCAGTGCTGAAAATACTCATAAGATGTTGTGTGCATATGTTAGTCACCTAGTTACATGCATATACACTGCATATCATCTTGTATGCATCCACCTGCTCCCTCTTGAACGATTCCTGCAACGGTTATGCTATGGTCCAAAAGCATATTCTACCTGGCAATATAGTACTAGTTAAGGGCATACGATGGGGCATGAGCATCTTCTAATGCTTCACAAGGGCTAAACCATGGTATTTTGGACAAGCGCTTGGGTTAGGGCCGAACACAAGGTTAGGGCCAAACACTGTAATATGCTTCCATGCACCCGCTCACCGCGCAACCCCCAACTCTCGAAGGGCTATTTGAAATTTTAGATATAAACCAACAGGGTTATTATAACCCCCTTTGACCGGGATCATGCAACTGGTCAAGGCTTGTTTCTCATGTCCAATCCATCCAAAATTTTGGCATCTAGGTTATTCTTTTCCGGCAGGCTCCAGCAGGTAGTGCATTCATGTACGCCATTCTTATAACACCGTCACCGCATTCAATTCAAGATCATCGAGCGAACGAGATTTTCTTTTAGTTGTCTAGCTATATAATCACGTTTCAAACCTTATAACTCCATTGTAGGAGTGTATTCATGTCTCAGAAAAAAATATTATGAGGCGAATACAAAGACTTAGTTTTGGTTAATAGGGAGTACTATTTTTAAATGACATTTAAAATTACGCCGTAAAAAAGATTTCTACGATGTAACACATATTAAGTTCTTTCCCACGTATAATTAATACTGCAATTTGCTCCATTATAATGTGTCTGATTTTGCATTCAAACAAGTATACGTTTACCTCAGGTTTGATTAGGCAGACACAGAAATAAGCAGCTGACCTTTGTCCCTATCTCTTATATTGCTTCTGGCCCCATAAAAGGCTAGAGCTTCACTAAGCCAGAAGGTAAGATTTTGAGCCTCCTTGGTTTCAAACCACCACCCTTTCTCCTCCAAGCCATCCAAACAGCTCCGGTGGCTCGCCACAACTCCGCTGAGCCACGTAACGGCATCGTTAACGCTGTCGCTCTGACTGGAGACCAACCGCGCTAGCCGTGGCTCAGCATCTCTATAAAGCTCAACACAGTCGCCCAGAGCCACAGCAAGAGAACTCGAACTAGTGTTCCCCGTGTGAAGACTCAACGAGGCCTGCGCCCAGTCCATAGCATGCAAGCACCCAGACTGAGCCACTCGGACCAGCTCTGTCCCTTGCTCGGAAGTGATGGCATGGGCAACGGCCAAGAGCAGGAGAAAGGTGGTGAAGAAACTAGTTGGCATGTTTGATAGCTAGCTCAATGAAGCGGTGTTGAACTGTTGGACACTTATAGTGCAGTAATATGAAGGGGTTGGAGCCATGTGTCACCTGGGCTTGATTCATGGTGTGACTTGGTGAGAGAGAAAAGGTTAGGGAAAGTTACGTGGTGACTGGTGTCTTCATGGAAATTCATGCACAAGCTGTGACGTGTACTTAGAGGCCGGAACAGAGGCTTTGTATTTACTTACGAGTTCACTTTCATGGAATGCTTTTTCCCTTTTGCTAGTTTCCACCATATTTTCTGAGGAAAATGTTATTCCTCTGCTGTCTCAAATCTCTTAAACGACATGACCATCTAAGTTGAAAGTTGACATATTTGGACATATACACTTGTGTGTGTATGTCCAAGAAGTTCCAAAAGATGTGCACTTGATGTAATAAAGTGAATATCTCTTATGGTCTATACCCTCTGTTATGTAGTGAAGAACCTCTCGAAGTTTGAAAGATCGAGCTTTACACTGCTAATCAAGTCTAGTGATCGAGCTCGTTAGTGTTACTTGTTTAGATAACAAGCTAGCTCTAAGAGCAAACTCTCTACCTATTAGCAAGATGACTTTTGGTTAGGGTTTGCTCGTGTCTATCAGCACGTCTTTACCAGGGTGAATGTCATGGCTAATGAGTTCATTGATGACAAAAATTGAAATTTATTTGTAATTGATTTGCACGTTACTTTTGATGCTCCAAGGAAAAAATCTCCGCATTAACGGCTGGCCAACCGAGTAAATGAGAAGGAATGCCCGTTTGGCGAACAATTGCCGATGATTTATCGATGTGCAATTCTTCATGACTCGATAAATTGAGAAAAGAAAATTTTTATGATTATATATATTCCAATCTGAGAGTGATACAAGAAAAAAAAATCATATTTATAATATGTTGTAGTGTGTAAACCATTCCTAGGACTATAATAATGCCGTAGTAAACCTAGCACCATTCCTAGGACTATAAATGCCGTAATAAACCTAGTACTATATATAGCATATTAGTACACTTTCCCCTGCAACTCAAGAAGGTGTTGACAAGACATCAGTAGCAAAATAAAAAAGATATATCACAAATTGGTGTTGTCATAATGTTTATCATAATGTTGGATCAAAGTTTGGTTACTAAAAAGTAGAAAGCTTGTTACCCGTAAAAGTTGGACAGGAATGGACGAGTACAGTTCGATTTGCAAAGCACAAGACGAGCAAACGGTGAATGTTGAATTTGGATTCAGTTAAAACTTTTTGATACTTACGTCAGAATATACGTGAGAAGTTCTAAAAATGATAAAGCTTATAAAGTATAAATGTGAAGGTACGAGAGTACATGTACAGTGGTATATTTCTTGTATTCCAAGGATTGTAGTTTCATTAAGGTAAAAATAATAAATTCTTTTGCGTCCTTGGTCAATCCTTGACCATGTTCAATTATTAAAATGACACGTGTCACTATTAAAACGATAAGTATTCATGCAAATTAAAGTATAATATAATATTTCGATGGCTCTCAATTGGTTCAAAAGAATAAAAGCAATATAATGCAAAATGACTCCAGTTCTATTCTTAAACAGCTGATTAGAAGAGGGGTTGAGGCTTACGGTGAAGCTTTTTTTGGAAATTTAAAATTTTTCCATGAAGTTTTCGTATAATGTTGCATCTCTGGTGGATAAGGGAGAGTAGGATCAAATTTTAGCTAAAAAATTAGGAATAGATTTAAGTATCTCCTGACCCGTTTCTTTACCGCTCTTCTACTGTTACCACTTTAGATTAAATTACGAATCCAATTTGCTGCTTCTTTATATTCCGTGTTTCAATTTCTCTACTTCTCCCCTTCACCCGTACCTGGATTGATTTCAAAGTATCGTTTACGAGTTAACTATAATTTTAAGATTCTTATTAATTCTTACCAATTAATTTTTTTTTGGCCCATGTAGTGTGTGTACCTACTAAACCTAGTACAATATATATGTATGCAAAAAACTTTTTGTGTAAATCAAATTATAATAGGTGAACTCATTATTAACACCTCCAGCGATCGTTTTTTTTTTGCACGAATCAAATTTTATGCGTAAACTCGTGATTAACACCTCCAGTAATTAACACCTCCAGTAATTACTGCGTTTCCATCTTGCATGATTAATAAATGAGAGTAAATGGCATCAAACAGACTAACAATGAAGAAAACAAATAAATAGAAGTAGAAAACAACCCTAATAATGGAGAAAATTTTGGCTATATATATATATATTAATTAGCGTGTAAATGGGCAACGAGATGTAATTAAACCCTTTTTACTTATTTTATGTATGACCTCACCACAAATCGAAAGCATCACAAAATCTTTGCTTCCCGCTCACCCCCCACTCCCTTTTAAATTTCAACACCCCCCTCCCCCCTCTGTCTCTCGCTCACACACACAGAATAAAAATTGACGACAATGGCGAGTAAGAGGAAGGGTGGTGACTCGTCGGCATCGACGGATGGGCCCGGAAAGTTGAGGAAAGCGGCCAAAGCGGCGGCGTCGGAAGAGGATCCGTTGATGGAGGACGAATCTCCTGTTTGGGAGGAGGAATCTCCGTCATCCAGATCCACAAGGAAGATTCAGACACGTGTACGTGCAGATGATGATGAAGAAGAAGAGAGTCGGTTCGTTGGAGATCCCTACGACGATGACGAAGCCAAGCAGCTCTGGCCCCACCGCTATTTCCCACGGCAAAAGGTGTCTTTTTGTGTGTTCGTGTGTGTGTGTACTGGAACGTGTGCATGTGTCTGTGTTTCAAAGAGTGTATACTTAGGGACATCTGTATGCTGGTTAATTTGGGGGAACTGATGTAAATGGTTGAATTGGGGTGTGTGTGTGAGCAACTGAAATATGTGTATATCTGTCTGTGTGTTATAAAGCAACTCAAAACGTGTATATGAATGAGATTGGTTTAAATCGAGAAATGATGGGAAAATGTTAACTCGATGTATTTGCGTGTTTCGAAATGAACTCCAATGGTATACATATTTGGGAACATGTATTTGTAAATTGTAAGATGCTTGGGGAAAAAAAAAGGCATATAGTTCTACTAGGAGGTGTGTGTATGTGATATGCATATCTCTACCGATCCAAATCATTATTCCGTGGGTTTGTGTGATTGAAATGCACGCACCTACATGACAATTATTTGATTGTCCAAGATAAAAAGATGGAAATGGTGTCACTAGTGGTGATGCTGCTGTGGGTTGCAGGGCGGCACCAGAATTTCCTAATGGAGGGGTATAACATCCTCGTACAATTATGTTGGCCACTAGTATAGCTGAAATCCATCTACCACAATCTAATATGCGAATCCCAGAAAAAACCAGTGCACGAGCTTTGGAAATCTATGAATGTAGTCCTCACAAGAAACAAGAAAGAGATACTTTGCACCTATTCGATAATATAGTGTTCTACTGATTTAATGGCATATGTAATTTGTAAGATGTAGAAAAAGTTCATGCCCTTCTTTGTCTCTAAAGATAGGATGTCCTAACCATCCAACTACTACTTCATCCCAGTTATCCATTAAGCCCGCCCGGAGTAAACCTCGTGACAGGTTTTTTTCGGTTTTTGTTTCAAGAAAAAAGGAGGGAGGCCTTGGCCCCAACCCCGGCCCTACATGCCATCCGTCCCTCAAAGGGATGTACATGGAATATACTGGGGACTGGGATTTTGGAAATTCACTTACACTAATTCTTTTGATTGCCTCTACTATCTGTGGTAGATTCATTGCAGAGCTACATAAGTGTCATGATTTTATTATGGCGGTGGCCTTTGCCAAATTTGCATTGCAGACAGTTAGATTTAAATCTTTAAAATCATTCATTGATTGTATTATAAGTATCCGGCTGATATTTCTTGCATTTACCATTATGTGCAAAGTGTGTGCTATGTGATTGAGGTATGCATATGCATGTAAAAATTTTGGGGTAAGCATTTAATTTTGGTCCTCAAAATTATTCTTTGATCTCTAGTCTTGCACTTATGATATGCACCTCCAACTTTTGTTATGATTTCATTATGGAGCTACTTCAGTGGCATCATTCCATTTGATAACCACACGTCTCGACCAAATTGCATATGTCGTTGCAGATATACTGATTTTTTTTTAATGATTTTATAGGCTTTGAATTGCCTAACATGCCTAACATCATGAATCTGTTGAGGGTAATGGCAGAAAGGGCAAGACAACGAAGAGGAGATTATTCAAGCTACACGACACTTCAAACAGGCATTAGTTGATGGGCATGTCATGTTTGACCTTGGAGATGATTGTTACGTGAAGGTAAATCATTTCAGTTCATGAACTTATGCGTTATATCTGGTAGCCTTATCAAATTTTAGGCATGATTCAATTTTGCTCTGTTTTTCTGTGTTATAGAGTTTTTATGTACTAGAGGTGGGTGCATGGTAATTGTTTAAAATTTTAATTTATGAGATCCAATTAGTGGTTTATCTAATTTGAATAGTGGGTACTTTCATTAGTATGTCTCAGTTCTTATGACTCATTCATTTAGTTGTCCAAGTTGCGATATTTGGCTGACTTTGGATTTGTGATTGATCACCTAGGGAGAAGAGGGAAAGAATAACTACATATGCCGGATTGTAGAAATGTTCGAGGGAGTTGATGGCTTACCTTATATCAGTTCGCAATGGTTCTACAGAGCCAGTGATACAGTATGACATTTGGATATGTGTTTATCATGCTAGCACTTGAGTTGCTAATATTGTTGCAAATTTATAATTGCATTCTTGTTCTATTTTCAGGTCATCAAAGACTGCTCAAATTTTATTGATGACAAACGCTTATTCTTGTCTGATGTTAAGGATGACAATCCCCTGGATTGCCTAATAGAGAAGCTGAAAATTGTCCGAATGCCATTGGAGGTACGAATATCCTTATTTGATGGAAAAATCCTTCATTTCTTAGTCTGTTAAAAAATGTTTCTTTCATCAGGCTGATTTTGCCACCAAGCGGGCTGCACTTTCAAACGCAGAATTTTACTGCGATATGCAATACTTGGTGCTTTATTCCTCTTTTCTGAGGTTTCCACCTGGTATTTGTTCCTTCTGTCTTGTTTTTTTGCTTGTTTTTCAGATCAAAATTTTGCTATATATTCTGTTTGTTTCTCAAGAAAAAAGGTGTGCAACAGGGAATGCTAGAGATGGGAGCGAATCTGATTCAACAATTTCCTGTGAGGCTGATCTAACTGGAAATGCCGGAGGTGGGATATTTGCCAAAGAGGAGGTTACTGAAGACAAGAATTGCTTGGAGGTGATGTTGTTGGATCTGTACTCAGGCTGTGGTGCAATGTCCACAGGTCTCTGCCTTGGTGCCAACATGTCTGGCGTTAAGCTTATTACGGTATGTTCAAGTATGTAATCTGTCAGTGTGAATAGGTACTTCATGTTCGAGTAAGCCGCATGTTGCTTGTTTTAGAGCTTACATCTTTCTCTTTCTTTTTACCCTTTGAAAATCTCAGAAATGGGCAGTAGACATGAATGAACATGCTTGTGCTAGCCTCAAGTTGAACCATCCCGAGACACAGGTATCCTGTATTTTCTTCACTATTCTTCCCTCTAGCTAGTCACCAACGGCATATACATGCTGCAGTCTTGGATTGATTTCTTCTGTAATACAGGTCAGAAATGAATGCGCAGAAGATTTCCTAATGTTGTTGAAGGAATGGCAGAAGCTTTGTGCCTCTGTTGTAAAATTAGGAGATGGGGACTCTGCAATTGTGCAAGAGGATGAAGCTGATGAAGAAAGTTCCATAGATGACGATGACGATGATGATGATGATGATGCTGGAGAAGATGAAGGTGAAGTTTTTGAAGTGGAGAAAGTGTTGTCTATTTGTTATGGCGACCCAAAAAAGATTAAAGAGGGTGGACTTTATCTCAAGGTACTTAAGCCGTGAATCCATTGAACTTGTGCTTGTGCATCCGAACCTTTAGTCAAGCACAAGTATGTCACGAGCACTCATCCAAGCATTGCACATAACGAACATAAGAGATAGACATAAAACTAGGTTTTTAGGCCAATAATACGGCAGTACTTCGTCAGCAGATTAAATTAGCTTAAATTAACCAACAAAGTTATCATTAAATCCTTTTTTTTTACCATTATCTATGCAGATTGTGCTATAAAACTTTTATCTAGTCACTTTTGTTCTCATTGAGAATATCTTGTAAGAGCTTGACATTACTGCTTGTTCGTTTGCCATATGCTCCTTTAATTCAAAACTCTCTGCTGCCTTCTTATTTAGATTCGTTGGAAGGGCTATGGGCCAGATGAAGACACATGGGAGCCTATCGAGACTTTGGGGTAGGCAAACATAGTTAGAAGTTTTTCTATTTTTGTTTTCTATCCTTATGCAACTAGGGTAACATTTGAATTGATTAAATTTCACCAGCGGCTGCCAAACAAAGATAAAAGAATTTGTCATTGATGGCTATAGATCCAAGATTCTGCCATTGCCAGTAAGTTTTATTAAATTTCTTAATGTTCACTTCTACTTTGTTAACTCTCTCTCTCTCTACCATTGCTTTATTTTCGTCATATCTTGTGGTAATTTTGCAGGGAACTTCTGATATTATATGTGGTGGTCCACCATGCCAGGGCATGAGCGGATTCAATCGCCATCGGAATAAAGAGGATCCTTTGGCTGATGAAAAGAATAAGCAACTTGCAGTTTATATGGATATTGTGGAGTTTCTAAAGCCAAAGTTCGTCCTCATGGAGAATGTTGTCGACATTTTGAGGTTTGCCGGTGGATATCTTGGAAGATATGCTTTAGGGCGGCTTGTTGGAATGAATTACCAAGCTCGAATGGGTATCATGCCAGCAGGGGCTTATGGGCTCCCTCAATTCCGCATGCGTATGTTCATGTGGGGTGCTCGTGCAATAGAGGTAATTTTGATTACTTTGGTTACTTTCTGATTTACTTTTATTCATAATCTTCCATATGCAGAAATTGCCAAAGTACCCGTTACCCACACATGATGTTGTTGTGAGAGGCAATGCTCCAGTTGAATTTAAGGTAAGATCCATTTTGTTTTAAAAGCAACATGTAGGGATACAAATTGGTAGAAAGTGGAGGGAGACAATGGGGATTTTCAATACTTGACGCTAGCTATGGTTTTTCCCTTAAGTTACTAGTCTTCATTGCCAGTCTATAATAAGACTTATTGCTTGGTTGCAGTCAAATGCTGTGGATTATGATGAAGGCAATGAAGTAGAGTTAGAGAAGAAAGTCTTTCTTGGGGATGCTATATCTGACCTTCCACCTGTATGTGTAGTTACAAGTGCACTTTATGCTTTTTGTACTTCCTTTTTTCTTTGGATGTGCATAGACATTGTGGACCTTTTTTTTTCAACTTAGATTTTTTTACGATTTAGGTAAAGAATGATGAGGCCCGTGATAGTATGGCATATATGGGGGAGCCCAAGACAGAATTCCAGCGATTTATCAGATTAAGGAAGGATGGTGAGACCAATATGTTACTCCAAAAGTCCATTTGATGATTTTTTATTATGAGTGCGGTGCATGTCTTAGCATGCATATGGAGTTTTTGAAACCAATAAAACAACCTAAAGGGGGAGGGGTGAATAGGGAATTTGAAAATTATTGGGGAATTTAAATTAAAGATAAGCATGAATCTCAATCAAGCCAAACAATATTTCAATGAAGATGCTAACCACATAATCTCAAGTAATTATAGAGCGATAAGTAAAGAGATTGAATTAGAGATACTTGACAAGGGAATTTTAATGGTTCGGCTTGAACTACCCTCAAGTCTACATCCACCTTTTCAAGGAAGTCCCTTGCAAGAGTACTAGAATCTACTTGCAACAATCTTATTCCAATTCAATATCAAAACCCTTACAACAATTGGTGATATTCTCATGCTAAGCACAAGCCTTGATCCACAAAGCTCACCCAAGACTTGACAAATCCAAGTCTTGATCACAATCCTTCTGCAAAGATTAATTGTCTACAAAGAAAATCTCTTGAAAGGAAAGGAATACAATGAAACGCTAGTACTAAGAAGCACGGATTCCGGTGCGGGTGAGGGTGCGGATGCGATACAGGTGCAAATACGCGGATACATTATTTTTTTAACAAAAAGAATACGGGTGCGGTGGGGATACAGCAAAAATTTATTAATATATATTATTTATATGTAAGAAAAATATTGCTATTTTAGATAAACAATAAGGTATTTTGTGAATTTGCTGGGCTAATTTAGAAATATTGAAAGTGTATAGCCAAATATGACAAAGTATGTAGAAGTTATGTTATTTTTTTAAAATAGTGGGGCTATTTTAAAAGATTGTCAAGAAAGTTGAGAGTTAAACATAATAAACAGAAACTTCTATAGAAACCCTAGCTTATAACTTGTAACGCAGCCGTCACTCAACATAGAAAACATCGACAGCTCTACAAGGAGAGGCGCCGTTGCGGCTGCTGCCAGGCGCCGTTGCGGCTGCTGCCAGACACCGCTGGTCGCCTCTCGCCAGAAGACCCTCGCCGCCTCTCCTGCCGGAAGACCCTTGCTGCTCTGGCACAGGTTGTTTCTTCTCTTCTCCTTCTTTTTCTCCTTCTCTTCTCCTTCTTCTCTCTGCCAAAAAACCTTGGGTGCGTATCTGAGCCACACCCAAAACTCAGAAAATAAATTGAAAAAAAAATATTTTTGGACATGCATCTAGTGCGCATCCATGCCGCACCTGTACCCGACGCGCACCTGTACTCGACGCTCACCAGTACCCGACGCGCATCCGGTGCTGGTGCTTCCCTTAGACTGCCGCACTGGTGCTTCATAGCTATAGTATAATGAAGAGATGAGAGAGTTGATGACTTGAAGAATGCTCACTTTCAATCAAAGAATTACTCAGAAAAGATGCTCTCTTTAATGATGTAAGATCACGAAGATGAAGAGTGAAAAGTTTAATATATGAGTCTTGATGTTTCTCTAATAAATGAAGGCTTAGAATGTGATTTCTGTGGTCAATGATGACGCTTCAAATCATTTATACAGGGAAGATATGAAATATAGATGTTATAAGCATTAAATGCGCCAAAATGGCTATATAGTCGATTGTTTTTCCAATGCAGTCGATTGGATTCCTCTAAAATAGCTGTTAGACCTTATTGCTCGAAAGTAGTAGCTGTTAGAAATGAATTTCCACCAATGTAATCGACTGGATTGCCTTACTGCCTATCAGCTGCCTCACGGTACTTCCTTTCTTATTTTGGGCATAACTTTCTCTAAAAAAATCGGATTGAGGAGTTGGTTTTTGCTGCTTTGGAAACCTAATGAAAAGGTTTATCAAACTAGGAAAATATTAGCTCCAAAACCATTCTTGAGAAAATCTGAGTAAGCATCAAAGTTTGCCCATTTTCAAGAAACACACTCGTTTGGAAGGTTATGAATTCACGTGCAATGCACAAGGTGTACTAATGTCATTTTAGGCCGTAGTCATCAATCCAAGTATCAAACTAAGACTAGTTACATATAGGTAAAGATCAATCACAAAAGTAACTTAGTCTACGAATTATTTGTTGCTGTTTGACATAAGACTTGACGATGCCTTCATAGCATCTCCAGCACATGTTTTAGCTTTTTTGGCTTCAATGCTTGTATCCAACTTCTCAAATGTGTCTTTATGAGTCTGTGTACATACCTACGAACAATCCACTCAAATCACGCATTAGAACATAATCAATGTGTAGTTATCGTCAAAACACGATATAAGCCTAGGTTATCCAACTATAGGGCTAACAACTTTCTTGTTAGTGTGACTCCTTTTCTTGTCTTTGATGAGCAGTGCATCTTCAAATGGCTCTTTCACCCATGGCTTGTTATTGCAAATTGTACCCTAGTCCTGCTTGTTTGCTTTTGCAACCCATGTTCATCCTTTTAATGTCCATCCGGTGGATCTTATGATGCCTCCATTAAGTATATTGAATTGCAACTTTCTTTGAGGTTAATGTTTTATTGATTTGCTTTTCTGTTTGTTTGTTACATAGAGATGCCAGGTTGTTCAGCATCGGGATTATCACCACATGATCTTTTTGATCATCGTCCTTTAAAATTAAATGAGGATGATTATCTACGCGTTTGCCAAGTGCCAAAGGAAAAGGTTTGTTAACTTCACATCACATATGCATTATCAAAGAAAGTTTTGAGAATCGGGATTCTGGTTAAACCCTTTTCTTCGAGGACATGTAATCCCTCTGCTTAAGTTTGTTAAGTTCTTCTCTTCGGTGGGCACAGGGTGCGAGTTTCAGAAATTTAAAAGGAGTTAGGGTAATGGCTGATAACAAAGTTGAGTTTGACCCAGAAGTAGAGAGGGTGTTACTGCCTTCAGGGAAGCCTTTGGTATGAATTTGTCATGTTGTTTCTTGTTAACTTTTTGACTGTTGCTGCCATAGATCTAATAATGCCTCTAATGACAGGTACCCGACTATGCAATGAGCTATATTAAAGGATATTCATCAAAGTATGGAGGTTTTAGTTTTTAGTTGCCACTGGTTTTAAAATTGCGGGGGTGGGGGTCTACAACGTAATAGTTCTCTTTATCATCCTCATTTTGTGAAACCATGCAGACCATTTGGTAGATTATGGTGGGATCAGACGGTGCCAACAGTTGTTACCAGAGCAGAGCCCCATAATCAGGTGACTTTCTTCTTTGGACATAAAACATGCTCAAGTAGACTGCCATACACTAGTTTGAATATCCTTTAAGGAATGCATTGTCAGGTTATATTGCATCCTGAGCAAGACAGGGTCCTCACTATTCGTGAGAATGCGAGACTACAAGGCTTTCCTGATTACTATCAACTTGTTGGTCCAGTTAAACAAAGGTGACCTTTTTACTGCCCTTTCCAATTGAACCCCTCAAATTCTTTCTACGAATTTATATTAGGAGAATAGTATAAAGATATTTTGTGTAGGTCTACCCCCTTTCGAAAAACTCCATTCACCATATTTATTTTGCCACTATTTTGGACAAACTTACTGCCATTATCTATCATAGCCGTAGTATTTACTTCTTCAACTTGTTAGTCCACATCCGGTAGACATATCCGGTAGACATTCTTTAATCTGTTCGTCATAGTACCTGCAATTTGACTTTTGCTTTATATTTAGATGTTAAACATAAATCTTTTGAATGAACTCCAGATACATTCAAGTAGGGAATGCGGTGGCAGTTCCGGTTGCTCGAGCATTAGGTTATTCGCTGGGTTTGGCCTTCACAAGCTCATGTGACAGTGCAGAACCTGTATTCTGTTTGCCTACGAAGTTCCTTGCCTTAAAAAATTAATGCACTTATTCTTGCAAACTGTTTGAGCATAATTGGGGGCTGATTATTGATCACTCTTGCAAAATTTGGCTATTAGCGCCAAATTTACCGATCTCCGGAGTTTGATTCTTCTGTTATCTTCATTTTGGGGTCCAAGATTCTTTTCACTGGCAGTAGCTTCCGTAGATTGATCATTATTGGGAGGTAATCAGCAAACGTTCTATGTAACTTTCTTCTGCTTCAAATTTTACGTTACAACTTGTATTGACTTTATGTAGTAGCAGTTAGTTTCTTATTTTTGAACTACGCTTTAAAATGGATGGTCTGGCAAAAAAGAAGAAGCCAAGGGAAGAAGTTCCTGTATGCCTCATGTCTTCCTGTAAGCCTGGTCACTTCTGCACAGATATGTTCTCCAAATTCCATCATTCACCCGTTTTAACTCCTAAAGCCAAAGCTTTATTGTCATATTTCATGGTTCCTTTCCATCACTCTTGTTCTTGTGTTCTATATAAGAAAGGATGGTTTAGCGGAAGGAAATAAAAAGAAGATTGAATGCCGAGTTTGGAGAAGTTGACATTGGAGATGATTGGCAGATATCAAACAGGTATAGCTAAAGCAGATGTGAGAGGTTGAAGGAGCTGAATATTTCATTTAACAAGTCGGAGTACATCCTTTTGCATCTCTTTTAACAAGCTAGCTATGCCACTGAAATGCATTATATAGCTACAAGAAATGGGAATACATTTTCTTTTGCTGGATATATATTGATGGATCTTTATTATAGCAGTAGCTTAAGGATTCACGCTACACTCAGTTTCAGAAAACAATGATCAGACCAGGGCCGCTTTCAGATCCAGCTAGTGCAAAGCTTGCTGCAGAGATTTTGGTACGACGTGAATTGGGATGCTGACTGCCCCCTATTGTAGTGGCCATTTTTTTTTTATTTATGAATAGAAAGATGATGAACCAGGATTATTGTGCTCGCAATTCTTCGATTACGACAACAGAAAGTTTGTTGGTCCCTCTGCTCTTACAGCTCTTCTTCCTGAGGTACTTTAATTTGCGGCAAGTTCTTTATACTCTTTTAAAACAGTACAAGACGGTTTCATTTAAGTTCTTATCAAATGCTATTACAAAAAGCGATGAGAGATAATTATTTCATATCGGGTACTAACAAATAATATTTCAATATCCCTCAATTGTATATCATGGAGTGCCAAAACACAATCCACTGTAGCAAGAACAACGGCCTCGCACAGCTCTTCACCTTACTATCAATCCACTGTAGCGAGATCGACTGCTGAGGCCCAGTGCAGAGCGCTTGCATCCACAACAGATGCTTCAGTATATCACTACGCTACTTTAGTATATCACCGTGCTGTCCCCCAGTCTAGAGTCTTCAATACGTACAAATTAAAAAGCTTTGTGCGAAGATGAAACACGTCCCTTCGTATACGTGCGACCTCTTCCCGTCTCTTTCCTCATCATCCCATGCCCTAGTTCAAAAATCCTCTTTTCATGCTAAAGTTTTAGACTTTTGCTTACTTTATTGAGATTCCCTAGACTTTTAGGCCTTGTTAAGCAGGTCCATTGAAATGCTTGTCACTACTGAAGAAACCTATATATGAGAAGGATTAAAATGTTCAAGACGTCGGATTTATAACTTTATTACAGACATACGCTCTCTTGCATCTCGTCAAAAGAACCATGCATGTTGGCAGTCAGGTTAATCCTGGAAGTACATTTATATGAGCAGGACCTTCTGCATAGGTCACCAATCCGTCTGTAAACACTCTCGTATGTCAGGGGAATGGCGGTTTTGGATAATCTTATTGACAGTTTGTGAAGAAAGCTCGATAGAGACCACTATAAAGTAGAGCCAAGGGGACAAATGAGAGTTCTAAACTACATACGATTGCTGCCGGAGATGAAATGTATCCTAGCCATTGCATGCGCTACATTCCTTTGCAGAACTGGACTGTGGCCCGGCACCCTATCAAAGCCTCAAGAAGCGGGGTGCTTCGTAACAGGATCCAGACCTTGAAACAGTTGTACCATTAATCAACTCCGATTCAAGAGTCTAAACACCTCTACATCGGATAGGTCATCTGAACATGCATGCAGCATTCTTTACGAGTTAAAAACAATTACTTAGTTGGCAATGGCTTCTCAGGTCTGGTGGATGAAAATGTATCTTGAATGAGTGGGAGACTGCCGTTCAAGATAGTGGGAGAAAGAAGACTGGCTTAGATGATAATCATGTTCTGTACATTGAGATGGGCGATGTTAATGCCAGAAAGAGCTAAACAACTGCCTAAAAATGTGTCTAAGCAAAGATCTACACTTAATGAGTAAGTAGCAAGAGTAATTGCTCAATGCTACCACAGCTTGAGTATTCTTGGGCAACACACACTGCTCAATTGTCTGTAAAGAGCTTGAGCAAACGCCAACAAAAGAAATATGAGGAAAACAGTTCATGAGGCCTTACTGAAACCTTGTTGCCAAGTGATTTTGCTTTACTCAGCGAGTACGGAGTACACTTCCATTCCAAGCAAAAAGTTTCAGTAATATAGTCCACAATGTAGCAGTTAACCATCCTACTTAAACGATTGGGCAACTTCATCAGCCATAAACTAACAACTCCATAATATGTACAACAGTGTGTAACGAAGATATTGAAATGAATAACACTTGGATCCTGTAGATTCCTCTTGGCTTTAAGCCGTTCCTACATCTTTTTTCCTTTTTTTTTTCCCTTTAGAAAACACAAATGTGATCTTTTGAAAGAATTATTGTCACCTGAGGTAATTGCCTGTCTCAAAGTTGAAGCTTGAGGAAAACATATTGAGTACCCAGAATACAACCATTACTTTGTTACGGAAGAGTGCTTATCGGGTAAAGCATAAATCTGCCATCAAATCTATCAAAATTTAAACATCTGACGACAGCCATAAAAAACAATGTAAAACATCAAAATCAGGTAGTTTTCAAACAGTATAGCCAATCATCACTCCCTGAGGAGACTCGTCCATCAATATCATTAATCCAGACGCGGAAAACATCTAAACGATTTATGAGAGCTGTGGAGTGCTGGTGAGAAATGCAGCTTATCAGAAATTAAGTCACAGCTAACCAACCGAGATCATACCAAACAAGTCTTTTATTTTCAATTTTATTTTTTGATTTTGGGGTGAGTTGCAATTGAAGCTTATGTCAACCACCATCGTAGAAACGATAAATGTCTGTGAGTTTCATTCACAACTCTAACATACAAACTTATCCACAAACTCTCATCCTGCATTAACGGGTAAGCGACCTCATATGTAGAATATTTGCGGAGGATTGGAAAAGAACCAAGAAACTATACTTAACGAACAACCATGTTATGCAATACAAGGGTCGAATTTGTTTATTATGTCTTGCTTTGCTACTTGCCTAGGGAAATCCTCAGTTGCTTCATACTGTATCCAACTATGTATCCAAGTCGGAAGTCAGCTAGCTGGTTGAACTTTCCTATTCACGACACATTATCTTGCTTTTGAATGATCAAAACAAAATTATCTCGACATCAACCAAGGTCAGGCCAAAATTATAACTAGCAAAATCGTACTTAATTAGGATGTCCACTGAATTACACACCGTGAAGAGACAATTTCAAAGAAAGAGTTCCTCAGCAATTTAAGTCTTGGTCCACACCTTATCACATTTTCTTGCATGAGGTTCAGGCTCTATTTAGCTATATGACCAGAATTGTCTGTCAGTCAGTCTCTCTTAAGGCCAACCTTTTCTGTCCATTGAAGCTGTTTATTTTGATTTTTCCAGTTGCATTATTCTCACAAGCATAAAGATAAAAAAGGAAAAAAAATTAAAAGTGGATCTCACTGACAAAGACTAAGTGGCCACGACCTGTTCTAAGATACTTCATTATCTGGGTCACACGCAGGGAGATTGTACGGCAAATAGAAGGCTCGAGGCAAGTCTAGTCTTCTTCATTTTGATCCCTTTCTCCAACAATCTAAGAAGAAAGGACAGTACCGTAGCCATCGGGACCAAGAGCACTAGAAGGGTCTAGAGCGGTTAATACCAAGGAAAAAGGGGACTTCTGTTTAATAGGGTAGTCTTCTTTTAAGAAATGCTACCATGGAAGTATCATATTACACTGAATGTTTAATACTCAGAATATTGAATACCCAGTATCTTTTGAAATAAACATTGTCACCTGAGATAATTGCCTGTCTCAAGCTTGAGGGAAAAATGTTGAGTTCCCAGAATACAGCCATTTACTTGTTACGGAAGAGAACTTGTCAAGTCTAACGTCCCGTTTGACACTCTTTTTTCCCTCTTTTTTTTTAGTTTTAAAAACTGAAAAAAAAGGAGCGTTTGGTAACCATTTTTTTTTCAATTTAAAAAATCAGTTTTTAAACTGCAGAGTAAAAAAAAAAACTCCAAAAACTGGTTTTTTTTTTCACTTTTGGTTTTTTTTTTTCGACCACCACCCTCCCACCGCCGGCAGCCACCTCAGGCGACCACCGCCGGAGACTGCCGGCCGCCGGCAGTCACCTCCGGCCGCCGGCGGCCACCTCCGGCCGCCGGCGACCACCGCCAGAGACTGCCGACAACCACCGGCAGCCACCTCCGGCCGCCGGCCGCCACCGCCGGAGACTGTCGGCAGCCATCTCCGGCCGCCGGCGACCACCGCCGGAGACTGCCGGCCGCCGGCGACCACCGCCGGAGACGGCCGGCAGCTACCTCCGGCCGCCGGCCACCACCGCCGGTGACTGCCGGCAGCCGGCGACCACCGCCGGAGACTGCCGGCAGCCACCTCCGGCCGCCGGCCACCACCGCCGGTGACTGCCGGCAGCCACCTCCGGCCGTCGGCCACCACCACCACCGTCGACCACCGCTACGCCCCACCACCGCCACCGCAAACCACCAAAAAAAAAAAGTCAAAATAAAAAGGGTTACCAAACACAAAAAAAAAAACCTAAAAAAAAAAGGGGTTATCAAACACCCACTTGTTTTTATAAAAAAAAAAAATTAAGCTGCTCTTTAAAAATTGAAAACCAAAATTTTTTTTTTATCAAACGAAGCCTAAATTTGCCATCAAGTCTATCAAACATTAAACATATATCAAAAAAGAAAGTAAATCATCAAAATTGGAAAATTTTCAGACAGTGTAGCCAATCATCACTCCCTGAGGAGACTCGTTTATCAGTATCTTGATCCAGACGCTGAAAACATCTAAACGATTTTGTGAGAGCTGCAGATTGCCGGTTAGAAATGCAGCTTACCAGAAATCAAGTCACAGCTAACCAACGAAGCTCGTACCAAGCAAGTGTTTAACCAGTGACTTAGCATTGAAGGATAGTTAGTTTTTTCATTTTTGATTTTCCGGGTGAGTGCAAATCTTATTTCACCATCCTAGAAACGGTACATGTAATTGATTGTCGTCCACATATTTAGCACACCACCTTATCCACAAACTCTCGTGCTGCATTCACGCGTGTCAAGTCCCACATCAACAATACATGGGGTTTGAGATTGATTCTTATATCTGGTGGGCTTTTCCTTCTCTTGAGCATGCTTTTGGGTTGGACACAATCTTTAACATAGTATCAGAATTAGGCCCCTGCCGCCCCCATTCGTTCCAACGGGACAACCAATTATTCAAGAGCAGCACCTCTTATTCTCACGCTTCGCGTGAGGGCGAGTGTCAAGTCCCATATCGACAATACATGGAGTTTGAGATTGATTCTTATACCTGATGGCTTCTCCTACTCTTGAGCGTGCTTTTAGGTTGTACACTAGGTTCAACAACACACAAGCAACCTCATATGCAAAATATAGGAAAACAAATAAGAAATTGTATTTTCGTCAATATTAACGATAACAGTATGTCAATTTGGAGTAGAAACCAAATCTGATTTCCATTTCATGATTGTTCTAGAAATTAAAAGTTAAAAGAAAAAGCAGGAGATAGTTACAACCCAGAAAATATTTTCTTGCTTTGCTACTTAGGTAGGAATTGCCCAGTTGCTTCATACTCCATCCACCTGCTCAGTTGACCAGAAGCCAGCTAGCTAGCTAGCTAGTTGAACTTTCCTATTCAAAGACACATCATCTTGCTTTTGAAAGATCAAAATAAATTTATCTCAACATCAACCAAGGTCAGGCCAAAATCTTAATTACCAAAGTCATACCTTAACGAGGACGTTCACTGAATTACACAATATGATGAGAAAATTTCAAAGAAAGAGTTGCTCAGCAATTTAAGTCTTGGTTCATACCTTATCACATTTTCATGCATGAGATTCAGGCTTCTCTAGCTATATGATCAGCGTTAATAAATTGGGTCACTAACAGATAATGTGTATTTATTAGTTTGGATAATTACAATAAATTAGAGGATATTTATCTCTTAAGTGTTTGAGATAAATACAATATTTATCTCTTAGGTGTTTGAGATAAATACATCTTTATCTTCAAAGTGTTTGAGGTAAAGTCTGTCTCTAATACTATCTCTATATAAAGGTTAGAGATATCCCAAGAAATAATAAGGTGACAGACAATAAGTCATAAGACAATCCCTCTCTTTGTTACACTCTCTCTAGAGCATCACCGAGCTCTAGTATTTGATTGGTGGATGAAGAACTCGACTCTAGTAGCCATTTTCGTACTTGCAAAAAAGATCAAGCGTGTTGAAGGCTCGTAACAATAAGGATCATTCGTCAGAATTTTTCGGGGACTTCAAGGTATGTTTCTGAACCCACTACGTGTTACGTGGTAGTATGAATTTTTCAGAGCGTGATTACTTGTTGATTCGCCTTTAACATGCTAGTATGAATAATGTGTATGTTGTGATTTTTTTCCGAATACATATATGAGGCCCATCAAGAAAAATTTAAAATTTTTGAGCATGTTATTCTAAAAAATAATTATATGGTTTTGTTCTCCTATGAGGATGAACTTCATAAAATTTCGTGATTATTGGATGCATGATTTGTGAGAAATTACGATTTTATTTGTCAAGAAAACTGTATTTTTTTTATAGTTTTGGGACTCAAATTCAGAGCATAATATTCAGTTTTTATTATGATCGATTAGTACAGAGTTAATCTATGTCACATAAACTTTTCAACGATATATGGCACGCATTATTTGGCTTAAAAACGAGAGAGATATGGCCTTCGAAAGTTGGCATCGTTGCATGGCGGCCGGTGAAAGAATTAGGGTTTTTCACGAAAAAGATGAACAGTGCATCAGCGACATGTGTCACGCGCTGTTGAGTGAGCGACGCACGCGTGCCAAGTCACAAGCTACGCGCCACACGCCCGCCCAAGCCACGCGTCACACGCACCAAGCTGCTAATACGAGCCAACGCGCGTTCGTGCCCACACGCGCCTGTTCAAAGAAGTCCAGACGCTGCCCCACAGGCATGACGGCACGTGAAAGCTGTTTTTGGGCCGCGTTGTGCTCACCACCGGCGAGTGGTGGTTCGGCTTCACTTTTTAATTTTTCTGTGGTGTGAAATTTACCTTAATACCCTCTATGTGTGTTACGTTTAATTTTTTAATGACTTTTTTTTATATAAGTTAGCTTTAAAAATTTGTTTTATACACATAATTTTTTTTTATTCCAGAGGGTATATTAGGGTTAAGTTTATTGTTTGTCATATTTTAAGAATTTATCTCTCGTTTTATGGCTACTTGTGAGTATTTTTGTGGTCCAAAAAAATGAATAATGCATAAATATTAATTTTTGCACTTCGTGGGCAGAAATAAATATTTTGGAGAGTTATGTGACAAATAAATTCTATCTTATTTGTTACATGTTCGCCTTGATTTGCGTTATGGTTTAAATATGTTTTTGTTAAAGTATAGTTGTTGGGTTTTCGTAAACTCACACTTTTAAACCATTTATTTTTCAAAGCCTTATTTCGTAAGCGTCAAACATAAGAGGACGCTTTGCAGCGGCCTAAGTGATCGCCTCCAAAAAGGTCCTTCAAGGACATCTGTCTCTTGAGTGTTTACCCTAAATAAATATATCCTCCAATTCCCATATCTTCCTATTTTCAAATCCGAGTTCTCTGCCCGTAACCCTAACCTCCTCCACTTCTTCTCCTTCTCCTCCACCCCAAATCCCCATGACCAAAACGCCACCGCATCACCTTCTCCCCTGCCTGAGCCGCTTCCATCGAAGAGATCCACAAGAACCTAACTGAAT
Organism: Escallonia herrerae; assembly: GCA_033070095.1. Taxonomy (NCBI): domain Eukaryota; kingdom Viridiplantae; phylum Streptophyta; class Magnoliopsida; order Escalloniales; family Escalloniaceae; genus Escallonia; species Escallonia herrerae. The sequence continues at coordinate 144,830 of JAVXUP010000869.1, forward strand.
GCCGCCCCGCCGCCCCACAGCCGCTCCGTCGTTCTCTTCTCACCTCCTTCCCTCTCAGTCTGTCTCGTTCCATGAGCTCTTCAAGCGGAATGTCATCCCCAGGGGGGGAAGAGCAACAAGATCAAAATCAACAAAGCAGTGACTTTGCAAAGCTCTTGCTTGACAGGATTCTCGACAGCCTGAACCGGATGCGGAGCAATAACCAATCAGAAGCGCTGGCACAAGCACCCACCTGCCGCCGCGTCTATACCGTGAAACAAGAACCACCGCCAAATTTTGCTGGTAAAACCAGTGGTACAAGCAGCCACTTGCCGCCACCACCATTTTTGAGTTATGTCTTCCTCAGTCTGTGGTTCAATTACAACTCTTAGGTAATCACCATCTCCTTTTGTAACAAATTATTCCTAGTATTTCAATATTTGGTTGCATTAGTAGATGATTCTAGGTTAATTTTGTTAATTCTAGATGATGGAACGCCATCGTTAGGGTTCCTCCTCCGGTGGAATTTGGGGCTTTTTCCACATAGGGTAGAATTTGGTCAGATTTGGCCTTTTAGATTAGGAATATTGTGATTCATAATTAGGAATTGAGTTAAGGGATTTCTTTAGTAGATGGTTGTGCAGTTGTTGTCAAGGAGTGTTGTTTTGGATTTGAGATGTAAAATCTGTTCCTGATGTCTACAATGAAAAATTGGATGCCATTTATTTGACACAGTAAATGGGTAAATGTTATCTGCTTTTATTGGCTTGGATCGTTGAATCTGATTTATACGAGTTTAGCATTGTACTAGCTGTATGAAATATGTTTGTATGTTATGCTTTTTCAACTGATTTAGGATGAAATTGTATGATTACTATGTAATACTTTATAACTAATTTTGGATGAGATTCTACATGCTATATTTTTGTGCTTGACAATCTCGGATTTTTTCATGTTCAAATAATAGGGTTAAAAAGCTTTATTTTCAGTTCCTTTTGGTCTCATTTTCTTGCTTCATCAAATTAATCTGGTTAACTTTGTGGAACGTACATTGATATTAGTCTTGCTATGGGCATTAGTGGGACATAAGTTGTAAAAGAGAGCTCGGATATTATTATATGAGACGATAATTTTACTTCAGTCGTAAGGGTTAGTTGCAATTCATTTGTGATACTGGTTCACTAATCTTGCTTCTGTCGATGTAAGTTATATTCACATTTCTTTTTATGATGAGTGATTCAGCAAAGTGTTGCCTTATTGAGCAACTGTAAGTATAGTGATATTTAAGAGTCTTGTAATTTCATTTCTGTTGCCCTAAATATTATACAAACATAGAACAAATGGCATGGTGGAGTTCCTTTTGAGTCTCAGAGAAACTCTATGGCCTCAAGATCAGGTATGATGCTTTTTGCCTGTTCTTAGTTCCAACAATATAAATTAGAATTAGCAAGTAATTGCTAACTGCTCAGACATAATGCTAATACATGGATATACTTTTTCTGATTGAGATTTTATAAATGAAACCATACACATGTACATGCCATTTCTTCTAACAAGTTTTTATGGATATAGGTCGAGACCGTGGCTTAATTTGGTGTAGTTTTTCTTCTTTTTGCATTGGGACTGGAGTTATCCACATTGAAGGTTGGTTCTTTATACTCTGACATTAAAAAAGTTTTCTACTGAGATGAGAAGCAGAGTTTTAAGCACTGCCAAAATGTATTTGTACATCATCCTCTTTTAGTTAAAGCTTCGACTTGTTCGAGCAGTTGCAGTCATGGGTGCCCTGCTGCATATTTTTCTATTTATGTGCCTGTGTGGTATTACAGCCTCGGTATGTGTACCTAACCTACGAGAAGTTGTATGCATATTTCTAGCTATGGCCACTATACTTCACCTTGTTGGTAAAGAGTCTGTAGAGCTCATGAATTTGTTAGAGGTTGCACATCATAGTATGGACCCATTTGAATAACAATTTCTGCAATACACATGCCAATAATCGATAACGATGAAGATAGACGAAGACTGATGACATATAGAACTGACAAAAATGTATGCTACACTGCCATGTGATGAATTTTATATTGTCATTAATATTGATACATTTACATGTATGCTATCGTCTTTAGTCCATTCATTACTGTTTAGCTGGAATATATTGAACTGGCAGTGCTGTAATTAAGCTGCCAATAACCCTCTAATGGCATATGGTAACATAATGCATGTCATGTGGGTCCTAAGATCAATTTCTGCTTTATCAGTTGGAATCCTATTGGATACTTTATATATGACTATTTGTCCGTTTGTCTAATTTTGTATTTTCCTTGTAATTTGATTAGATGGAACTCAATTGTTCGTTAGTTGTGAAAATGCGGTTGGAAGAGCAGAGATTTTGCAGTCCGTGATGGTGCTTTGCGAGATTTGGAGTAATCTGCATTCGTTGATATCGTAGCATTGTTCGGTACATCTTTGGAACAATGTTGTCTTGTCTAAGTAGATCTTTGAACTTGTTCACTTGTCTATATGATTGACAAGAAACTTTGTATTGTATGTGCTTATAACTTGTCAATCCTAAATATTAAGCATTGTACTGTGAGGATGGTTTTATGAATGAAGATAATTTTGTGGATATTACGGTTATAAGTTCTTGTATTTTGAAATGATTTACTGCTAGCTCATTTTTGGAAAATAATTTTTTTTCCAAAAATGATTTATCTTGGGATGCTAAGAAACGTCCTAAAAGATCTAAAACAACGCTAAAAAGCGTCCTAATAGGGTTTGACGTGGTTCAGTTTATAGAACGCTTATTTGCGCCTTATTAGGCTTCACCTTGTTGAGGCGCTTGTGTGCGTTGTAATAACTTATTGTGACGGCCTCTAATGAGGCGGCGTTACAACGCTATTCAAAGCACCTTTACGTCGAAAATGTCCTTATAACATACTCGTAAGGACGCTAGGAGGCGTCCTTACAACCCATTTTTTTGTAGTGTTTCTTGGAAGGAGAATGTGGCATATTCATCAATTTAATTGCCTTTTAACTTATTATTTGAGCATGCTAGTTTTAGGTTAAATGAATGGATATTAGATTGGCATTCTAAATAAAATTATGTGTTTAATTTGTTTCAAGAATGCCAATAGGACTCAATGGAGTCCTTGCACACTTTATTGTATGGTGCTTTTATATTGTTCTAAATTATCATGTGGATGATTTATTACATTGTGGCTTATATGATGATGAAATTTATTGCAAAAAATTACTTGAAAAATATTTTTCCCAACTCACATACATGGGAGATGATTACGAGCTTAGCAAATTTTCAATTTCATGATGTGAGGAAGGATTATGTTTTTCATTTAAATTTTTTGAAATAAATAGAAGGATGTATAATTAATGTCTCTTTTTTTTGCGTAAACTAATCTAGTGAATAGAATGACAACCAAGAATGTCATAGCTGATCTCGTTAAGGGTGAGAAACTTAATGGAAATAATTATGATGTTTGGCACAAAAAAGATAAAATTCATGCTGAACGAACAAGAGCTTGAGGAGCACTTGACCAAAGAGATGGTCGCGCCCACTGAGGGGCAATCCCTAAGAGACTACGCTGCCTACCAGAAATGGAATGAGAAAGATCGTAGTGCGCGCTACACCTTATTGAACAACTTGCAAAATGATCTAATTGGGCAGTTTGATGAACTTCCAACTTGTAAATCTTTATGGGATCAGCTCAAGTTCTCTTTTGGAGGAACCTCAACTACGCGGCTTCGTAGCCTTGTGATCAAGTTTGAGGAGTACACAAAAGACCCTAAGCATACCATGAGTGAACATCTGAGGATGATGTCCAATATGATTGGTAAGCTAAAGGATGTTGGCCATGCACTCACAGATGAGCAGCAAGTCAGAGCTGTGATAAGGTCCCTTCCTGCTTCATGGGCCAATATGAAACAGATATTGACCCATAGTGAAAACATCAAGAACTTTCAGATGTTTCACAGCATGTCATCCTTGAGGCTGAGACTCGAGACGCTGACAAGACCCTCACTTATGTGGCCCAAGAGGGATCGCCCAATGCAAATAACAAGCGCTGAAGACAAAGTAAGAAATGCAAGAAACGTGAGGGAAGGGAAAATAAAGAAAAACAAGGGGGTTCGCGCAATGCAAATGGCAAGCACTGATGTTTTTCTTTATTTTTAAGGGTTACAAGTTGGACATCTTTTTTGGATGATGTTTTGTTCGAACACGGTTTTTGCATGAATAGTCTTTTTTCAATTGGATTTAATTGATTTTCAATCATCTTATTCTTATGTGGTGAATGATAATATTGTGAATGATTCTACCACCTGGCATGCAAGACTGGGCCACATAGGCCAAGATAGAATGACTCATTTGGCTGGAGAAGGCCTTTTGGGCCCACTCGCAAAAGTCAATATACAAACATGTGAGGTTTGTTTGGCCAGTAAAACATGCATAAAGCCTTTTGGAAAGGCTGTGAGAGTAACTCAAACACTTGAGCTAGTTCACTCTGACATATGTGGACTTATGAGTGTAAAAGCACGCCATGACGCCTCTTATTTCCTTACACTAATAGACGATTATATGCGATATGGTTATGTGTATCTGATATCTCCCCTCTATGAAGCTTTGGACTGTTTCAAACGCTTTGTAGCAGAGGTTGAGAATCAGAAAGAGAAGAGTTTAAAAACTCTTTGCACTGACAGAGGACGCGAATATTTGTCAGATCACTTCAAGAAGTTTTGTGAGGAAAAAGGGATACGTATGCAACTATTATTCCTAATACTCTACAACAAAATGGTGTTGCAGAAAGAAGGAATATAATATTGTTAGATATAGCTAGGTCTATGATGGCGCAAGCAAACATTCCAATATCTTTTTGGGGGATGCTCTTTTGACTGCAGCCTATATACTTAATCGTGTGCCTTCACAATCAGTCAAATCCACCCCATATGAGCTTTGGAATGGCCAAAAGCCATATTTGGATAACTTGCGCCCATGGGGCTCAGCAGGTTATGTTCACAGTACTTCTTATAAGTATGGGAAACTAGGGCATAAAGCTAAGAAGAGTAACTTTTTAAGGTATTCTTAAAACTCTAAAGATATGTGATGTATAGTGAACATCCAAATAGTAGAAAGACTGAAATAGAGTCTCGTGATGTCGATTTCATAGAGACTGATTTTCCTAGCATTGGGACACGAGTAAGAATCTTGACCTCTATGAGTTAGAGGAGGTTGAAGCCACTTTACCATCTCCAAGCGAAGGTGGAGAATTAGTTCCTCATCCGGTTGTCGTTGAAGATAGTATAAGTGACCCTCAACCTAGTGGAAGCATCCCAGACAGTAGGAGCACACCACCAGGACCATTAGGTCAACAAGATTCTCAACTGCGTAGAGGTGCACGAGAAAGAGTTCCACGTTGTCATTTTGAGATTGACGGAGAAATTCTTATGTGCACTCCAACTGATGAAGATGAGCCTACTTCTGTCGAAGAAGCCGTATCTTCACCTGTTAGTAATGAGTGGATGGCTGTAATGAACGATGAGTTGAGCTCAATGGAGAAGAATCAGGTCTGAGAGTTGGTTGACCTTTTACCAGGGCGCAAGGCTGTTGGAAATAAATGGGTTTTTAAAAGTTAAGCACAAAGCAGATGGGTCAATTGACAAGTATAAGGCACGTTTTGTGGCGAAAGGCTATACCCAACAGCATGGTATGGACTATGAAGACACATTCTCCCCGGTGGTGAGATTTGCTTCAATTCGCCTAATCCTAGCTATTATCGCCCAGTAGGATTTAGAGCCTTTTCATATGGATGTTAAGACTGCGTTTCTCAAAAGAGAACTAGATGAAGAGATCTATATGGCTCAACCTTAGGGTTTTGAAGTCAGGGGACATGAGCGCAAAGTTTGCCTGCTCAAACGTTCTATATATGGTCTCAAACAATCGTCTAGGCAGTGGTACTTTAGGTTTTATCATGCCATTACCTCTATAGGTTTTGAAATGATTGAACAAGACCATTGCGTTTACGTAAAATGATCCAAAAAAAGTATTCTGATCCTTTTTTTGTATGTGGATGACATTCTTTTAGCTGGGAATGACATGAGTTCCATTGTCACCACTAAGCAGTGGTTGTCCTCAACTTTTGAGATGAAGGACATGGGAGAAGCTAATCATCTGCTTGGGGTTAAAATCATACGTGATTGTCCAAAGAGACTTCTCGATTTGTCTCAAGAGACATACATCAAGAAGGTCATTAAACGATTTCGTATGCATAACTCAAAACCCATAGACACACTCCAATAGACAAGGCGTGTACTTTAACCACAGACCAATGCCCAAAGAATGATGAGGAAAAGAATCAGATGTCCAAAGTGCCTTACGCGACTGCAGTAGGAAGTTTGATGTACGCTATGTTGTGTACACGTCCAGACATCTGCTATGCCGTTGGAATGGTGAGTCATTATCAGAGTAATCTTGGACCCACTTATTGAAATACGGTGAAGAGGATTCTTCGATACCTACGTGGAACCGCTGATCTCGTCCTGTGGAGACTTGAGACTGAGAGGATACAGAGATGCTGATTGGGGCGCTGATAGAGACAAGCGTAGATCCACTTCAGGTGGAGCTATCTCTTGGTATAGTAAGAAACAATCTTGCATCGCCCTATCCACGATGGTGTCGGAGTATGTTGCTTGAACAACAGCAGTCCAGGAAACTGTTTGATTAAAGTCATTCATACAGGCTCTAGGGGTTACAGCTCATGTAGATGAGGCTGTCACTGTTCACTGTGACAATACAGCTGCCCTAGATTTTGTAAAGGACCCCAAATATCATTGGAAAACCAAACACATAGGCCTTCTTTATCACTTCAATAGAACTTTAGTTGCACAAAGAGAGGTGACCATGAAACATATACCTACTGGCAGAATGGTGGCTGATCCTTTGACCAAGCCTATTGCTAGAGATGTTTTCCTTTCTCACATTAGGAGTATGGGACTACGTAGGTTTTGATATGTTTATGGCATCTTATGTACTTGACATTATTTATTATATTAAATTTTCATTCCTTAATTTGAGTTTATTTTGGAATAAATGGATAATCTTTGTGATTACATAAACATCCTTATTGAGAGTGTCACCAGGCTCAAATTGACCCACACACGGTAATTCACCTTGGTGCTAAGATAGCGAGTAAGATGAGACATAATTGTCTTAGGCGCCAAGTGGGCGAATAAGATGATACAACTTGTAAAGCAAAGATGTCGCCTTAGTTGGAGCTAAGATGAGACCTAAAAAGGTAGGTCGATCATAAAGTATCTCCACAACTCTATGTAGCCTGTTTACAGCCGAATGTGAGATTTCAGACAGGCACTATGAGAGTGACTGGGCTGAAAAACTCAGGTTAGGCGCTTGTACAATGACTAGATTCAGATTCGTATGGCGTATTTTATACATTTATGTGACACGCCCTTGCGGGTTACGCCATAACATGCAAATCATACTGCATGTGCTAAATGCAGACCGACAGTGGGAGTGATGAATGAATCCCTGCTTCGTCACTGTGTGAGCCACTCGAAATATTTTTGATCATATGTAGTACCCTTTTCACCTTAGACTATGTCATGAAGAGGATACTCAATGTCGCTACTTTAGCATGTACCCTTGGATCATGGATGATGCGGTCTCGCGGGGCATGTCTAGGAAAGCGGTTGGGTCTAATTGGAATGACATGAGGGCTTTGGGAAGAAAGTTCATTACTACATCATGTTGTGTGATTCATAGCCCGGGCGACTTTGTCGATTTTCGTTTCGATATGAGTCATGAATACATAACATATGAGAGGTTTAACACTGCTCACTATGAGGGATTTGAGAATGTTTAATCTGGTGTAGTTGAACTATCTGGGATACATACGAGATTATTTTGGAGTGATGTATTATGTTAGTTTGGTGATAACTTAATACAATACTCTTCAATTGGACATCCTTTCTCGTAGGTCGCACGTTCCATTTCCTGTATGAGGAGATGAGTGAACAAGAGATAAGGAGAGACTGCACGATTTATTTGCCATGTGGTGAGTGAGAGCTGTTAATAAATTGGGTCAGTGGACCCATTATCCGCCCACTAACAGATAATGTGTATTTGTTAGTCTAGATAATTACAGTAAATTAAAGGATATTTATCTCTGAAGTGTTTGAGATAAATACAATATTTATCTCTTAGGTGTTTGAGATAAATACATCTTTATCTCCTTTTGTTTGAGGTAAAGCCTGTCTCTAATACTATCTCTATATAAAGGCTAGAGATATCCCAAGAAATAATAAGGTGACAGACAATAAGTCATAAGACAATCCCTCTCTTTGTTTCACTCTCTCTATAGCATCACCGAGCTCTAGGATTTGGTTCGTGGACAAAGAACTCGACTCTAGTAGCCGTTTTCGTACCTGCGAAAAAGATCAAGCGTGTTGGAGGTTTGTAACAACAGGGATCATTCGTTAGAATTTTTCAGGGACTTCAAGTTATGTTTCTGAACCAACTACGTGTTACGTGGTAAGCGCATTTAATCATTTCAACAACCAGAATTGCCTTTCGGTCAGTCTCCTTATAGGCAAATTATTTTTATCCATTCCAGCTGTTTATCTTGTTGCCTATCAGTCACTCTCTTTAAGGGCATATATTTTTTTTTTGTCTATTCAAGCTGTTTATTTTGATTCTTCTAGTTGCATTACCCTAACCAACATAAAGATAAAACAAGAAAAAATTAAAGTGGATCTCACTGACAAAGACAATAGAGTAATGTGCACTAACAACTTTCCATGCCCCTATCAAGATTAAGTAGCCACGACCTATTCCATGATATTTCATTATCCAAGAGTCACAAGCAGGAAGATTGTATGGAAAATAGAAGACTAGAGGCAAGTATTAGTTTCTTCATTTCGATCCCTTTTTATTCCAACAATGGAAGAAGAAGGGCGGTGAAGCCATCCGGACCAAGAGCACTTGAAGGGTCTAGAGTACTTAATAGCAAGCAAAAAGGGGTCTTTTGTTTAGGGTTAATTACAAAACTGTCCCCTGAGGTTTACACGTTTTTGTACTTTGCTCCCCGTGTTTATAACTTTTGCAATAATGTCCTCCGAGGCTAACAAAATCATTGCAAACAGCTCCAAAATTTGACGTCCGTTCAATTTTGGACGTTAAGTCCTCATGTGCGGTGTACATGCCATTTTGGCATGGGCAAATTTGTAATTTTCCCTACCCTATCTTCCCCGCCGTGTTCATCTCTCTCTCTCTCTCTCTCTATATATATATATATATATATATATATATATATATATATATATATATATATCATGCGTCAAAACCCTTAAGAAAATAGGATCTTTGCATGTATAACCCAGCATGTCCAGCTGCCCCGCTCCATATGATTGTCCACACAGCGTCTCGAGCGCGCTCCCCATGCCGAGCTGGTAAGATTTCAATGTGATTTATCACACATAATCCAAAAACATGCTTTCAAAAACATGAACTTATCGAAAAAGTTTTGATCGTTTTGGTCAAATTTGTTAAAGAAGAAAAGGGGAAAATGAAAATTTTTCCAAGTAGCTAACTTGGTAGTATCAAAAGTGAAGTGTTTGGGCCTTTTTGGAGAAACGTTTCTATTTTAGGACTACGGCTGGAGTAGCCAAAACAGCCATCGAAACGAAACTTTGATTAATGACCTGAACCTTTACCCGTGGATGAAAAGTGACGGGGGATTAAAGATTTTATACCATGATGTCCAAAGAGAAGCCGGCGATGATGGAGTTTTCAATGGAGAAGGCGGCCAGCGCCAGGGTGCTGACATGGCCGGCAAAGGTCTGGGTGACGGCGCCGAGCGAGTATTGACAAACACCGGTGAAGATGGCCGGGCCGACGAGGTACAAGAACTTCTTGGACTCCATGGCAAATTCCCTGAAAAAATCGCGTGGTCTGATGATCGGAGCGATGTCGTCGGTATCGGCCACGAAAGATGAAGCAAATGAGGCCTTTGATGGTCAGATGAAGTAGCTTTGGATTTGTTCATCTTCTCTTGGAGAGAGAAGTGGCTGCTTACTACCGTTTTCCATGCCGTACTAAGAGGCCTAGCTAAGGTTGGTAAAAGGCAAGATTATGTTTAGCCCGCATGTGAGAGAGAGAGAGAGAGAGAGAGAGAGAGAGAGATGAACATAGTGGGGAAGATGGGGTGGGGCAGGGGAAATTACAAATTTGCCCATGCCAAAATGGCATGTGCACCGCACATGAGGACTTAACGTCCAAAATTAAATAGATGTCCAATTTTGGAGCTATTTGCAATGGTTTTGTCAATCTCGGGGGACACTATTGCAAAAGTTGTAAACACGGGAAGCAAAGTGCAAAAACGTGTAAATCTCAGGGGACCTTTTTATAATTAACCATTTTGTTTAATGGGGTATTCTTCTTTCGAGAAATGCGCTACCATGGAAGCATCATAATGCACGGGATAATGCTTGAGAAGACATAAATCAAGATTGTGAAATTAAAGATAAAAATAAGTTAGACTAATGTTTTAGATTAATTATCTTATATTACTTACGTGTTTTTATTTTATCCTATAAAAGTCTTTGTAAATTGTGTTCAAGAAATGAATAATACATTTTTGTTTGATTTAAGTAAATGGTAGTGAATTTGGTATAGAGCCCTTCCAATTTATTAAAAACTTGAAAATGTATCAAGAATGGGAGGGTTAATGTGATACCCCGAGAAATACTGAAAATTAATCTAACCGAGAGTTTGATTAATTAAGAGGTGATATTTTTATTAAGTAGTATTATTTTGGTGACAATTAAGTGTTAAGGAGCTAAATAAGGGGGTTAGTGTGGCCGCGGGGGGGGAGGGGTTGAAATGAAATTTTAGAAAGTTAAGGGGCAAAAATGTAATTTTAGAAAATATGATGAACGAGATGCATATCTTTATTAAGTAGCATCCTTTTAATGATAATGAGGTGTTAGGGGGCTACATGGAGAGTTAGGGTGATTTTGGGGTTAAATTGTAATTTTCCAAAGTCGAGGGGTCAAAATGTAATTTTGAAAACTTGAGGGACTAAAGTGTAAATTGTTGAAAGTTGTAAAAGGTGTCAAAATTGGAGAGAAGTCAGCTAAAATGTGGCCACCTCCAGCTAGAGTCTCGGATGACTCATGATACCTAAAGATGAGTGAAGGGGTGGATGAAATTGAAACAAAAAGAAAATGAAAGAAGATGTTGGGGGAAAAATGTTAATACAAGAAAGCTATGAACATGAATAGTGAATGAACAGTAACCAGTGAAGAACACAGCAAAAAGAGGAAGAAAAGGGTGGGAAAAGAGAAGGGAAAAGGGGAAGAAAAAGGAGGGAGGAGGAGGAGAAGAAAAGGAAAAAGCAAGAACCCCAATATTCTTCAGGGTAATCCCTTAATCTTAAACCCTAATTGCAAAATTGTGGAGATTGGGATGAAATTTTGGTTGAACATATGTGACATAGATATGTATATATATGTTTCGGTTGTGTATTTATAATCGGGGATGGGAAAAATTTATATGAGTTCTTGTTGTAATTATGAATATGAGAACTTAGAATGGAGAAAGAAGAGAAAATGATTATGGTTTCACATTCGGTGTGTGTTCAATGTGTGTTTGGAGGATTTACAGTAGGTGTTCTTCGGGTTTGAGAAGTGTTATGGATTTTGTGTGTTTAATTGTGTGTAATGGTGTAAATTAAGTGGGTTTAGGGTATTAATGTGTAGATTGTAATGTAATTAAGAGATTAAAAGTGAATTAATGAGGAAATCCATGCATGGGAGGAGTGTGCCCAGATATGAGGCTGATTGGAGGAGGAAGAAGACGTCTGTGTGCGTGAAGGTGAACTAGTGTGTGTTGATGTGAATATTGACTGTTTTTGTCACTAAAGGTGGGAATTAAGTAATCAGTTTGGAATTCAAAATTTTAAAAATAGTTAAGGTCAGATTTAACTAAAGTGCAAAAAAGAGACCCTAGTTATTTTTAGAAGACCTATATGGTGGAAACATTTCAGATTTTTCCAAGGTTGGGAAGGGGGTGAACGAATGCAGGAAGTTTGGAACTTTTCAGTGAAATTTAAAATATCAAACGATCGCGATTTTGCTCAAAACTTTTATGAGGACTCTATGATGCTGAGAAGTTACATTTTCCAAGATTTTGGGTCATTCCGAAATCGTTAGCCATTTTTGGCCGAACGGACTTTTAAGCGCTCAGTCCGGACACCAGTTTGGGATTTTTGGGCAAAAAATTTATAAAATACTTTTTAGCTCAAGAATGAATTCAGGAGGCTTAAAATAGAATTTTAAAGCACTTTTGATATTTTCTGATGCTGAGAATCCTCAGGGAGCATTTTGGTAATTTGCCACCCAGAGAGGGGTATTTTGATAATTTTTTCGGTAAAGTTTTTGAAAGACTTTTTAGTCTGAAAAGAGTTGTAAAACACCTGAAAGGTTGTTTTGAAGCAGATTTGAGGTGTTGGAGTGGTAGTGAACCGTCCGGGGGTATTTTAATAATTTGTCGCCTAGATGGGGTATTTTCATAATTTGTCATATTGATGCCAAATTTTAGGGAACGCGTGTAATTCAACGTTCAAAATGATGAAAAGTGAGGAATGATGTTAATACGTTAAAATAATGAGATAGTGGCTACTGCTAATGCGTTGGTAAGCTAGGTTAATGATCCAATTATTGGATCGGATTAACATGCTGTCGTAAGACGCTATAAATGATTAAATGGGAAGGGGTAGAATTGGGAGTGCGTATATGTGGAATGATTTCTAACGAGCAGAGTATTATTTGACTAGGTGATGCAGCTCATTGCGATCAGAGATTGCGAGTTGCTTCAATTATAAACCAATCAGGTAAGGACAATGCGGTTCTAATATGCTAATTCATTGTTTTGATTAGCATGCCATGTTGATGATGTATTGTTGAATTCTTGTTGTTATGATTGGTCACCGGTAGTCATTGTGACCGGTATACGCATATTTGAATTGTGCTGTTGAGGACTTAGGGTAGAATAAATTCCCTTAGTCCGCCCTATTGATAGAATTGAATGAGGATGATGTGTGTTCTAGTATGCTACGATTTGACTCGATTAGCATACCTGACGTTTGGGGTGATATTATGTAGGGGTTGTTGTGAGATGTTGGCAATTATTGATAGCCGATATCTCTTCTCTTTGAGAACACCATTGAGGACTTATGGCAAACTTCTCCCGAGTCCGCCCTATCGTTGATAATGATGTTGTTGAGGTCGTTGCGTGTTGTTGTGAAATGTTGACACTTATTGGTAGTTGACATTTCTCTTATGTAAGAACGTTGTTGAGGGCTTGTGATAATCTTCTTCCAAGTCCGCCCTGTTGATGATGTTATATTGAACTCTTGTTGTTAGGTCTGAACACTAGTTGATCTTCTGATCCGGTATTCCTTGTTGAGCTGTGTTGTTGAGGACATAAGGTGGAATAAACTTTTCCTTAGTCCGCCCCGTTGATGAAGTCTTGTTGCTTGGCTGTAACGTGGTTAGGGAAAGCACTCTAAATGAGTTCCCTACTCGTTGACAATGTCTCTTCTATTTACTTGAGACTGAGATGAACATCCCATAAAATGGGACATCAATATGAGGAGGATGACCTGTGAAATATGATCACTGGCAAAGAGGATGTAGGGCGCGCGAGTTGAGCCTGTCATGTCTGGTCGAGTCTAGTTTGTCGTGTCTGAGTTGCATTTCATTGCATTTGATTTTCTTTTGATGTTAATGATTTTAATGACTTGTATTTTATTGATGTTTATCTTTTCAATTTCTGGTTTTATTGTTCAATTGCATAGTCAGTCGGTCAGTCAGTCTTGTCCATGAGGAGGTGGCAATAATGCTGTTCTGTTGGGCCTTGAAGCCACTCAGTCTGACGAAAGAAAACATCGTTTGAAAATTATGCTGATGTTGAAAATTATTGGAACTCTTGATTCATTTCTATCGTTGAGATGATTATTATTAGTCTTTTGAATCATTTGTACACGATACTCCTCGTGTTGTCTTTACTGGGAGATTTGCTCTCATTCCTTATGTTGTATTGTGCAGGCAATAAGGTTGATCAAGGAGAACCTTCTAGAAAGAAAAAAAAACAAGCTAGAAAATTTGAGCAAGGGGATCAATTGTGTGAGGTAAGACCAGCTAGGAATGGTGGGATTAAGATTGAGTTCCGTGAAGGTTGTTAAGAGTCCCACGACTACAGTCGTATTTTAGGTTGTAAACATTTATGTTGTTTAAAGACCTGAAAGTCTTCCGCTGCAGTATAATGTATGTTTGTAAAAAAAAATTGTAAGGACGCATTTTGGAGCGTCTATTAATGATGTATATGAGTATGAGGATGTAGTTGCTCTGTATTCACAACAGGGTTTTGAATATGATTATGGGTGATAACTCAGCCCGGTGATGTCACCTGGGTTGAGGGTGTCACAGTTAATGCCTAATCCCAAGTTCAAATGAAAGAAGGCCGACATAAGCCCTTAAGGAAGTACATAGAAGTGAGAATAAGATAGTGGATTGATATCCGCTTTTGACTTTGTGCAACTTATACTCCACTTTCATCACTAACACTAAAACATGTTGCTAAAGGATATATAAAAGGTCCTAATAAAAAAAGTGAGGTGTAAGTGGCGAAAGTGAAGTAAAATTGTTACTTTCTTAGTAAAAAGTGGCAGTACAACGTGTGCGCGGGTAAGAGCTTCGAATATTTTGACCTTCCTCATGAGGCAAAGACACTTGTCCCATTTTTTTTCTTTTGAACCGGTAGCATCTAGGAAAGTAAAAAATATTGGGTTGTCTGGGACCATGTGTGAATTGGCCCAAACCATCTAAGATTGTTGAATATATTATAAGACAATACATCGTCTCTTTAACCCCTCCCTATTAGCCCCGTCTATCCCAGAGTCCTAAATGATCGAGACCAAAAGTCCGGGGCCATGCAATATTCTCTCATAAGAAAGATGCAATATAGCACTCGATTTGCAAATATAGTTATTGCATCATTTAATATGCCACTAGAGATTATGGAAACTTACGTCTTCAAAACAAAAACACGTCTTTCTCTCTCTAAACTTTTCTCTGCCTTCTATCTAAACAAAGCAACCCACATAAAAACTCGCCGGCATTAGCCTAAGGGGCTTTTTTTGTGCGGGGGGGGGCGGGGGGGGGGGGGGGGGGGCTGTTTCTTCATGGCTACGTCTCTCTCCCCTCAATTTTTGTTTTCATCTCTTTGTTCATTTCCATTTCTATCGTGTTAGTGGTTTGAGGAGTGCGACAATGGTCGACGACAATAATGGCTGGAAGAAAAAGTAGCGGCTGCAGGATTAACTCCATAAATCCTCATGATTGAAGATGTTGAATCCACTCTGTAATCGCCGGATCTAATCGGACCTATGTAAATCTTGACCTTCGTCTTGATCTACTAGATCTAAAAGATTGAGTTGGCCGGGGGTAGATCTATACATGTGCACGAGTGAAGAGGCTTTCAAGGGCTAAAGGTTTCATCAAGGGCAACAACCAAAATTTCGTCGGTAATGACTGAAAATTTGCCGGCGGTAATTGGGATTTTAACTGGCAGGACCAAAATTTTTGCTAGTTGCTATGTATTGTTTTTCTAGGTGCTTTGTTAAGTTTTTATAGGTGTACCGTGATCCTTGGAAGGATGGGCTAGGGGGTAAAAGGCCCTTGAGAGAGATTTGGTGGAGAGGTCTGTAGCTTTGGGTTTTATAAGGGGTTGGGAGTTGCGTTGAAAATGTACTAAGGAGTGGCCTATTAGGTGTGCTCGTTAGGTAGTTGCCTAGTCTAACTGCAACGTGTTTTGGAGCTAGTTTTGCCAGTAGAATGTGTGAAATTTGTAGTGTTGATGGCCTTCGCGCTCGTCTTTATGCTGAGATTGCATAGGTGGTTAAGTACAACTTTAGTTTGTGCGGCCGTTCCATGTAGTCTTCCTCATTGTACTGTGCTTTATTTTACTTATTTTTTGTCCAAATAGGTGTTAAATTGTGTCCTTTAAACTTTGACATGTTACTTAAAGTTAGGTTGAAGTGTAGCATATGCTCTACTTCAGCTTAATTGTAATGTTTATAAACTGGGAGGTAATTTATGACCTACATGGTCTTGTATATGCATGAGTCACGGAAATGTCGTGACCTTTATATACCGTTGGACAATTTCTTTTATATATATATATATATGTGTGTGTGTGTGTGTGTGTGTGTATTTACCCTTGATTTCATATTACCTTGCATTAGCGTTTGAACTCATAATTAATTTAGTATTCTTGTGCAGATGGACATTGTAATGTGTTAAGGAGGCATCAAGCCCATTAAAACATTGACACATACTAAATGACCATTGTAAATCCTTGGCAAAGATGATATAGCTTTCCTAGAAGAGAGCATTCCAACGCTTCAACCAAGAAACGATTGATGCCAAGAAAAGTGGGTTTGTAGGTATGTGGAGCTGCCACAAAGGATACAGTCCGAGTTAGCTGCCAGATGTACAAAATGGGACACAGTGAGGGTGGAGTAAGGGCAGAGAGCAATGCTTCCCAGACAGGCCGTGAGGAATGGAAGTGCTGTGGAGACGAGGCTGAGACGGACAAGGCCGACAATCGACAGTCCAAGCTAGGATCCAAGTCAGGGTCCAACGTCACGGTCTAATGCTGTGTTCAAGATTATGTCTAATTGTGTTTCTCTCTCTAGAATTCAAGAGCTCTGGATTCTAGGGTCAGAAAGTGCTCTATATCAAATGAGAAAATTCTTGTGAAAAATGAAGTCCAGGATTATAGGCAAAAGCATGCCTGTGCCATCAATTTCTACATGTCATCCCCTGGGAATGACACGTCACTAGAGGGTCCATAAATACCAGTAGTCCTTTGGACTGTCGATTCCCATATCCGCACTGCTTGCCCCATATAACATCACTTTACCTATATGAAAAGACTGACCACACAGCGTTGGCATGATTAGAGTAAGCGTTTGCCCTAGCCACCAGTCCAAAGCCCTTACTGAATCCTACATGGATGCATTGAGAGACGCGAAAAGAACCTGACAGTGGTGAAGGAGGGTCCCTGTGCCCGATTGCCAGGCGGACTAGGCGCGATGCCCCCTGAAGACCTGCTCCCATCTAGCAATGACCCGAGGGTCATTGTCCTGGGGCACCGACAATCACAGGTAACGTGAGTGCGACATGGTATCAACTCATGCACGTCTAGTGTCATGCAAGACACCACAGGCAGAGATAACTTATGTAGTAGCGAGCCTATCCCGTTGTGAAGGGTCCTCATGCAGTAACACTGCGAGCAGTGCCCCTCAGAATGTTGTACACTTTAACGAGTGGGTCGAAGCATGTTCCACATCCACGGTGGGGACGCATGGTATGGTGAACTGAGTGCAGTGCCCTAGGGCACGAGACATGAGAGTGGCACATGGGCGCGGCGAAACCTATCATCAGATAATACCTGGTGCCAAGGGCACATGTTATAAAAGTGGCGCACATGCAGTGGTGACTGTTGCTCTGAAAGCGGGGATCGTGCTGGGGGCAAGAGTTAGTATGGGCATTTGTTACTTTGCCTCACTTGGGTACGTGATGCATGAACGACGCATGGGCACGGGCGACTAGTGTCACGAAAGATGGCGCGTGGCTATGAGCAATTGACGTCCCGAAGACGGTGCGCCCATGATGGCTGGCATCGCAGAGACGGTGCGTGGCTGTGGGTGATGGACATCTCGGAGATAGCGAGCGGGTGCCGACAGGCATCGCGGATGGTGCGCGAGCTCTTAAAGGGGAAGGCAGCCGACCCACAAGGAGGAAGGCAACTGACCCCCAAGGAGGAAGGCCCACCGACCCCTAAGGGGAGGAATGCGGACGACCCCTATTGGGGGGGGACATCAACCTCTAAGGCGAGGAGGCGAGCGCCTGGCCGACATCAAATGTGTCGGCCGGGTTGAGGCTCGCCGTCGTTGCTGCACTAGCAACGACGGGTTGCGCAAAAATAATATCTTAGCTTCGAAGAATTGTAAAAAAGGTGAAAAATGCACGTGACTTGAGCGTGCGCATTTTGACTGGTTGGTAGCGTGAAAGTTGACTGTTGACTACGATGATGTATCGCGCAAAATAGGACCCACGTGGGCCCATGGATACGACCAAGATAGGTTGGGAACAACGATCATCTTCCATTGAGCCATCTGTTGACCAAACGGTCCTTGCCAAAATTTGTTTCAGGAGGATCTTCAATTTTAATGATTGAAGACATCTAGAAGCAAAGCTAGACAATTGGAGATGATTAGGAAGCACTGATAAAAGGGTTGTCTTTTACTGTTATGTGCTGTTTGACTAAAGTAGACATAACTAAAAGTTATAAAGATTCGAATCGAAATATGCTTACGAGCCATTGAAAAGTTGATTAAGGAGCACTATGCTTCGAAGGGGTGTAGTAGCCTTCGGCATGGGGCGGTTAGGAGTGATAAAATTAGCTAGGCAGGTCCTCAAAATGACATCAAAGTTCAGGTGAACTCTTTTATCAATTTGGACCACACTGTTTGATCATGTTCGGGCTATTTATGGAGTCGGTCCAAGAGGAACATCAGATGCTTATCTAACAACGAACTCGTTTGTATAAGAGGCTCATCCAAGTAGCACAATTCGGTTTAATGTAAATCTATCTTTCTGCCTTTAACTAAGACGAAAAAGACTATACAAAGAGACTTTGTATATTGGTTTTCATCGTGGTGCATCAAAAGGAATATAGGTCTTGTAGGAAGAATTTTTTTCTTTTAAAATCAATTAGTAGGTGTTTATGCTTGTTTACTACTCCATTTTGATCACTTTTCATTTTCTCAAACCTGATTATGGTAAATTAGGAGGATGGATCATTTTATGTAAAGTAAAAGACTTTTGGGAGATACTACAACCACCACACGGTAATATTACACTTCGCTTTAAAATGACCTTGTAAGAGAAAAAGGTTCTAGTAGCTTAGATTATGCTTCTAGAGAACTTTTGTCTAAAGCCATAATCCCATTTATCTCTAGAAGTCAATTTAACCCGTGAAGGTATCGACCGGGAAATATGTAAATTACCTTGTAAAGCCTTTTGTCATGGAATTAACTGAATTATATTTTTTCATGGCAACATATTGTTGCACGTAAACAACTTTTGAAGCTTTTCAAGAATACTAGTATATAGCATGTGCATTGCACGTAAATATAGTCAAGAGTAATATCTGAGTTGATATTATTATTTTTTGAATCAAAATAATGTAATTCAATTATGTTCTTATTTCTTTTGTGACTTATTTTAGAATAAATATATATTTGATATTCACAATTGTAATAAATTCAATGTTTTGAAATATTTTTTATAAGCTTCTGGATTGAAGAAATATTTGATAATACTGTTGAAAATAAAAACAAATGGAGAAATTAAAAGAATGAATCTACGTATTTATTTTTAGAATCTATTAAATTTGTTTATGGTTAAGATTTATAATTTTCAAGACCAAGTACTTTGCATTTCATCAATAAAAAATGTGAAACACCCGATCTTCAATTGCAATAAACCGAACATATTTTCAGTTCAAATTGGCACTATAAGTAAGCTTTGTTTTTTTATGCATATTTAATCATTTTTCATTTTTTTTCTCTGTTTTTGTCTTTCTAACAATTTTTTGTTTCTTAATTGATTTTTCATGTATTTCAGTTTCTTTATTTTATTTTTGTTTTTCAATTTTTCAATTGGTTAATTGTTTGCTAACCTAAAAATGCAAGAAAAAAAATCACACTTCTCATTAACCAGTTCAATATGTAATGTTTATTTTAACTAAATTAAAAAGAGAATAATAAATAAATTTCTTTATTCATTTTTTCTTTCATCACACTTTTCATTTTCCAATGTATAGAATATATTCATTATCCAATGTTCTTTAATTTCATCAAAATTTAAAAGAGAGTAATAAAATAAGGGTAATAATGTAATTGATGTAATTAACAGAGAATATAATTGTCCAAAAATTATTTACAACATTCATACTTTTATATGTAGTATAAACGTGCGCACACACACAAATATATTTTTTGCAAACACACATTTTGTTTCTCAATGTGTAAATGTAGGTTTAGATTAAATTTATAACCTAATGTTCCTTAAACGCATTACAAAAAAAACTAATTAGGAAAGGATATAGTTGTCATTGGAATAACTAACGGAGGGTAAAACCGAAAATAATTACTAATTGGCAAAACACCTGGTATTCAACTGTAATAATCATTTTTCAGTTCAAATTGGTACCATATGTAAACCTTTTTTAATGCATATTTAACCCCTTTTTGTTTTTTTCTGTTTTTATTTTTATAACAATTTTTTATTTTTAATTGATTTTTCACGTATTTCAATTTCTTTATTTTGTTTTTTTTAGTTTTTCAATTGGTTAATTGTTTGCTAACCTAAAAATGCAAGGAAAAAATCACAGTTCTCATTAACCAGTTCAATATCTAATTTATTTTATTTTAACCAAATTAAAAAGAGAATAATAAATGAATTTTTTTTGTTCAGTTTATCTTTCTCATGACACTTTTCAATTTTCAATAGATTCATTATCCAATGTTCTTTTAATTTCATCAAAATTTAGAAGGGAGTAACAAAAGAAGGGTAAGAATGTAATTAACTTAATTAACATATGACATAAATCGTCCAGAAATGATTTACTACATTCATAGTTTTATAGGTAGTATACACCCACATTCGTAGTTTTGTTTCCCAATGTGTAAATGTAGGTTTAGATTAAATTTATGACCTAATATTCTTTAAACGCATTACAAAAAAACTAATTAGGGAAGGGTAGAGTTGTTATTGGAATAACTGACGGAGGGCAAAATAAAAAATGATTACTACCCGGTCTTCAATTACAATAACTAAATATATTTTCAGTTCAGATTGACACCAGATGGAAGCCTTATATTTTTTTATGCTATTTAACCAGTTTTTGTTTTTTTTTTCTAACAATTTTTTGTTTCTTAATTGATTTTCGCATATTTCAGTTTCTTTATTTTTTATTTGTTTTTCAATTTTTCTATTGGTTAATTATTTTCTAACCTAAAAATGCAAGGAAACAAATTACTATTCTTATTGACCAGGTCAATACTTAATATTTATTTCATTTTAACCAAATTAAAAATAGAATAATAAAAGAATTTTTTTGTTCTATTTTTCTTTCTCATCGCACTTTTCATTTTTCAATGTGTAGAATATAATCATTGTCCAATGATCTTTTAATTTCATCAAAATTTTTAAAGGGTGTAAATTATATAATAAAAGAAGGGTAAGAATGTAATTGACGTAATTAACAGAAGATATAATCGTCCAAAATAATATACAATGTTCATACTTTTATAGGTAGTACATACACACATAAATATATTTTTTGCGACCACACATTTTGTTTCCCAATGTGTAAATGTAAGTTTAGATTAAATTTATGACCTAATGTTCATTAAACGCATTACAAAAAAAACAATTAGGGAAGGGTAGGATTGTCATTGAAATAACTAACGGAGGGAAAACAGAACATGATTACAAAATTAGTAATTAATAATAGTATTTCATAAAGGGTAGGATAATAATAGAGTAGTATTTATGAAAAGGTAGGATAATAATGAAGTAATATTTATGAAAGGGTAGGATTGTTATTGGAGTGATTAACGAAGGGTAAAATCGAAAATGATTATAAAATATGCAATTAATAATAGTATTTAATAAAGAGTAGGATAATATTTGAGTAGTATTTATGAAAGGGTAGGATAATATTTGAGTAGTTATTATGAAAGGGTAGAATTGTTATTTGAGTGATTAACGAAGGGAAAAGATGTAATAAAATGATTTACAAGATTCAACTTTTAGAAGTAGTATAGATGATTACTTAACAAAGTAGCAGAGCTCGGTTTGACAAAGTCTTGAGTTTAATCTTTCCGCTTACATATATGATCCGCTCTCTATAGTAGTGAAGTTTGATCTACGTTTATTAATTTATGCACTTGATTGTGGTGCACTTTGATTTATTTGTCATTGCATTATCTCCATGATCAATTAGGTGCTTGTACGTCAGGGAGTGTGCTTAGAACGATAACATTGTTCACTACAAGAAAATCTACTTTTAGCGACGGAAATTTCCGTCGCTAAAAGGTATTTTTTACATTTTGTATAATTTTTACATTTTTGAAAAAAATTAAAAACTTTTTTGATTTATAATAATTAAAAAAAATCAATCTGCACACACAAGTCTATGAAGATCTATTGACTGAAACTCTTCAGTCTACCCAACACCCACAAAGCGACGGTCGGCGACACTGCTCTCCGATCGATGGCGTTGGGGCCACGGTGATGAATGATCGGTGGTGTCGAGGCCACGGTGGTGACAGATCGGTGGCGTCGGGGCACGGTGGTGACAGATCGATGGAGACGGGCGACGATGGTGAGATGGCGACGGGCCACGGTGGTGACATGACGACGATGTGAGAAAGACCGACCGGTGGCGACAGAGATGCGGTAGATCGAGAGTGACTAGCCACCGCGGAGATGTGGGTTGAGTAGGGTGGTCGTGAGTCGTGACTTACTGACTTTGGTAGATCTGTGAGAAAAAGAGAGATTTGAGAGAAGGAACCTGTGGCTGTGAGAAGGGATATGTGACTGTTAGGGAGAGTTGAGAGGCTGGGGCGGCTAAAGCAGGTGAAAAGAGGGGTTG
This sequence comes from Escallonia herrerae, assembly GCA_033070095.1. Classification (NCBI taxonomy): domain Eukaryota; kingdom Viridiplantae; phylum Streptophyta; class Magnoliopsida; order Escalloniales; family Escalloniaceae; genus Escallonia; species Escallonia herrerae. The sequence continues at coordinate 167,631 of JAVXUP010000869.1, forward strand.
AATAAGATGTAACCCTAAAATTCATATATATACAGACATATAACCGGGTTTACCCGGGTAAAAGGTCATCTTTTGGCGATGGACTTTTAGAGACGGAACATCCGTCGCTAAAAGGCACTTTTAGCGACGGATTTCGTTCCGTCTCTAAAAATCCGTCGCTAAAAGGTCATTTTCTTGTAGTGGTTGATCTCATTCTTAAAGCTGATAATAACTTAACAATTTTGTACCAAAGTTTACTCTTTTTGAACAATCAAGCATCTATTCATGTCCCGTGCCATTGCATAAGGGATGTTGTTCATCAAGGGTCACTAAAGATGCTTTTCAAGACGAGACTTAGGTGACATTTGAAATTACTTAAGTTTTCAGTTTTTTCTCCAGTTTTGTAAACTGCTTTTAAAAAAATAGCTTTTAACACACAATTTTTGTTTTTTTTCTTTGATTTTGAAAACTAGTTTTTTCAAAGATGACTATTTTTTAAAACTCCCATTTTAGAATTTTGGGTTTATAGTTTTGATATTTGTTTTGAGACCACCGCCACCACCGCCGCCACTATCACCACCAACGAAAAACTCAAAATAAAAGTTGAGTAATCAAACACCCAAAAAGAAAAAATTAAAAATAAAAACTGTGTAATCAAACACCAATTTGTTTTTGTAAAAAATAAAAACTAAACTAAACTAAACTAATTTTAATTTTATTTTTTTTGAAATTAAAAACTAAAACTGTAGATGATTTTAAACAAACCCTTAAATTCCTCTATAAAAAATGCGACACTCTTTCCGACAGAATTACACAGCGTTATGTCACTTAAAATGCTCTTTACTAACAAATAAACACTAGTACATCACCGACGCATATTATATACTGTAATAAAGACAAGCATGGTAAAGCTCGGGGGGGGGGGGGGGGGGGGGGGTTGCTCTTCCCAACGTAATATTCAGACTATGGCATCATCCAATGCAATACAATGCCATGTCATGCCATGCATGGATCGATTTTGGTTACTGGATCGTACTTTGTCCCTTACGTAGAGAAATGCCCAATTGCTTTATATCTATCTATCTACCCGGCAAAAGTCAGCGCTGCTTGGTTTAACTTTCTGAATCAAAAGTCGTAGTGTAATTTCTAATGAAGTTGCTTTTTCTCGGTTCAATGGTGACCATAGCATCACAAGCGAGCTTGACTGTATCATATGAAGTCACCTTTCTGAGTAAGTTAAAAGTAAATCATGGAAGCCCAGCCTAAGAACTTCTTGAAGAACAAACGACTTCTATGTAAGTTACTGCGACTCGAGGCGAACGAAATGAAGGTCGAGAGTTGTATCTCATAACCTTAAATATCCCGCATCATGATGATTTTATGAATATCCCGAATCATGAACTATTGGATTAAGCGGGTTTGAGCTCATTCTCGTGAAATCGCTTAACCAAGCTTGAAGAAGGCTCATTATTCATTAGGCTTGGCTAGAACAATATATCAGTTAAAAGTGCAATTAGTATTATACAGTTATCTTGAACAGATAATGAAAATAGTATAGTTGGCACTTGGGAAGAAAGGAGGGAGGAGAAAGAAGCCTAAATCCCCTCTCTGCACAAACCCTATCTCTCTATAAATTCCATCACCGCCGCTGGTTTCCTCCGGTGGGGGGGGGGGGGGGAGGTGATGTGGAAGACAGGTTCCCTTCTTTATTGTGTGGCTTTTGTGACTACGACTTTATGTTACTTGCAATTGGTTTTTGTGGTTGAGGTGCGGTGACTAGACTTCGCCGTACGCAGCAGATCTATTGTCGACGGTGTGGAATTATCTCTTCTTGGACGTCGGAACATGGGTGTGAGGTGTTGATGGACAAGGGTGTCCAGGGTTTGTTGAGTGCAAGGCGATCGAGTTGTGGGTGATCTGGGGGCGTGGGTTGGTGACTCCGCCAAGGTTATTAACGAGGTGATGCCACGGGTTGGAGAAGGTGTGGTGAGTCTAGTTCAAGGGTCTTTGCTTTTAGGTTTTATTCCACCTCCCCCTAGTTGATCCCCCTTATCCACCTTGTTCCTGATAGGAACGTCGGTACGATTTTCGTGGTGGTGGACTATTTTGCGCCTGTTGTGGTGTGTTGGGATCTAGGTTGATGCAGTGGATGAACGGGGTCGAGGCATGTGGCCTTCAGCATAGATAGATGTCGCGGAAGTGTGCGCCATGGGTTTGGGCTGGCTGATGGCGTTTGACAGATAGCCTTTTGTGTTGGATTTATTCCTTTATTGGCTATCTTTACCTTACTGTTATTGTGTATTTGTTGGCTTTTTACGTTATTTATTTATTTTTTGTGTGTTGCCTCCCGGATGAAGTTGTCATCCGTGTATGTGTATGTCGGCTTTCTTACCCTTTGAGGCGGCTCAGTATATCTTAACTGCTCTGCAGTTTTTTTTCATATGTATATAAAAAGAATTATTTATTGACTTATAGTTAAATTAAATTAAGGATCTCTTTTGCATATGAAATATAACGTCATTAGTTTCAAGAACTTCAGCACGAAAGGGTAGAATTACAAACTAGCATCCCAACCCCAACCATGGAAATGAAAGCAAAGAAATTATGTAAATTAAGAAACATAATTAACCTGATAATTAATTTCTTAATCATGCGTGACCAAGTCAAGGTTTCCATTCGCTTTGATGGAAAAAGGAAACAAAAATAAAGAAATCCATAGCCACCCTATCTCCAGATAGATACGAATATTTGCTTAAACAACTAGTTGTAGCTTAAAATGCAATCAAGCGACTGATATAATTGCTAAAGAATGTTTTATATATAAAATATTCACCCAAAGCCAACCATTTCTTGCCTCCTCCAACTTAGATATAGATCATATAAATATGCTGTCTACATTGTTAGTTACAAGATCTTAGTCTAATTATACACCTAACGGATAATTGTAGCATATCCTCACTTAGTTTAAGTGCTTGGGGAATACAAGTTTTATTTACAACCATTTTCATGTTTTGCATCGTGCAAGTTTAATAAAGTCATTGATATTACAGATAATTGACTATATTCACCATATTCAATGACTTATCGAGTAGAGGAAACAAGGGTTGAACTACACTTGCACATGATCAATTCAAGGGGCAAATACGCTCACGTTCTGGTAATTACATGGACACAACTTCACCGTCGGGTAATCATATAGCGTCATTAATGAAGATTGCAAATATTTTAGATTTTCATTTTCTAATGATAATTCATCCTTAAATGAAATCCGAGGAAAGCGGTGCAAGTGCGATCAGCAAAATGTGAAGTGTAAAGACTATGTGCTACAAACTTAGGGTGTCCGTAATTTTATCAATAATAGAACATGAATGAAGTGACACTCTACTTTTAGAGTCCTGTTATTGATGACCGCACTTCTCTCTCTTTACCACTTACCCTTTAAGTTTGAAATCCTTAAAAATACGGAGTAATATATACTCTTTTTTTTTTTATCTTTAATGACGACACTGCCTATAGGTGTTAAAATCAATGTGCAGTCATCAATCTCCTTAAAATATTACTTGTCCAACTCTAATATGGAACGGTCTGCCTCATTCCATTTGAAATCATTTTGAAATTCTATTAATTTAGCTATTACAGTATATTGCAAGTTTCAAGATCGTTTTTCGGGTGCTACTCTTTTCTTTTCAAAAAAAAAAAAAGAGAGAGTACCTGATAGAAAATTAAACATTTACCGGACAATTATGCATGATAATTAGTTATTCGAAAGAATATATTTTTAGTATTCGATAATCTTATTCCAAAACAACCCACGATATATTGTCGTCCATGAATGGTGTCAGTTTGGAGTAGGTTAGTTAAATCTTATAATCAACATATTTTCCTGCAGCCACCTTAGAACCATATCGGAAATTACTGCCATCGAAATGAAATGACAGGAAAAAAAAAAAAAAAAGAAGGAGAAAACCAATGGGAGCAACTTTGAAACTTTCAGTCGAAAAAAATTACGTGCTAAGTCGTTATAAACAAACAATTGTATTAACATTAAAAATGACTTGCAGCAACCAGTTGCATGGAACCCCACAATTTGCATAAAAAAAATACCATTTACTCTGCATAAACGATATTATTAGTATTAAATAGAAGCATCGATCAACAGGATACATAGTTGAAATGGGAACGAAGGTGTTATTTTGTTATTTCTTTGGATGACGATTGGAATGACAAGAAGGTTTCAATTAGAAATGGTCAAGCTAATCGAACTCATGAGTAGATAACTTTGTTAAAGATGAATTGAAAACCTTCATAAACTCTTAATTAAAATATCCTCTCATAATAAGCGTGTTAGATAGTCAGACTCTTTGTTATCCAGTCAGGGTGTCAATCACAAGGACACTTTCAACAGCAGACTAGTTGTAGGTGTTAATTTTTTTTTATTATATATTATTCCCAATGCAACTTACAAAATTTAAATCCTATTTAGTAGCAAAAGTTAATCCACGCCTAATTGTCATTAAAAGTGCAAAGCAACAAATAATTAATCAGTTAGCAAAGAAAGTAAATAGTGTGCTGACAAGCACACTACGTACGTTTTGAATAATTCCATCTTAGTTCTCTATGAAAGCTTCTGAGATACAGAGCTTGACCTAGACGATTGTTTGAGAATTGGATTCAGAGGGACAGAGACACACACGTACGTACTTGGTAGCTAAAAACAGCTCTAAAATGGGCTTGGAAGTTTCAGCAAGTCTGTATTAACAAAGTCAATTCACGGTTAAGCTCAAAAGCAATCTTGCAGCATTCAATTCAATACAATCCAGTTTCAACTTCGAGTAGGAAGCCTTCTGTCATCCGCAAGCTGCCATCTGGCGGTCAAATACTTGTTCTAATTCGTTTATCCCTCTAGCTTCCGGTCAAATCATTCAACTCGCTCAACTAAATTAGCTGCAATTTTTCTTCATCTTGCTTTTTTCGTTTAACCATTTTCCACCTAACAAAACAAGAAAATCTCCTTTCTTTCAACTTTATTTGCTTGTTTATCTTGTCAATAAGTTAAAGGGTATGTTTGTTAGGTTATTTGAATAATTGCTCTATTCATGGCTTAAGCTTTTAATTTAGTAGTCTAAATATGTACTGTATAATATTTTGGATGCCGTTCTCAAGTGCTCCATCAAGTGTTTAAAAAAAATAAATTGATAAAAATGCTAAAGAGACGGTGTAAAACAAACACAAGCCCGAAGACTTAAGATCGAAATTCTTAAAGCTAGAATTTGATACCATGTTCAGGAGTTGATAAACTCATTCTCTTTTTTGAACTAATTCACTTCCTTTTGTAAATACTTGATGAAGTTGTAAAATTTGTCAACACTACTGAAAATGATTTGGAGTGGACTAATAGAAAGTAAAAGTAGATTATGATCTCCCCCAAGGTACTAATTGTTCTACGAGCTTAGGTTTTTTCATTATTAGAATGCTAGTGAAGAATCCACTTTTTGAAACTTAATCACTCCTTTTGTTTAAGCAAGACATCGCTTAATAAGTTCATTTTCTTTAGTAATTCTAATATTGATTGCTACAAAGACCTTCCTTTCTTCTCTTAAAGAAAAGCTCTTTCTAAGGAAACGGTCCAATCTGATCCCTAAATTTTTGAATGGGTAAATTGAAGCACCATGATTAATTATTGCAGGCCTGTATGCATAGCAATGACCTAGAATTTTGATAAGAAAAAATTAGTAGGAAAGAGTTGTGTCCGACCAGCACCTTCTAAGCACCACCTTGTAAGTTTCCTCATTCCATGCACCAACCAGGAAGAACCTACAATCCCGAACGCCGCATAGTAATAAAAAATGATATTAAGTATATCTAATGACTTTTAGTTAGTGACTCTAAAAAATACTGTTGAAACTTATTTCTAAATGTGTTGGCAAGAATGTCGGTAATGGTGACAATTGATATTATTATAAGTGCGGGGAGTCGTGCATAGACTATTTATTAGGTTGCAGCCAAAATCCATCCAAAATACAATTCTTGAGCAAACGTGCTATGTTTTTACGAACTCGAACTTCCATTGCATGACTGAACACACACAAACACACGCATTAGTTGAAGAAAAATTTTTGACTAACACTTTCAGCGACAATTCTTAATATTATTTTTTTAAAAGCGTCACTAAATAAAAGTCACTAGAAACATTTAGCGATCATTAATTATCGCTATATGAGAATAAGAGGAAGATTCCTTCAACTCGGCTAGCATCCAAAATTTCTTTTAATTAAAGCCTGTTACGTTGAGAGCGCCATATGGGATTGTTTTTCCATCTCAAAACCAGGCATTTTGGAAGTCAAACTTTGATTTCAGAGACTTCTTCATCTCTCAGTGTACAAAACCTTTTGTTTTCCAATTGCTGGATTTGAAAATTTCAACCTGCTGGCTTCAAAAAATCAAGGGTTAATTACACCTATGTCCCTGAGGTTAGGGGGTAATTACAGTCAAGGACACTAAGTTTCAAAATGTAACATTCCGTGACCAAAAGTGTTTCAAATGTATCATCCGTGTCCATCCGTCAGGGTTCCGTCCAAAAAGTGTACTTTTTTTTTTATGTCAGCAATACGTATTTTTAAAATGACAAAATTACCCTTGCTGTATATACTGAGTAATTTTTATTGTACATACTGAGTATTTTGAACAAAAAAAATGTCATTTAATAATTAAAATAATTATTTTGTCTTCCCCAGCTAACTCGCCGGCAGCCCCCTCCCCTCGCCCCACGCCGGTAGCCCCCTCCCCTCGCCCCACGCCATGGCAGCCCCACTACCGGTCGCACAAGCGGTCGCCGGCGACTAACTCTGTTCCTCGCTCCTTCACCGAAATGCCCCTTCATCGTGCCTCTGCGAGCATCGCGCCGCTGCGAGCATCGCGCCGATGCCGTACCGTGCCGCTACCACTGCAACCGTCCGATCGATGTTGCCGGCCGGACGAGTCGAGGGCGACTCGATGAGTTGGAGCCGAGTCTTGGTGATGTCGATCGGGAAGGTGGTGGTTTCCGCCACCATGGCAGATAGCGAGGCCAGTGCGACGGCTACCTTCTTCGGGGGAAGCTTCGGAGCATTGTCACAACCTTCGATGGAAATGGATGTTTTCTTCGTCTGAACCGAGAGGCCGGTGCTCTGTCTCACTCTTCTGGCCAATGCATAGTCGCCGGGGAAGGGGAGGCAGGCGAGGTGCGCCGCCGGGGAAGGGGAGGAAGACGGGAGGGTGGGTGACAGGGAAGGGGGATGCAGATGGGGTTGGGGGTTGGGGGGGTCGGGGGGTGGGGCGTGGGGGGGTTAAGAGTAAAGTCTTTCTTTTCTTTTTTTTTAATGAAGTAATGGCATTAGAAAAAAAAATAAGGTTCCAACTCAGGGGCAATACAGTCTTTTCATCAAAACCGTTAGGAATTTTAGGATTCCGTTTGGTCAATGGATACAAGTGTAATTTGTCCAAACTATTGTCCTTGGCTGTAATTATCCCTAAACCTCAGGGATATGAGTGTAATTAGCCCAAAAATCAAATAATATGCAATATAATTAAAGTTTCATTTCACCAGCGTAATTAAGTAAACTGATAAAGAAAGACAACGCCAATTTCTAAAAACTACTAATCATTTGACATTTTCTGGCATTGCAATCAACTTGCATGGGCCATGCAGGGCTAATTAAAGCCTTCAACAGCACTTTGCTACTGCTCATGTCAACCTCTCTGATTCAATATATATTTAATTTAACATCATGATTCACACATTTACTACTTGGATATTTGTATAGACACACACATATATTCTTCCCGCGTTTCGTGCCTAGCCAAATTTCCTCAAGTCAACACATATATCGAGAACACTATTTATCTGCTCCATTAGACAACTCGGCCTCTTATTTCGCACTTCCTATATAAAGTAACCAACCAAAGCCATGAACTCATCAACAAGCTCCCACAAAACCCTCTCACCAAAACCCTAAAGATGGCACTTCCATTGTTCGTGAAACTCGTTTTCGTTTCGCTTTTCTTGGCTCCGGCAATTTCGGCCTATACACCGGGGGAAATAAAATCATGGTGCAGCCAAACACCCCATCCGCAGCCATGCGAGTTCTTTTTGAGCCGCAACCCTAACACCTATGGTCCGATTAAAGGAAAGCCCGACTTTCTTAAAGCGTCGCTAAAGCTGGCTCTTGACCGTGCCCTGCATGCAGGCGTGAACACGCGTACGCTCGGCACAAAGTGCCGTAACGAGCGGGAAAAGGCTGCGTGGGCCGATTGCCTAGAGCTCTACGAGCAAACCATTCTTAGGATCAACCAGACCGTTGATCCTAATACCAAGTGTAGCCAAGTTGATGCGCAAACTTGGCTAAGCACGGCTCTTACGAACCTCGAGACGTGCAAAGCAGGGTTCGTTGAGCTCGGTGTTAGTGACTACGTGTTGCCCTTAATGAACAACAATGTGTCCATGTTGATTAGTAACACTTTGGCCATGAATAAAGGGGACAACAATTACGAGCCAAGTTACAAAGATGGGTACCCAACTTGGGTTTCGACCGGTGACCGGAAACTCTTGCAGACTGCATCTCCGGCGGCCAAGGCAAACGTCGTGGTGGCACAAGACGGCTCCGGGAACTTCAAGACGGTGAGCGAAGCAGTTGCCGCCGCTTCGAAGAGGACGGGAACCGCAAGGTATGTTATACATGTGAAGGCAGGTACGTATAATGAGAATGTTGTGATAGGAAACAAATTGAAGAACATTATGTTGGTGGGTGATGGTATGGGGAAGACCATAATCACCGGAAGCAAGAGTGTTGGAGGAGGCTCCACCACCTTCAACTCGGCCACAGTTGGTAAGTATACATGACAGTTGCATATTGCTCTTATTTTCCTGTGGCCATTGGTTTGAGAACATGACTGATATTTCCTAGATTCTAATCATTCTGGTCAGATAGGGAAGACATAATATCACAATAACTACCTAGTATCTTTTTCAAGACAAGCTTCGATCGGTAAAGCCATTATATAACATATGCATGATAATAATGGATTCTATGAAGAGATACATAAAGTACCAAGTATAGAATGAGGAATGAGTTTGTAGAAGAAATGATGACGAAGGAAAAAGCTATTCACCCAAATTCTAACTATGTGAGAGCGACATTTTTTTTACTATACTAAAAAAGTTCCGATTATACACTACTTTAGTGTTATACAATGCCATATCGGTTTACATAATAATTCTTGATATTATTTTTACCAAGTAGTTATTTGAGCTTCACTTTAATAATTAATGATAAGAACTTTACCAATAGAAGCGAAATTTAATTATTAAAAGCGAAGCTTATGCTTTGTATCATATGGAGAACTGTCATAACTAAAAGATACGTTCAAATGCCTTTATATAAAGATGATGATAATTACTGGTCAAAACTGATGAATAGTGTGGGAGACAGGTCTGTTTTTTGACTAGTCGCGAAGTCTAAGATGCAATGATGGTCCATGGCTACGTACAGATAAGGCCAATGGGCTTAGTAAATCGCTTTGAAAAAGGGTTACGATATATTAATTGGAAACCACCTAATCCGTACAACTCTTGGAGCCACATATACCAAAAGTCTCTCTCTCTCTCTCTCTCTCTCTCTCTCTCTCTCTCTCTCTCTCTCTCTCTATATATATATATATATATCCTGATGTAGATGCATATAGCTAGGTGTTTAATAACTTCAACAACAAAGATAGCTTACTAAATCGTATCACCTGTAACAAACATGTTCAGCCATTAAGTCATTAACTATTAAGTTCTTCTTATGTAATTTATTTGGCTACCTTCTTGGTAGATGAAAAGTTGTATATATAATGAAGCCGACAAAACATTTCATTTTTTTTTTGGGTGGCTTCGGGCAGAAACTCTATCAATCATAGTCATACCAATAATATTACGAAACATATAGTATAGTACTAAATAGAGTACATGAAAAAGAAAAATACTTAATATTGCATTTTGAATGGTGGAACTTCAGACAGACAGCGGCACATAGCCATGCCGCCTTGTAAAACCGAGACCGACCAACAAATTTTCAGCTTTAACGCCAAGACATCTCAAGACGGTAACGTCTAGGATATAAGCTGGAGCCTATAAAGCAAGTCTTGACTCTTTTCTTTGGTTCTATTTGTGGAAAATTGTCTGCTTAAAAGGACAATTGCATGAATCTTGAGTTTAATTGAGCACCTGTTTTATTTCTCTGTCTGTCTGTCCTGGCTCGTATAGATAATTTGAACATATTAATTGAAACATACATCTACCACATCGATAGTTAACCTAATCCTGTTTATGATGAATTTCAGCCGTTACTGGAGGCGGATTTATTGGTCGGGGCATCACATTCAGAAACACTGCCGGACCTCAAAATCACCAGGCAGTGGCCCTTCGATCAGGCTCGGATCTCTCTGTGTTCTACCAGTGCAGCTTTGAAGGGTACCAAGACACTCTCTATGTGCACTCCCAAAGACAGTTCTACAGGGAATGTGACATTTATGGAACAGTGGACTTCATCTTTGGGAATGCAGCAGTTGTTCTCCAAAACTGCAACATCTATCCGCGTAGTGCCCCAAATAAGACCAACACCCTAACAGCTCAAGGCCGAACTGACCCGAACCAAAATACCGGAATTTCCATCCACAACTGCAGGGTTACCGCTGCTGCTGATTTGAAACCGGTCCAGGCTTCGGTCAGGACGTACCTTGGAAGGCCTTGGCAAAAATATTCGCGCACAGTTTATATGAAAACCTTCCTTGATAGCCTAATTGATCCGACTGGTTGGATGCCATGGAGCGGTAATTTTGCGCTAAGTACTTTGTACTACGGCGAGTATTTGAACACGGGACCCGGATCATCTACGGCTAGAAGGGTGACCTGGAAAGGCTACCGTGTCATAACAAGTGCTACTGAGGCTTCCCAATTCACAGTTGGAAGCTTCATTGCAGGGGGTTCTTGGCTACCAGCCACCAGTGTACCTTTTACTCCTGGCCTCTGATCTTTGCAGGAAAAGAAACTGTTGAAAGTTATACATTTTCCTCGTGGCAATTGTAAGTTATAAAGTTCGTCCGTAACGTGTTGTTTTTACTTTTCTACAGAGCTGCCATTCTTTTCGAATATGTATTGGAATAATGATGATCAATAAAGATCTTATGCTTCTGCACAATCGGGTATCTTTTTAATCTAGTCAAACGGTTGGTTTTGAGAGCATGGACCAGTAATTATATATGGCAGCATTATTTCCCTATCTTGCTGGTCCACCTACATTTCCAAGTTCTTTATGATCGCAACATTATTCAAGTATATCTATATATAAATTTTCCTTTGCGAGATGCAGATGCGATGATGATCCGGCATGTTGTTTTATTTTTTGGATACTTTTGTTCCGTTGCATAAAAAAAAGATAACATCATTTGTAAACTCGTTTTGTTATAAAGAAAAGGTTATAAATTAGGACTAAACAAAAAAATAAGAATGAGCAAGAATATTATACACGGCAAAAGAGAGATCAAGAAGGTGAGCAAATGATGTTCAACGTAACTCTTATTACTATAAAAACAAATTCGTCAAATTAATAAGAGCATTACTATCAAACGCCCCACGTATTAATCAAGACTTGCTTAATCAACCAAATGACCAAAATCATACATTCTAGCTATTGTTACCACTAAATATTCAAATTTTATTATTAAATGACCAACTAAAGTTTTTAAGACAAAAACTATTATTTAAAAACTCGCGACTTTTGTCATACAAATATACAACTCACTAAAACTATTTTAGCGCTACCCAATCTAGCTTTGCCTTGAAACGGGCATTACAACTTTGATATTGGATCCAAACTTTCTCAGTGGTTTGCAAGACCGTTGCAGGTTTGCCGGACACAATAATGTGACATATTATTTGCCATCTCATAATAAAATCGTAATAATTTTACAGTAACATTTGTTCCAAGGCAAAAACAAGAATTGATTCTGTATTTAAAACCCAATAGTAATAAACCAAAGTCTGTCCGTGTGTTACGAAATCCTTTTCAGCTTTCCTTATCTTTTGCAGTTATAATCATTTGGAGAAATTTTCTAACAAATGGTGTCACTCATCATTTTCAAAGCCTCGAGATGGGTGTTTTGAAGTTGACCGAGCAACTTGAAGCAAACAAGACCAAGAAACTCAGACAGCTACAATGAGACGCAGTCACTAGTTTTCGGTATTAAATTAAGAAGGCATAGAATTATCTATTCTTTCAATTTGGGAAAGTTATAAAACCTAGAGGTGTCAAAGGGCCGGCCGAGCCAGTGGGCCAGAAAAAGGGCCGGGTCATTTTGGACTTCGGGCCTTGTAAACCGGGCCGGGCCGGGCCCGGGCTGGGCCCAAATCTTGAAAATAGAGGCCCTATCCAGACCCAAGCCCTAGGCCCTAACTTTAGGGCCAGGCCTAGGGCCGGCCCAGACCCCTTTTTTTTTCTTTCTTTTTTGTGTTGAAAAAATACCCATTCACAAAATAAATACAATTGATAAGCCCTAAACCATTCAATATCGTTCTTGTGACTAATGAAGTGCCTTAGAGCTTTACGTTTACTCTATTTGAGAATATTGATTAGCAACAAAGAGTAATTTTGTTCGCAAAAAAATAATCTTTTTACATGAGTAAATATAAAGAAATGTGCATGTCCAAAAAGTTAAAATAAAAAAGTAAAATATGAGGTGTAGAGAGAATGATGTGTGAGAAAGAAGGGGGAAAGGAAAAAAAATGACTCAATATGGTTTAGGGCCAGATTTAGGGCCAAAGGGCTGGGCCAAAATAGGGCCGAAAAGAGGGCCAGAAACGGGCCAATGGCTGGGCCTGACCTGGGCCTGGCCGGCCCGGCCCTTTTGACACTTCTAATAAAACCATATAAAAATGAGTACGACGAAAATAAAGAACAAGAGGAAGAAGGAAATGTAGAAGTAAAGTTTTGGTGAATTTATGAAGATAGGAAAAAAGATTTCGATTAGTTACGCCAAGAGCCTCCCACATTTATCCGTGCTAATATTTGGTACCATAACTTTATTTTTTCATCTCACAGTACAAACTTGAATAAGTCCATAATGAGGTTGCAAAATTTTCAGGGGTGTTACAGGGAGCTCACAATTTGCATAAGAATAAAATTTTACTTTTCTTTATTTTTTTCCTCATCTCTTTCATCCGACTTCTAACCCGTCACTGGACCGTCTCATCTACCATTGTAAGTCACACCGACCACACCTTCACCACCTCTTCCCTATCAACCACCACACCAACTGCCATCGCCTCATCCCGATCAACCACCAAACTTGCTCTACCAATTTAACACCTAATCCAGATTTTAATTAAAACTTAATCACCAATGATGGTATGTTTAGCGATTGGTAGACGTGATGGTTGGTGATTTGTGAAATTGTTGTGGGGCTTGGGTCAGAAGACAACGTAGCCACCAGGGCAGAAGGGGGGTGTGCCGGGAGCCGTGCTTGGCAGCCGCCACCAATCTTCTTTTTGAGGAAAATGGCTTCTTGTCGAGGTCAATGGTGACGCTGCTGTAGACAAAAACGCTAGTGTCGATGAGGGTAAATCTAAGATCGAAGACCTATGGATCTTGGAGATGTCGAAGGAGAGGACCGGGAGGGTTGCTAGCTCGGAGCAGATGGTAAATGTTGAGATGGTGGTGGCAATGTCGTGGAGAGACAAAGGTGGTGCGGGATTAGAAAAAGAAAGAAAGAAAAAGAATGATTTACGCAAGAAGCCCCCCAAAGGTATTGAGCCAAATCACCTCCCTGGTGAGTTCTTCATCCAAAAAATGGTTGGACAGTGTTAGATGCCACAATTATGCAAGTTTGTAATGTGAATAGCTAAATTAAACTTTGGAGTGCCGAATGCTACCGTGGATAAACTTGGGGGCGTCTTAAATAGTTAACCCAAAAGAATTTCTTTCCTTAATATTTTTACTGCAAATAGCTTACGGGTTATCTCTACTACGACAAATATTCGTGTAATTAGGATCGTGATAATTTGTTGTTGCTCACATTTAACAACATGAAAATAATAAGATAGGCAAAAGATAAAGATGCAGACATGGTGCAACTTAGGTGGGTTAGGGTGGGTTTCAACTTGATCCAAGTAAACCCTTTGCAATTTTAACTTAGCATAATCTACCTCGAGAAAAAATTGATTTGTGTTAGGATGACAAGTAAGTAGGTCTTCAATATATTGATTGGATTAAATAAGAATGGCTTTTTTTAAAAAAATAAATAAAGTGATAGTGGGTGGCTGACAACGGTTTTAGTGAAGGTAGAGTGACTACAGTAGTGATTGCCCTCAACACACATGAAGTTTTGACATTATTACAATGTATACATGAAATTTACAATTCAGTCACTGAGATTTGATCTATTCTACCACTTCACCCCAAAGAAGCTATCATGTCGTTGTATCCAATATAGTCGTTAATAGTTTAGTGAAAAAATACATGAAACAAGAGTTATAAAAAAAATATAATTGTATAACCCCTGCTAAATAATTCCCAATGAACACCATCACCATTTCACCAAGCATGATCACCAAAGACAACCATATAACACCACTACAAATTTAAATTATCATCCGCCTCCACCATTGCCGCTACCAAAACAAAAACCCACAACCGCCACAAATTAATCCAAAAAACCCACCACCTAATAAACCAAAAAACTCCTCCTTGCCCGACACTAACGCACCCATCTCTCGCCCACCCTCAAACAACCCTAGTTTGCTAGTTGTTTGTTGAGAGATATAAATCCCACAACGGGTTGAGAGTACATTATACTTCATTATGTAAGCCATGTAGGTATCTCCCTTCGTTACTAATTGGTTTTAAGTGATATACTTTTACATACTATTAGAGCTGGTCATCTCAGACTGCACAAACAATCCAAAAAGTATTTCATCTACTACCACCCAGTCTAATTCTCCAAGTGTTAGGCTCACTCAAAAATAAGTTGGGCCACATGTGAGGGGGTGTGTTGAAAAATATAAATCCAACATCAGGTGAATAAGAAATAATACTTAACTTATAAGCCTCGTACGGCTCTCTCCTCATTGACAATTAATTTTGAATTAGATGCTTTCACATCGCTTTTCAAAACTTAATTTGCAAGTGCACATCAGAAGCTCAATCTCAAAATAAAGTAAAAAAGTGGATCCATGTATATATGCATCTACTACCAACCATTATTCGATTAAAACCTCATACGATTTTGACCTATACCGCCATCAATTCTGTTGGTGCCTTGCGGCTTGTCATTATGGTTGTTACAGGATTTAGACGGCTAAGGTTTCATGGTGGTGATGGCCTAGATGGTGGTGGGAAGACGGGTCAAGAGAGATGATCGTGAAATGGAGGATGGTATTTTGCCTTGGCCGACACATATTCATGATATGCTTGATAACGCAAACGAGCAAGAAAAAATGTAATGGTTGTGCCAGAGTTTGTGGTGGAGGTTTGGCAGGACCAGAGGAACAACTGAAACCTGCATCTACAGTTTTTCCTCGATCAATTGTATTTAACATCCAAGGTTAGTTTGATAATTTTGTAATTAATGTGAGCAGAATGTAATTTTGAATACCTTAAGTTGTTGAGTGTAATCAAGCCAGACCTTATGCCTTGTCGTTGTAATTAACCTACAAGACTTTGATTAGGCCGGTAGAAGTAGGGCGATAGCCACGTTGACCCTTAGAATGCCCTTAAATGTACCCATCTCGTTAGGAGATTCATGACTGTCTTTAGATCACTTGTATGTGTTGTGAGCTCTAAAGCACAATGGCATTACATTCCCTTGTGAATTGAACTCTTGTGTGTTCTTGTGCCCCCTGTTGCCACACCAATTTTTTTTTGTGGTTAATTGCCACACCAAATTGTGCGATGCTCTCCCATTAATGTAGAGAAAGTTTTGGGGAGCGTTTATCCTCATATTTTATACGCTTTTATTTTCTTACTAGCTCCTAGTAATTCGAGTCAAGTTCGAGCTGGTTTATAAAATACAGTATACCGTAAGATCTTAAAAAGTAGGGCTAATTACACCTATGTCCCTGAGGTTTGGGGGTAATTACAGTCAAGGACACAAAATTTCAAAATGTAACATTCCGTGACCAAACGTGTTTCAAATGTATCAGCCGTGTCCATCCGTTAGGGTTTTGTCCAAAAAGTGTATTTTTTTGCTGATGTCATCAATACATGTTTTTAAAATGACGATACTACCCCTTTTTAAATTAAGAATTCAAGCCTTAATTAAAGATTAGGGTTTTAAAACCCAAAATTAGGATTTTGTTGAAACCCTAATTTGAAAATTAGGGTTTTCCCGAAACCCTAATTTCCAAATTAGGTCCAATCCTCCACCCCCCCCCCCAGCAGCCCCCTTCCCTCCCCGCCGGCAGTCCCCTTCCCTCCCTGCTGGCATTCCCCTTCCCTCACCCCGACAGCCTCTTCCCTCCCCGCCGACAGCCCCTTCCCTCACCCCGACAGCCTCTTCCCTCCCCGCCGACAGGCCCTTCCCTTCTCTCACCCAGGCAACCTCTTCACTCCCCGCCGGCAGTCCCCTTCCCCGCCAACAGCCCCTTCCCTTCCCTCACCCCGGCAACCTCTTCACTCCCCGCCGGCAGTCCCCTTCCCCGCCGACAGCCCCTTCCCTTCCCTCACCCCGGCAACCTCTTCCCTCCCCGCCGGCAGTCCCCTTCCCGCCGACAGCCCCTTCCCTCACCCCGACAGCCCCCTTCTCCTCCGGCAGTCCCTTCTGTTATTCGCCGAACAAAGCAGATCCACCACCGGCGACGTCGCCATCGCTCTTCCCCTCCATCTCTTCTCTTCTCCCCCGCAGCAGGAGTGTGGCGATTGGGGGCTGTCCTTGACCGCGTTCCGTTCATGCAGAAGTGACAGAAATGGGGTTGGGGGTGGGGGTGGGGGCGCGGGGGGGGTGCGTGGGTGCTGGGTGTGGGGAGAGGAAGAATAATCAGTAAATTAAGTGGGTAATTTATTTTAAAGTCAGGGGTAATAAAGTCATTTTGTTAAAACCGTGTTAATTTTTAGGATTCCGTTTGTCAACGGACATAAGTGTTATATTTTGAAACTTTGTGTTCTCGAGTGTAATTACCCCCAAACCTCAGGGATATAGATGTAATTAGCCCTAAAAAGTATATTAATATGTACCACATATTTTGAAACAAAAAAGACAATAATATTATTAAAAAATATCTTTTTTGATTATAAAAAATAGATAGCGATACAGTGGAGTCGCTAGATACTTTTTAAGCTTTTACTTTAAGTTGTCAAGTAATATTTCAAATGAATATTAACTTAGCACTTATAGTAATAGAATAGTCATACTGATACTATATAGGGTTAAATAATGAATAGGATTGTGGTTAAAATTAAAAAGTTTTGAGATTATGACGTATGCCTTTTGAATTATAGATGTTATATATGAGTATAATTCTTTAACTTCAAAAGTTTTTGAGGTTTTACATGTTTTTTTAATAATAATTTTTTTTATATATTTCTTTTTTAATTCTTGTGAAATGCATGTGTGAGGACATCTTTTTATTATTATTATTATTTTTATGCTTTTGAGGTGTTAATAGTTCAAAATAATACCTGATTTGTGAGTACATCGACAAAGTATAATTTAAATGAGGGGTAACTTTAAAATGTTGATTTTTTCTTTCCACATATTTTAGGTCTACAATTTGTCATAAAATTATTGTTCTCACATCTAACAAATGGCTTTAATATTAGTTTTCCATATATACTTATTTTATTAGAATATAATGTACCTTTTGTATACTAACTTTTGTCAAGTTATTCTTTTTAACTATATTGAGCTTGTAAAATTCAACAAATATTCTTATATTAAACTAACAATTACAGGGTGGAGATTAAATAGTTCATATAATTGTTATTTAATACTCACATTAATTATCATTGATAGTTATAATCGACTCACAAAATTAAGTTCCAAAGCACATAATTAGTCTAATATACACTAATTAGTCTTGCTATTCGTGAATTTAATCAACAACAAAAATAATATATTTCATACTTTGACCTATTAGAAAAAAAATGTCAGTGTATATTTGATTACAATAAGCTTTGTAAAATTACTTAAAACAAATTCATTACTCAAATAAAAAATAAATTTGACAGAACGACCACATAATATCCAATATTTTCATAATGTGTGTGTGTGTGTGTGTGTGTTTCCTTAATTCTTGTAAGATACTAGTAATGATAAAATTAAATTGATGAAGATGACGTGTCCTTATTTTAAAGAGTTCAATTTTTTTTCTACATCTTCAATGACTTGTTGCCAAGTTATAGTTTTTATATCTACTAAGTGCACTCATAATTTTGTTTTCATGAAAAACTTAATTAACTATAAATAAAAAAGTCTTTTCATTGATCATAAGACCCTATGCAAAAATTTTATTGGTTAATTATTTGTTTTGTAGAATTACATAGATATATTTTTACATTTAAAGATTTTAAATATTCTCAAATATAGAATTAAGAATTATTTGATTTAATTATATACTTTTTTTCTAATACATGCGTGATTTCTTTTCAAAATCTCATATATGCAATGTAATCTCTTTGATTATTGTGGAGTGCTATCAAAGCAAACAAATTGTCCTATGTTATGTGTGTGTGTGTACACACGCGCATACATATACATATACAGACACACATTTAATACATTATAACAAACTTAAATTAACATATTTTTTCCTTCTAAACCTCATATATTATTTTTGTTTTTGAGATACATGAGTTTTTATCATCGTATGAGAAAGTCAGTTTAAACGAGACACGATAATCAAAATTAAATCCTAATAAATTAGTATATATTTTTTAGAATTAATTTCCAAAGTATGCAAGGCTTTCTAATATAGTCCATACTAGTTCATGCCAAACTAAATAAACTTAAAAATATGGATCACATCAAAAATAGTATTCGTATACCTTTAGATACACTAACATATTTAGTATATAGGCATAATTCCTTTTCAATTATCAGATTTATGAATAAACTTTATCATTATTGCAATAATAATCAATAATAATTAGACAGTCATTTGATAATGGTGTGGTCCCATCCAAAAAAAGATGGTGAATTTTTTATTTTACCAAAAGGATTCTAAAAGTTATATATTATATTTGATAAATCTTTACATCGATACAGTAAGTATATATTAAAATAAATAAATATGAATCAATTATTAATTTATTTGTATTGCTTTAATCTCAATTTTAACATTATTTTTTCTCTCTTTTAAATCTAATATTTTATTTTTATTGTTTTAAAATATAAAATTTTATATTCATATTAGAGAGTGGTTTTAAGAATACAAAAGTCAAAATTAAGTCCTAATATGTTTGTTCACGAATCAGTTAGAGTTTTAGAACATTTAAAGTTAGTTTTTCAACTATATTAGGCTTAGTAATATGAAAATTAACTTATCAAGAAATAAGAAACCAATCCAAGATAATATTCTCAAATGTAGCATCATTCTTTCTTTTTCTCTTCTAAATCTAGTATGTTATTTTCGTTTTTAAGATATATGAATTTTTATATTCATAGAAGAGAGTGGTTTTAAGGATACAATAGTTAAAATTAAGTCCTAATAGGTTAGTTCATGAATCAGTTAGAGTTTTAGAACGTTTAGAATTTATTTTTTAATTATATAAGGCTTAGTAATATAAAAATTAACTTATCAAGAAATAAGAATCTCATCGAAGATAATATTCTCAATAGTAACATTCTTTTTTTCCTCTTTTAAATCTAGTATATTATTTTTGTTTCTAAGATATATGAATTTTTATATTCATAGTAGAGAGTGATTTGAAGGGTACAATAGTCAAAAGTAAGTCGTATTATGTTAGTTCATGAATCAGTTAGTGTTTTGGAATGTTTAGAATTTGTTTTTCAATTATATAAGGCTTAGTAATATGGTAATTAACTTATCAAGAAATAAGAACCCCATCCAAAATAATATTTTCAATCGTAACATCCTTTTTTTCTTTTTTAAATCTAGTATATTATTTTTATTTTTAAGATATATGAATTTTAATATTCGTAGTAAAGAGTGATTTTAAGGATATAATAGTCAAAATTAAGTTCTAGTTCATGATCAGTTAGAGTTTTAAAACGTTTAGAGTTAGTTTTTCAATTATATAAGGCTCAGTAATATAAAAATAAACTTATCAAGAAATAAAACCAAATCCATGATAAAATTATCAATTGTAGCCTCATTCTTTTTCTGTTCTAAATTTAGTTTGTTATTTTCGTTTTTAAGATATATAAATGTTTATATTCATAGTAGAGAGTGGTTTTAAGGATATAATAGTCAAAATTAAGTCCTAATAAGTTAGTTCATGAATCAGTTGGAGTTTTAGAACGTGTAGAATTAGTCTTTCAATTATATAGGACTTAGTAATATGAAAATTAACTTGTCAAGAAATAAGAACCCCATTCAAGATAATATTTTAAACCTTTAATAACAATTATAATAGTTATAATTCTATTTCACATTGAAAACATAATATGATGACATGTTAAGTGAAGAAGCCATATTTTTGTGATGATGTGTCGCACAAAGAAGCTCTCGCTTCGCTTATTATATATTACTAGCCCAGAATCATGTGTCAAGCACGAGATAGTTTATTAACAGTTATTTATTTTAGTAGTCTTGAAATACATAATAAAATATCTTGCACAAATTTATCTTTTTATGTTATTTCATCAAAGATAGTTACTTTACATTTTGGCTTGAACTTTCTTATAATAAAACAAATTAACACTTCTAATCAAATATCAATAAACAATATCCTTGTGCATATTCCCTAATATCAACACAACTAATTAAGTAAGGATGGTGTATGTGCTTACTAATTAAGATTTATCTTCAGATATAATAAGGTTTTCGATTTAAGTCTTCGTCAACATTCATCACAACATAATAAATATCTTTTTAGATTTTATATGCTATTCTATTTAGAATTATAAAAGTTAACGTAAAATCATAAATGGTTTATTGCTAATACAGAATTTAGAATGCTTAATAGTTTAATTACTCACAATTAAAATACCATAAAAAATTGGTTCAAAACATTTTCAACGTAAAATTAGTTGAATTTAAGAAATTCTCACATACTTAAGGTTTTAAATTTATGCTGTTTTTTTAATGTATCTCATATAGAATTTGCATACTATGGTATTTTTACATTTAAACAATGTGACTAAATAGGATATCACAAAATTTTAGAGTAAGAAAATTAGTGACCAAAATTTTTAACCAACATATTTATCAAGTTAGATTCATATATGAATTTACAGAAAACTTAAATACGAATTTGAAATAGTACCTAATTTTTGTTTTACAGGTTAATATAATAACATTTCATGTTAGAGACCTTTTTCGACATATAATATTCAAATAAAATCATAATATGTTACTATATTGGTTAGAAAATTTTAAAATTTCGAATTGATTATAGAATTGAATAAGGCTTATTATTTAAATGTCTACTATATTTGCTGATTTAATTAATTGCAAAATTAAGAACCCCGTTCAAAATAATGTTTGGAGATCTAGCAATATTAATATGTTTAACATTAGTTTTTTATAACTCTTATTATATTAGAAACACAATGCAATGAGGTGTCATGAGTTATCATTGCATTTCTTACCTCAATTATTTAATATCATAACTCAGGATTCTGAGTCAAGGTCGAGTAAGTTAATAAAATATTTTTACAAGCTACAAGAGGTGTATCAATGAATACCACATTTCAAGAAACAAAAAGAGATTAACATCTTATAAAAAAAATCTACTTTTTTTTTAAACTATAATTGCTAGTAAGAAATTTTTAATACTCTATTTGTAACAGTTTCAAGTAACTTGTTAAGACTATATTATTATTATGTTCTTTTAGTGGCCTAATCTGTAACATTTCAAAATCAAGTCTATTAGCTTGAAAAGTTAGGTTAAGAGTTCTTATTTTTGGAATCGTAAATGTCATAGTCCATTTTTATCTTATTCACGGATCACTATTTTAAAAAATCACCAACTTATTAAGATACAAACATGATATCCAGTAGAAATTTTTTTTGTCTCATACACATTTAAAATTGCAGTCTTGATTAGATGGTCATGTAATTGTTTGTGTGTGTGTGTGTGTGTGTTTGCTTTAGCTCCTCTGAACTGTAAGTTTAAAGAACAATGAGTAGATTGTGTTACAATATCGTTACTAGATTTTTGTCTTCTTTAAGCTTTTCTTTTACATCGTCAAGCGGTACTATAACACAATTTACTCATTATTCTTTCAACTTACATTTGAAAATAATTAAAGCAAACATATATGCCTATGAAAAATTACACAAGAATTGCATTACAATCTAATCAAGGTTTCAATAGTCAAAATCAAAGCCTAATACGTAAATATATTTTTGTAGCATAGAGTTTAAGTGTTGTACGATTGATTTTCTAGATTTATAAGGTTTACAAATATTGCGGCAATTATACCATGACTTTTCAACAATAAATTGTATTAAAGAGTATGATATTTTTTCTAAATCCTTATATATGGGATATAACCAGTTTGGTGGTTATGAGGCCTTATTTAAAAATACTGACTTATATATCGTTTATGAAATCTATATATCACATTATTCATTTTTAATGATGACTATCTTATGTATATATCTATATATCTGAATAATGATAGTAAATTTAACTCAATTAGAATGCCATTTTTCTCCCTTCTAAATCTAATATGTTATTTTTATTTTTTTGATATATGAATTTTTATATTTACATTAAATAGTGGTTTTAAGAATACAATAGTTGTGTGTGTATATTTATATTCATATTAGAGAGTAATTTGGAAGATATAATAGTCAATATTAAGTATATAAGTTAGCATAATGATTAGGTTGAGTTTTAGAATGATTAGAATCAGTTTTTAAATTACATAGGCTTACAGAAAACCTTATTACTCTTGCAAAAATTAATTCGATATAAAAATAAGGATCCTATTATAATTTAAATTAATTATAAGAGAGTGATTTTAAAGATAAAATAGTCAATATTAGGTCCTAATAAGTTAGTATGTGATTAGGTTGAGTTTTAGAATAATTAGAATTAGTTTTCAAATTACATAGGGCTTACAGAAATTCTCATTCTTCCTGCAAAATTAATTAGATATAAAAATAAGGATCCTATTAAAATTTAAATTAATTATTAGATCATGTTTTTTTTTCTAAATCTCATAAGTTATGTTTTGGGTCTATGGATTTTAGTTTCCATATTATCAAAATGAAGCCTTAATAGATTAGTATATTGATTAGATTGAGTTTTAAAATTACTAGAATTGGTAGTTAAATTAATTTTTCTTTTAAACAGAAAGTATTTTTTTTTTTGTATATATGAGTTATTATATTCATATTTGAGAGTAGTTTTAGAGATACAATAGTGAATATTAAGTCTAATAAGTTAGTATAATGCTAAGGTTGAGTTTGAGAATGATTAAAATTAGTTTTTGAATTTTAAGAACATAACTTCAAAAAGAAGTCTTAATATATGTATTGATTAGATAGAGTTTTAGAATTATTAGAATTAATTTTTAAATTAATTTTTTCTTCTAAACCAAAAGTTTTATTTTCATTTTTTTATATATATGAGTTTTTTTATTCATATTAGAGAGTAGTTTTGGAGATACAGTAGTGAATATTAAGTCCTAATAAGTTAGTATAATGATAAGGTTGAATTTGAGAATGATCAGAATGAGTTTTTGAATTTTAATGCCATAATTGTAAAAAAAGAAGTCTTAATAGATTAGTATATTGATTAGATAGAGTTTTAGAATGATTAAAATTAATTTTTAAATTAGTGTTTTCTTCTAAATCAAAAGTATTATTTTCGTTTTTTTATATATGAGTTTATATATTCATATTAGAGAGTAAGTTTGGAGATACAATAGTGAGTATTAAGACCTAATAAGTTAGTATAATGATAAGGTTGAATTTGAGAATGATTAGAATTAGCTTTTTAATTTTTTAGGACATAATTACCAAAAAGAAGTCTTAATAGATTAATATATTAATTAGATAGAGTTTTAGAATGATTAGAATTAGTTTTTAAATTACATAAGACTTACTAATATAGAAAATAATTAATATTAAAATAAGAATCTGATGACGTGTCATATAAAGAATTGATGATGTGTCGCTCAAAGAAGTTATTAATGCCTTTCTCGCTTCGCTTATTATATATTATATAGATATAGATTTTCAAAGTATCGTTTCAATTTAGTCAAATGGTTGGTTTTGAGAGCATGGATCAGTGATTATATGTGGCAGCAATATTTCCTTATCTTGCTAGTCCACCAACATTTCCAAGTTCTTTATGATCGCAACATTATTCAAGTACAAACTTCAATTTACGAGACGCAGATGCCGTGATGATCCGGGATATTGATTTTTAGGAGACTCTTTTTGGCTATAAAGAAAGGGATATAAATTAGGAATAAACAAAAGATAATTAAGAATTAGCGAGAAAATTTTACACGCCAAAGGAAAGAGAAAGTGAGCAGATGATATTCAACTCTTATTAATCTAACAATGCATTCTCAAATTAATTAAAGTGTTGCTATCAAATGCCCAAAGTATTAATCAAGACTTACTTATCATATGCCAACCGAATACAATTAATTGGCCAAAGTCATACATTCTAGCTATTGTTACCACTAGATATTCAAAAATTATTATTGATGACCAACTATCAATTTACGAGACTACCGAAACTATTATATAGCTGCTACCCAATCTAGCTTTGTCCTTGAAAACGGGCATTTCAGCTTTGATACCGGATCTAGACTTTTTCAGTAGTTTGTAAAACCGTTGCAGGTTTGCTGGACACAATGATGTGTGACATATTATTTGCCGCCTGATAAGAAAATCGTAATAATTCAGCAGTAACAACATTTGTTTCAAAGGTAAAAACTAAAATATGTTGTGTATTTAATAGACAAAGTTTAATTAGAGTTTGTCCGTGTGTTGGAAAATCGTTTCCAACTCTTCTTATTTTTTTGCAGTTCTAATCATTTGGACAAATGTTGTAAAAGATGTGTCGCTCATCATGGCCGAAAAGTGAGATGTTTTTACATAGTATGAGAACTGGTCCTGTACACAACTCAAAAAGTAATTCATCAACAGCTGCTCAGTCTAATTCTCTACATACCAGGCCATAAGTCTGGCTACACGTGACGAGGTGTGTTGAGAGATATAAATTTCATATCGAGTAAGAAACCATATTATATATATATATATATATATATATATATATATATATATATATATAGCTTTGTACGACTCTTCTATCATTACCAATTGAATTTAAGTTGGATGATTTCACACTGCTTTTCAAAACCTGATTCGGAGGTGTATATCAAACGCCCAATCTCAAAATAAGTAAAGAAGTGGATCCATGTATACATGCATCTACTACTAACCAATTATTCGATTAAAATCTCATTTGGTTTTGATCTATATACTCCTCATTTCGGTGCCTCGCCGCTTGTCATTACGGTGGTTACGTGATTTAGATGGCGGACGTTTTGTGGTGAGTGATGGCTTAGATGGTGGTGAGAAGATTGGTTGAGAGAGATCACGGTGAAAGGGAGGATATGGTATATATGGCTGACGCGTATTCATCCATGACCTGCTTGATAACGAAATTGAAGAGGAATAATGTAATGGTTATGCCAGCGGAGGTTGGGCAGGACATGGAGGAACAACTGCAGCTACAACTTTTTCTCTATGAATTGTATTTGACATCTAAGACTAGTATGGTAAGTTTTGAAATTTATGTGAGTAGAGTGTAATTTTGATTACTTTAAGTTGCTGAGTGTAATAAATCCATACTTTATTTCTCGTCGTTGTAATATAATTGTTAACCTAGAAGACTTGGATTAGGTAGCGGTTGGGTGGCTGTAATACCCCAATATTTTTTTATGCTATATTATTACTTTAAAATAATTAAATAACTAAATAAGCAAGTTTGTGGTCTTTTTTTGCAATATTATGAAAGTTTTGGTGCCTTTTGAATAAGTGGATAAAGTTCAGGGGGGTTTTGTGTAAATTGCCAATTAGGGCTTTAATATAAATAGTCCTTCTTTCTCTTCCAGCCTCCTCTTGTTTCCCCTGCTCGCCGCCTCTCCCACTCTCTTCTCCATTTTTTTCAGCCTTAAATTGTTTGTTCCTTTGGAGGATTTTCGGCTTAATCAAGTAGCGTGGCTTGGGAGGATTGAGCTTCCGTCGAATTGCGTCTAAGGTAAGGGAATTCGTACTTTTTGCTGTGGCAAGGGTTATACCTTCCTCAAATCTGAAAAAATCATTGGGATTGATCAAATCTTTTGTAAAGGTTTGCAATTTTTGTTAGTGTAAGGGATTTGATCGCTTTTTGCTGTGGTAGAGGTTTCCTTTTCCGGTTTCAGAATTTGTTTATTTCTGGACTAAATACCGTTTTTGAATTTGAAAATGTATTGTTCGTCACACATGTCCATCATGATTTGGGTTATTTTGTTTGATTCCTACTCCTTCACTTAGAACCATTGTCTATTTTTCTCCTAATGTCCCAACGTGAATACACATGATTCTGATGTAACCAGTACCTTGGATTGACTTATTTCCCGTTGCTTTTCAATTGGTGAAATGCCAAGTGTTTTCAATTACATGAAACCTTCTGCCATCAGTTGTTTCACAGAGTGTATTTTCAGTTACTATCTATAGGATTATGGCCTACTTATGGCCTTTTTCACCCAGGTCAGCAAGTTTCCACCATTAGCAACCATTTCAGTTTAGGGCCTCTTACGCACGGTTCAGCAAGTTTCCACCATTAGCGACTAATGCTTCGTGTTCCTGTTGTTCTTTCTGCACTGCTTGGTGGTTCCTCTTTCAGTGATGTTTGCTCACGTTTTGCAACATCCCACTTAACAAGATTTCTATTGTATGCTGGTATAAAGATTGAATTATTCTTGTTAACATTAAGTTGTTTCCTATGTTGTATTCTTCTTTTTGTCACCGCACTGCATTATGTTCTTTAGATGCCTGGCAACATGAAGGCTGGAGCTCACCTAGCCTCTTGATTCTTTTCCCGCCCTTATCTTGCTTCTAGTTAAATGAGAGAATTTGCAGTGCTATTCTGGAACTTGCTTTGGATCCTTCAGCTTAAGCACAAGCTAAAAACCTCTCTAATATTCTTGATATGTTTGAATTCATCCGCCACTTCTAGTCTGATTCTCCAAATAGTCTATTCTTTCATTCCTTAGATGGCTACATGGGTTCTAAAAGTCCTTTATTTTCTATGTGCATGGGCTTCTTACTGGCCATGTTGATATAAATCCTTTTGGAGCCATGTAAATCATTATCATGGCCTGAATATGGTCCAAGTTTAATTCCTTTCATTGCCCCTAAATGACTATGTTTGAACAACTCTCAAATGTGTGAGAGGGTCCTTTGGACACATGTTTGTTTATATGATTGCGCTCCGTCGACGCCTAGCAAGCTACCGGTAGCACACGTTTGATGTTTGTACGTTTGGTTCGACGTTTGGGTCTTATGACCAACATAGTCATCGTATTTTTTTGTAGCATTCCCAACATCTTATTTATATGTTTAGGGTTAATGCTTAATTACGTTTGTTTTGGCATTTGATATAAGAATTTGGTTTGCCCATTCCATCAAGTATTGTCGTTTGACTCTGTTAGTTGTTGCTTTGATATCTTGTCGTTTTTGTACCTTACTGAGCTGTTTGAGCTCACCCCTTTCACTCTACCTTGCCCCTTGCCACAGGTCATGAAAGTGACTAAGGATCCGTGTGACGGCGTTGGAGCTTTGAGATTTCTTTTGAGATAATTAGATTGCAGTTTGTTTTGAGAACTTTACCTGAAAGCGGGTAATTTGATAGAATTGATTTCATATGATTGGTTTAGCCGCTGCGTTTAGTAAATTTGTTTTGTAATGGATTTTTTTTAAGAGAACGGAATGCTTTAGATTCTTTGTTTTATGGAGATATTTTATTTCAAAGGATTTAGTTGCTCTGTCTATATCGCTGTCACTAGAGTTATAGCAGTATTTTCAGGAACTTTGATTACAGTCACGGCTTCCGTTTTCGGGGCGTGACAAGGTTGGTATCAGAGCTTAGGTTTGTGATTCTGTAGACTCGTGTGAGCCTAAGCCTAAATAGTTGCGAACTAAAGTATGTTTTTACATAGTATGAGAACCGGTCCTGTACACAACTCAAAAAGTAATTCATCAACAGCTGCTCAGTCTAATTCTCTACATACCAGGCCATAAGTCTGGCTACACGTGACGAGATGTGTTGAGAGATGTAAATTTCATATCGAGTAAGAAACCATACTATATATATATATATATATATATATATATATATATATATATATATATATATATATATATATATATATATATATATATATATATATAAGCTTTGTACGACTCTTCTATCATTACCAATTGAATTTAAGTTGGATGATTTCACACTGCTTTTCAAAACCTGATTCGGAGGTGTATATCAAACGCCCAATCTCAAAATAAGTAAAGAAGTGGATCCATGTATACATGCATCTACTACTAACCAATTATTCGATTAAAATCTCATTTGGTTTTGATCTATATACTCCTCATTTCGGTGCCTCGCCGCTTGTCATTATGGTGGTTACGTGATTTAGATGGCGGACGTTTTGTGGTGAGTGATGGCTTAGATGGTGGTGAGAAGATTGGTTGAGAGAGATCACGGTGAAAGGGAGGATATGGTATATATGGCTGACGCGTATTCATCCATGACCTGCTTGATAACGAAATTGAAGAGGAATAATGTAATGGTTATGCAGGCGGAGGTTGGGCAGGACATGGAGGAACAGCTGCAGCTACAACTTTTTCTCTATGAATTGTATTTGACATCTAAGACTAGTATGGTAAGTTTTGAAATTTATGTGAGCAGAGTGTAATTTTGATTACCTTAAGTTGCTGAGTGTAATAAATCCATACTTTATTTCTCGTCGTTGTAATATAATTGTTAACCTAGAAGACTTTGATTAGGTAGCGGTTGGGTGGCAGCCACGTTGACCC
Source organism: Escallonia herrerae (assembly GCA_033070095.1). Taxonomy (NCBI): domain Eukaryota; kingdom Viridiplantae; phylum Streptophyta; class Magnoliopsida; order Escalloniales; family Escalloniaceae; genus Escallonia; species Escallonia herrerae. The sequence continues at coordinate 196,852 of JAVXUP010000869.1, forward strand.
TTAGATTGCTCTTAAATGTGCCCATCTCATTAAGATATTTGTGTCTGTCTTTAGTTTACTTGAGTGTGTTGTAAGCTTTAAAGCACAATGGCACTATATATTCCGTTGTGAATTGTAGTCTTGTGCCCCCGAGTGCCAGACCAAATACTGTACCCCATTAGTTCCTTTGTGTTCTCTTGTGCCCCCTGTTGCCACACCAAATTGTGCGGTGCTCTCCCATTCATATAGAGGAAGTTTTTGGGAGCGTTTATGGTTTTGTATTTTCATATTCGAAGTATAATATACATAAAATGTTTAGTGACGAATAAGGGTGCGAAAAAATATAAGAAATGTGAAATTAGACATTTTCATAGTGCTTTCAAATAGCAATTCTAAAGTAGGTTGATGCTCCTTGCTGATGCAACAATCTCCGGAGATGAATATAAGATTTTTTTTTTTTTTGAAGGCCATATCAAAACAGAGAATAGGTATATCTGCGATGGGAATTTCCCATGTCAAGTTAGAGTGAGAATTTCCTATTCATCGTATATATTTGGTAGGTTTATCCCTCATCTTTACCATGGGCTTATCTGACCTCTCTTTTTCTGGCAAAGTAGGTCAGATTTTGAAAGGGTCAGCAATGTCATTTTTCACATCCTTTGGCAAGTTAACCTCGAGGGGTGGGCGAAGTAGCAAAGGCCTTGAGAAATAACTTCAAGTTTTCGAGTTCGAATCCCATACCGATGGATCTTATAACTTGCAATTCTAAAATCATTGAAAAAAAAAAGGTACTACTAAGTTTTTGTCCAGGTACGGGTTTTCTATGAGCAATATTTGTCAAAAATCAAAATTTTTTTGGTCTTGATGTATTGACGTTTAACCAGAAAAAAAAAAAAAAACTTTGTGTTTTCCAATTATCTCATTTTTGCTTCTACCTGATTATTAACTGTGATACCAGAATGTCAATCTGATAACTTTTCTGCTGATGATCTGCCTAGATGAGAGAGAGAAGTTTTCTAAAATACAAAGGAGGATGGGAAATAATGACGACGACTTTGCTCCTCTAACCCCCTTCTAAGTTTAGAGTTAAAAACTCCTAGTGTGGTCGCTTGTAAAAACTTTAGCAACACGTTTTACATTAGCACCAGCACTCTTTGACGGTGATACTAAGAGACCTCTATTTTGATTCTTAAGACTAATAGCAAGTGCTCGATTAATAAACTGTTACTAGAATGATTAATTTATCGCTACATATAGTTCATGGCGAACTTTTATGATGTTAAAAAGTGTTGATGAATAATTTTTTCTTTAAATCTCTCGGAAAAATGTCACTGAGCAAGTTTAGTAACTGTTACTAGCTTGTTGATAAATGTGGGGTTGAACCTTGTTTCTTCTGGACATAGAGAATTTGCTCACAAAATAAACTTTTCGATTTTTGAAATCATGACCTGATGTGAATATTTAGAATGGAATAAATGACAAAGATCAATCACTCTAAGGAAGATGACTAGACCTTATCTAGCTTTAGTACCCAAGGCATCATCCAAATCCCAATGAGTTATCTGACCCCAGTATCAGCAGGCACTAACCTATCAATTAAGTAGATTAATATTCCACAAAGTTGGATGAGTTAGACAGCATTATGAAAAGGAATCAGCAGCCCTTTCGAAGGTGATGGAGTAAGGAGAATTGGATTGCTTTGTTCACTTTTGCTTTATGCCATAAGATAAAAACTACCTTTCTTGTGCACCACCAAGTTTGCATTCAGAGTGAAGAAAAGTGGAAGAGATAGCGGTCATATATCTATGAGCATATTAAAAAAATATATATGGGTCCTTTTGCTTTTGATCACCCTGCATTGATCCACTGACTACGTACTCCATGTCCGTCTTCTTAACCTGAATCCACAGCAACGATTTATCTTAAGGAAGACCGTTAAATATAAGAACTTCAATATCACATTTGATTTAGAGATACTTAGAGACCTTAAACCGATAAAAGTGGAGTTCAAATGATTAAAAATGAAACTCAAGTACCGATTATCACAACTAAAAGTGACACATATGGTGAAGTGGGAGTTCAATGTACGTGATGCAGCTTGCCTACAGCTTCGATCCTTATATTTTCAGTGTGGGTGACATTTTTGTATATCGCTTTGTTAACTGAAAGGAAATGGAATTTTGACGAGGAAGAGTAGGGACTTTACCAAGGGATTTGCGGCAAAAAGAGAGAAGAACAATGAAAACCGCGACGCCTGCCAATACGCCGATGAGTATGGCCACTGTTTTTCCCACTTCATCGTCTTCGGAGGAATCTACACGAGAGTACCCAAAAGCAAAAAGAAGTTAGGATTTCTAAAGCCATATCCAGAAAGATAGACAATGGCTGCCACTACCTTATTTTGCTGCTTCAAAATGCTTCTTGGGCCCCTCTCTCGATTTCTCTCTCTTCTTGTTATTAGTTCAACTAATTATGTCTGGAAGTTTGCACATAATTATAGACTAAAAAGGTGAAGAGTTTTCCTCAAGAAGATGCAAGGAAATTCTAAAATATGCAACCATGTAAAAGTTGTCGTAAGTTGTTACCGTCGAGGTATTACACGAGTATATTACTTGAAGATGTCTAAGTTTTCATCGCTTCTCTTTCTTTTTGCCTTATGTCAAACATAAAAATAAATATATATTCTTGTGTACCGAGAAAGCATCGTGTGTATGAAAAGATATTTTTTAATTTATGTTTAAACTTCTATGATCTTCAGAGTGATCAAATCAATCAATCAATCAATAATGTAACTTAAACAGTAACTAATGGTTGTACTTGAATACATGTTTTCACCAAGTCATAAGAAATTGTAGCCGGTTTTCGGATTGACTACCTCTTATCAGCAAGTATGCTTAATTGTTTATTTAATGCAACTCTAAAGCAACTCATGGCAACATATAAAGGAAAAGAAGCATATCACCAAAAGAAAGATAGAATTGATGAAGCAAAGAGTCCTACGGCAAAGCAATAAAGTGTCAAAAGATGGTCATTGACCCATTGCATTCGAAACTTCTGGTCTTTCACTCTTTTTAGAGTGAACCAATTTGACCACCAACAATTAAAGCTTACAAATTATTTCCCGTTATCGAATCAACGTAGCACAAAAAGCTTGCACTGACTTATTAAAGAGAGAAGGATTTGATATAGTAGAACCAGAACGAAAGCCCAAACAGTGTCGCTTAAGTATTATCAGAAGTGCATCCTCCATACAGCTAATGTCAAGTGAAAAATGAAGTTAACTTTTGTTACTAAAAGTAACAACTGGGAAATATATAGCCACTTTTTCTTTTGATTTGGAAAATGGGCTTTAGGGTAGCTGATGTTGATGTAATTCATGGAAAATGAGATAGGTGGTTTGTACTTGTTACCTGAAGAGGAATCATAGTAACCAGATGCCCAGTACCGGGCATAACACTGCGCTAAGAACACGTCCGAGGCCTCAGCCGACCCGCACATGGTTTTCAACTTCAAAACAGCATCCGAAAGGCAAGAAGAACAATCAGCAGTGCTCAAATCACCCAAACACTGAGCAAAACCTTCCACCAAACCCGACGCACTAACCCTAAACCCGATCGCTCCTTGCAGATCGGAAACAACGTCGTCCCTACGCCTGAAAAACTCGACATCGTTGCTCACACTTTTACCACACTTTTTATACCTAAGGCTAGTGTCCAACTTCCCTAAAAAATCTATGTGCTCGTATCTTACTAGACAAGCATCCAGCTGCAAGCTAGCACCATACGTGTACGGACACACCAAACCAACTTGGCTAACCGCGCTTGACACGCATTTTGAGCAATCGGTGGTCTTTAGATCGCCTCTGCACTGGTATAGGCCGTATATTGCGCCTTCGGCTGGATTCGTCGTATCATTTCCAAGAGCAAAGCTGTTGTATGAAGCCTGAGAGGCGGAGGCAACGATCGAGGAAAGTAAGGAGTTGAGGCTGGTTGCAAAGGGTGAGTTTGGCTGGAACTTTTCTTGAGAACAGCCTGAATAGATGTAGATGGCAGAGTTGACGAGGTGGATATGGTTAGTGAAGAAGAAGAACAGAAAGAAGAGTGAAGAGAGTTTTAGGGTTGGGATGGTGGTGTTCTGATGATGAGTAGAGTGTTGTGGAAGGCTCGTCAACATTTTCTTTTGTTTCTTCCTTCTTTTTCCAATTGTTCCTTCTTTCATTTGTTTCTGAGTGTTTGATGATGCTTTTGTTATGGTGGTGCGAGAAGAATTTTTGAATGGCACTTTGTTGCCTTCCTTTTCCTTTATTTGAAGACTAATATGCTTTTGGTATTTCTTCAACTCTAGTATAGTATTCTATTCTTTCAATAAAGGAACCAATATGGTCTTCATGGACCTACTTAATTGTGTGCTTTATAACCATGCCATCTTGTCTCCAATTTTTGCTCCTAATCATGAACCATAAAGATCAATTATTGACTTAAATTTAGGCGGGAACATAATTAAGCATGGGTATACGCCATGGTGCGCAGGTAATACAATTTGGTACCCGCTTATTTATTCTTGTAAAAACCGTCCCCTAAATCAAATCAAAGTGTCTTAACCTCTCAAAACATTGATATGACTTTTTCGAGAAGTTGTTGTTGCTGTCCCAGGAGAGACGTTATTTATTGCCGTCAGCGGAGAGACGTTATTTCCACCCCTTATATGTCTAACAAGTATTACCCAAATCTTATTATATGTATTTGAATTTGATTGGCATTTTTTTCGCCTTTCAAAACTCAAATCTTATTTTCTTAAATTCTTACAATTTTAAAATTGAACTAAATAGTTGTTAAATTTTTATTGGTCACAAAATAATCTTTAACCCATTAACTCTAACTATCTAGCCCATGAATATTTTCTACTTTTCACTTCATAACTAACTACATTTTATGCCGTCGGGATTTTGACTAATTTATATTTAAATGTTTAAAACACGTTGCGATGATTGATAAGGATTAACGTTTCACCACCTATGATATGTCGAAACGCGGCAAGGCGGTAAAAGTGGTCGAAATCATTTTGTAGGCTTACCAAAATAATAATCTAGCAAGCTTTACCAGCCTCCCATCAAACGGGAGAAGCCCAACACTCGACAATGCTATCACTTACACGTGAGGAGCCTCCAGGTACGTAATACCCGTACACATGCAAACACCTCTAAGATATCGGATTTTACAGTTTTACTCGGAAAGTTTTTCCACCGGAACGATACCGCCGGTCACTTCTTTCCTACTTTGCCATGCCTTTAACTGCAATTTTTGATGTACTTTTTACAAGTAATAGTGGTAATGAAAAGTATATAATTTTATACAGTTATAAGGGGGAGAGAACCGTTATAGTGAAGCATTTTTTGACTTTTCAAGTTTGGCTATGGATTTTTGTAAGATTGATAATGTTATTGAGCTCATTTTCGAACAGTTTAAACTTTTAGAATAATTAGTAACTTAACGTGATATTAGAGTTCTAATTTAATAAGGTCTTAAAATTGATTCTTTTCACTTCTAAATTTGGTTCTCTTTATTATAGTACAATTTGCACTTCGTTAATTTGTGCAATTCACCGGGTCTTATTCTGATTAAGAGCTGATGGGCCTGCAACCAACTTAAGCAATCACCTGGGTCTAGGGCCGTTTCCAAGAAGCCCACCTCAGAAATGATTCTGGACTAGAATTGCACCAAAAGTTTACTATCATAACATTGCTTCTGTTAAATAAGATCGTCGTACACCACTGGTGCTCATTCTTTCTCAATAATGCAATTCCTTCTCAATAATGCAATTCCTTCTCCCGGACAGACAAATACAGTAATTCCGAATTACCTGTATATGAAAGGAAGAGAGACTTTTGTGTCACTGGGCTCATAGTCGTGACCCGTGAGTTGTTTCTGAGATCTTGGGGCGATACCGTTCCCCAAACATCGTGGGCTTCACAACCCGCCCGTCCGACTTTCATAGTAACCAAAAGCAGTTCTCTAATCGTTTTATGAAAACTGAAAGAACGGAAGAACGTAGTTCCTTATACCAGACCCATGAGAGAAAGAAATATGGGATTCGTTTTCATGGACTCCGTTGTATGGAACTATGTTGTAACAGGTTTAGTGACCTAAGCTTACAGTTATAGTTAGAGTTTGTAGCGACAAATTCATTGATGCGTAAGACACACATATAACGACTCTTTTGCGTCAATCACGAGCATTAAATCAATAGGAGCATGCCAGCAACAAAGCCTTCTCATCTTTTTTGTATTGGTTTCCGGTTTCTTATAATATTCCAAAGATTGATTTTACAGACTATGGATCTTTGGGGGGCCCAGTTGTGAAGGTCATAAGAAGCCCAAGGTTTGCGGTCTCGCTAAGCCCGGTGCTCTAAGAAGCTTTGCACCATCCCATCTCGGAGTCCATTGTCACCGAAGCTGACGAGGATCCTGGCCATTGATTGAATATCCTACTTATTTAGTAAGGGAAAAAATTGACTCCAAGTCCGATCGGAAGAATCTTCCTCATATTCTTTTTATAATGACAATCAATCGTTTCTAAATATTTTTAGTGACTTTTATCTAGTGATACTAAAAAAGTGCTACTAATAATTGTCGCTGAAAGTCTTAGAAGAAAAATCACTATAAACATTTAGCGATTATAAATTATCACTATACACAGAGTTGAAGGAAAATTCCTATAACCCAGGTATGAGCTAAAGTTTGTTTTTTTATTAATTTCCTCAGAAGACTTGCACAACAAGTATGGGGTACCAATATTCTCATTAGTTGCATACTAGGCCTCTAGTGCATGAAAGAGGATATACAACCCACACAAACATTCTTGCCCGATCCCAACAGCCATTCAGCATGCACTACAAGAAAAGAGCTATCTAATGACGAAAAAGGCAATGGTACACAAGGGCCCGTGGGCACAAATGTTGTTTTGCTACCGGTAACAAGGGCTTATGAGTACAAGTATTGTTATGTCAATGGTACATAGGGGCCCATGGACACAAGTGTTTTATGCCAATAGTAACAAGGGCCCGTCACCAAAAGTGTTGTTATGCCGATGGTACACAAAGGCCGTGGGCATAAGTGTTGTTATGCAAACGGTACACAAGGGACTATCGGCAAAAGTATGGTTATGCCAACAGTTATTGGTAAACCATTGGATTATCTATATTATATATATTTAGATTCGATAAATAGCTAATAGACTTTCAAAGTCTTAATCCAATTTTTTAAGATTCTAAATTTTTTCTTAAAAGAAAATATGTGTTGTCACAAGCAAATTGGCTAAAATTATGACTTTAACCTTTGAAAGAATAACTGCCTCATTTTCACAGCTTAAACATCGTCCACTACTATACAACAAAAACAAACTCAGAAATTGCAGTCACCCTGGTCACGATCACTACCAATGCACCGCCACTGCCCACCGACGGTAATCGCTACCACCACCATAATCAATACCCATTATCGCCACTAAGCCCATGAGACTACTCAATAATTGTCGAACCATGATCTCCATCAACTAATTACCAATGACCTAGTGATAGACTTGACGACCTCAACTGTGATGGTGATAGATCTATTTATTCTGGTAGATCCAATTGTGGCAGCAGCAACCCGCCCACCTCCACTATTTTGAGAGTTATCTCATTCCTCTATCTCTTTTCTTTCCCTTTCACACACAGCACACTGCACTCAATTCTTTTGTTATTGTGTCCACCTGGTCTCCAATTTCAAACAATTACGTCGTGCATGAAAATTGATGGTGGTGATCAGGTGGGGGCAGACAGGGTGTTTGTATGTCTCTTTGTGCATGTGTTGGTGGATGATGAGTAGGGGTGGTAGGAACGTGGGGTTGATCGGTGGGAAAGGGATTTTTGCAATGATAGAAAGGTCATAAGACGGGGGCATGTGTGATGGTAGTGTGTAAGGGTTAGGGGGTGCGCGTATGACGAAAAAGTCATCGGTACACAGGGGTCTGTTAACACAAGTGTTGTTATTCAAAAAATTATCATTCTACTGTTAGCTCAGGTCAAAGCCCACGACTCATAACCATGGGGATTGGAGTAAAAATTGGCGGTTATTTAGGCGAGAAATGAAAATAAGTGTATAACGGTATCATACCCAAATTTGTTCTATGTTCTCTCTCTGATCACATAAAAATGATGCAGCCTCTCTGTTTCACGCTGCCATCTCTGTCGTTGCCGATTCTTTTCCCGTTACTATTGCCCTCATTCACTGCTGATGTACCCCACCACCGCCGCCACAGTTTCAGGTATTACATCCTTTTGTCTGTTCTTTTGTCAATCACAGACACCACCACACCACACTTCCCTTCTTCTTCTCATTTTCTTTCTTCTTCATTCAATCTCGCACACAACCAGTATAAGCTATCACGTCTATAGTCAATTGGTTTCAGATCTCACCGTCTCTCTTCATATAACAATAAATGTTGCCCAGGTATCGTCTCTTTCTCGCTTCTCTTGTTTTCAATTCTTCATATCTTCTTCTCTCATTTAAAATGTTTTTGCTTGCAAACCCTTTGTTCATTGTCAATCAGCCCACTTAGTTAGGGTTTTTGATGTCTAGCACATATATGTCAGGTATCTGGTTTTTAATACCCTATCTGGTCATTTTATTAAAATTAGGCTAATCTCAAATCTATATCCTAGAGTATTATCCCAACACAGTTTAAGGACTCAACATTTTAAAAGTAACAAATGAGTACCTAAAATACCATTTTTGAACCAAATCAGTCCGAAAGCTGATTGATGGCAGGATTTGTGAAAATCCAGGGATTTGACCATCTTTATGAAAAAATGTTAGATGTGGTCCATGTCTTCCTAATTGATTGGTCTAGAAAGAAAACAACTCTTCATAAAAAGAAGCTTGCACACGCACAACCATAAAAAACACACACATACACATTAGAAAAAAAATACAAACACACTCACATGTCGCTCATAGAGTGCGCGCGCGCACACACACACACACTCACAAAAATACATAAGCGCGCATGCACACACACAGAACCCCACACCCCATTACACACATAGCACACACAGTCAATCATATATGCAAAAACCTGAGAAAGAAAATGGTCAAAGTTACACACAATCAACAAAACCAGATAGGATTAGCCCAAAACATTTTGAACTCCAAACAGAAGGGCCACAGTCTTCACCGAAATCTCGTCCCCTCTTTCTCTCTCTAAAATCTTATTCTTAGAGCCTCAGTTTCTTCTTTAAAACATGTCATATATATATATATATATATATATATATATATATATATATATATATATATATATATATATATATATATATATATGTATGTATAAGGAGATTTTGCTAACGCGATCTGAGATCTTTGTTTTTTCAGAAGCTGTCAGTCGTCCGCTACATAGTGTAGCAGATTGACTTTTTTACCATATTGCCCCTCCTCCCTCGTCCGCTACACTGTATGGCGGACAACTTTTATGGCCTGACATTGACAGTCAAAAAGTCGTCCGCTATACAGTGTAGCAGGCGACTTTTCGGTCAAGTCATTTACAACTCCCCTGACAGTTGTCACATCAGTCATGTCGCTGCACGACTGTTACTTTGTCCTTATCCCACCGTCCGCGACAATGTGTAGCGGACAAATTTTTAGTTTTACTGTCCGCTATACTATGTAGCGGACTTACCCACTCACATCCACACTTCGAAACTCTTATTCATTCTTTCTTCTCACAATTTTTCTAGTAGCGTTGGCAAGTAGATTGGCTCAATTTCTTCCCAAGAAATCCTTTTCTAGCGGCGTTGTCAAGTAGATCGATATAATTTCTTCTGAATAAATCTTTTAATCATCTTATCAATCACGTAAGTTCATAAACCAATTCTTTATTTATTCATAATCTAGAGTTGTTATGAGTATTGCGGCTTATGCATGATTTTGAATATGTGTGCGCTGCATTGTGCTAGAATTTGTCAATTTATATATATATACAACATATGAACTTATGTGAGCACACAGTAGCGTTGTATGTATTATCTGATCACATGCTAGCGTTGCATATGCTAGCGTTGCATGTGCTAGCGTTGTATGTTTGAGAATATTTACGCTTCCAACCTTACCGTTTTTCCATAATTTCAGTTGCAAAAAATGGATTTCAATCCTGGACCAGAAGATCCGTCTGTATTATACGACCAAGCAAATCATATCAGTACGCTCATATGGGATGGTGGAGTAAGATACTTGTTTAATCAACTTTCTTATTCTTGCGAACATTGTATACCGCTTGTTTTGCTTAAATTGTATTTATTAATTTGTAGGAAAGAGTGCTTCTCAACACAGTAGAACTATCAGATAATTTCAAAACCTGGAAATTGAACAAAACCCAGAAAAGATTACTGCGTGAGATTAAGTTTGAAATTTTCACACATGGGCAGATCTTTTAACACCTTGACCGGCACTTAATAGGTGTCCTTGTTGAAAGGTCGAGAGATGAAAAAGGGTCTAATTAAAATGGTTAGCATGTTGGGTTCATTTAGCAGAGCTTCGCCAAAAAAGGAGGGAAGGAAAAGTTGCTATTATGCAACGGAAACAACTCAGAGCTATCTGGGATTCCAAATATATTGGAGGACCAAAATGACAACGCTCCTGGGTTTTGATAATTGGGTTCCAAAATTACAGTCACTTAATACTTAGTGGAAATCGTAGATGTCAGCACCAACATTTTAATCTTCTACCTCATATTTCTTTTAAACGGAATAGGAATCAATGTAACAAATTTTTATTCTTTTGAAGAGCTTGAGGTTGGATGTGTTATGACGGACGAGACTAAGCACAGATTTGATGGACCAACCCTCGTGAAAGCTTAGAACAATTGGGAGAGCTAAGTGTGCCTATGTCATTTTATATTAAAAGTTAGGTTAATCTCAAATCTGTACCCTAAAGTATTCCCCCAACACAGTTTAAGGACCCAACATTTTATAAGTAACAAATGAGTATCTAAAATACCATTTTTGAATCAAATCAGTTCGAAGGCTGACTAACGGTAGAACTCATTGAAAAATCCAAGGGTATGACCATCTTTATGAAAATTAAAATGTTACATGTGGCCCATGTCCTCCTAATTGATTAGTCTAGAAAAAAAGACACACACACACATCAAAAAGAAACAAACGTACATCATCACCGAAAGATAACACACACACATAGAGATGTCAAAAGGGTCAGGCCGCTCACTGACCAGCCTGACCCCACCCTAAAACGGCCCGAGCCAGCCCTGCCCTTAAGGTGAACAGTGACGACTTGGGTACATAGGGCCAAGGCCCGACCCAAGCACGAAAAGTTGCTTGGCCTGAATTTGGCCCTTTTTTTGGCCTGGTCCGAAAAGCCCGGCTTGGAATTTTAAAAAAGAACTTGTTGTTCTTTCATCACAATTTGTAAATCTAAACACTCTTCTTTTTCTTTTATCTAGTTTACGAAATGTCCTACCGAAGAAGACCTAATTTTTCTTCTTATTCCATGAATTTAGATGTATATCATCTATCATGTTGTTGTCGTCTTTAATTATCATGATATCTTTGACATCAGTTGGATTAGCACTGGCATCAACATTGCCACCTTACTTACCATAATATCTTCGACATCAGTCACATTAGCATTGTCATCAACATCGACATTGTTATCGTCAACATTGCTTTCTTTTTTTTAACTTAAGGAATAAATGCATTTATACTACAATAAGTTTGATTGATGTGAAGTGGTGTAAAGTTACTTGGATTCCAACGCTTAAATAGGAAAAACCAAGCCCTAACCTTAGATGCACAATCATACCAAAAGTCCTAAACTAACTAACAATTATAGAACTCAATTTAGGAATTGGAGTACCTAATCATACCAAAAGCCCCATATTCATTTTTGCTTAGAGAAATTGGAGTACCTAAGCATGGGATTCAACATTGGTTGTCTCGATATTGAGAAAGTCACCAGTCAAGTCAAAATGCTAAGGCTGCAACATTCTGGTACCCTGCCCGGCCAAGACAAACAGACTATCTTTTGATAGAAACTGAACAAGGACCATAATATTCAACCCACTCTTGCATATAACTTACAACAAGAATCATTAACTAATTCCCATGCCTAGTGCATTTGCCCTGGACCTATGTTCTCAAACATAGCTTCATTTTGTGATACCTAAAATGATTGTTGTAGGAAAAGTGCTTAGGAATGAGAAGTTGCTCCATGGATTCAAAAGTAGCTTATGAAGGTGATAAAGTGAAGCGAGACCTCAAATTTATCAGATGTTCCAGACACGGTAGAATGTTGCTCAATCGATAAAACAAGAATACGGGAGAGCCATCAGATACAAATGGCAAATCCCTAACACCAGAAGAAGCAACAAACTACATGATCTACCAAGTAAAATGAGACTAAAGAATGATGTCTTGAATACACCTAGAGGTTGGAAGCTTCAAGCTTAAATAGAACTCAAATATTCTCATATTAAGATGTAAGGTGTAGCAGTTTTTGCGCTAACTAAAACTCTAGGTTCAATTAAATTAATGATCATTGTCAATTAGGAAAAGAAATAGCCAATGTAAGAAGATTTACCTTGGAATAAATTTAAAAACATCAGTAGTCAAAATGGTTTGATTAAGCCGATCCTAAGCTCAGATAAAAAGATGGGGGCCTACAAACAAATTTATCTTAATCTTAAAAAAAATTATTTAGGCTCGGCCTGGCCCAGGCCGGTCCCGTTCTTTACGGCCCAGTTCCCTACGGCCCAAGGCTCAACTCATTTTCCTGCTAGGCCCAAGGGCCAGGGCTGGCCCATTAACACTTCTACACACACACCCACACGCACATCAGAAAGAAACACCCTCAGATCTCGCATGCAGCGGGTGCGCACACACGCACACAAAAAAACACATAATCAATCTCGCCTGCACATACACCATTACATACAGAGCACACACAGTCAATCACATCACACAAATCTGAGAAAGGAAAAAGGTCAAAGTTACACACAATCAATAAAACCAGATAGGATTAGCCCAAAACATTTTAAACTTTAAACACACGGGCCACAATCTTTGTCAAAATCTCGTCCCCTCTTTCTCTCTCCCTAGAATCTTTCTTAGAGCTTCAATTTCTTCTTTAAAACATGTCATAGAGAAAGAGAAGAACAAAAAGGGTCTAATTAAAATGGCTGGAATGTTTGGTTCGTTTAGGCAGAGTTTCATCGAGAAAGAATGAAAGGAAAGGCTGTTGTCATGCAACGGAAAATACTCGGAGCTATCTGGGATTCCGAATATATTAGAGGACCAAAACAAATACGCTCTTGGGTTTTGATTGCTGGGCTCCAATTTGTAGGATTTCAGGATAATTAAGTTGCAAGGTGTGCCAGTGAAGCCATGGGAGATGAGGTGGGCCGGTTGTGTTCTCGGTCAAGATGGGCCTAGCTCTGATGCTCATATCTCTATTGATTTTGTTGAAGGAGCCACTCGGTGATTTGGGAAAAAGAAAAAAAAGGGTCAAAGTTTCTTTATGTGATGGTGTGTATGTTTTCTCTCTGATGTGAGCATGCATGTATGGATGTGCGTGTGTGTGCATGTTTCTTTCTATGATGGGTAGAGATAGAGAGTATGTGTTTCTCTAGACCTATCAATTAGGAAGACATGGCCACGTGTAATATTCTCCCAAGAAGATAGTCGGTCATACTCATGGACTTTTTAATTTTAATAGCTTCAACCGTCCGTCAGTTTTCAGGCTGATTTGGTTTTAAAATGGTATTTCAGATACTTATTTGATACTTTTGAAATGCTTAAAATCTTAAGCTGTACAATGGCTATACTTTAGGGTATATATTTATACCGTTCATTCAGGAGTAAAATCTGTATATTCTTCGTACATTCATCCCTAAAAGTTAAAACGTTCATCCAGAATATGTCCCTATATTCCTCGTACGTAAAGCGTAAAAAGTGTTATAGGCCTGAAAAATGGAGGTGTGAACAAGAAAAGCTCACGACAAGAGCTATTTAGACGGTTGACAATTAAGGTATAGATTAGCTAACATTGAAGAGCAGCCACCAAATAAGCATTGTTTTCCAAAAGGTACTGCGGGTCTAAGCTGAAAAGTCGTCAAAACTTGATTGACCATCCGCTACTTCTTCTAGGTGGATGCATAATCAAATTAGCCCCGCTCTCATCCCCTGTTGAATTTTGTCTCTCTAAGTGCGCAAAAATAGCTATCCATATGGCGTGTTTGGTTCCCAATTCTAAGCACCTAAATCGTTTCTTTCACCAACCCACTTGCTGCACATATCGATTGAATCCTTCAATAAACCACATCACCACCAATTCTCCAAACTCATATATAAGTCATAATTTCCATGCACACCATCATCATTCACGATGCCCACGCTAAGAAAAAGTGGATATACCAAAAGGGTAACGCTTCCTAGTTAGGGCGCCCACTTTCCTTTTCCTTTGGAAAGAACAAAAAGTAACAACTTCTTCGTCTGCTTTTGGCGGTTTTAGCCTTTTGGGAGTACATATAGCAATGTCTTGGATTGGGAGGGTACTCCTCAGAGGAAGTAACTGGTTAAATGGTTTAAGCACTTGATTGGAGTCCACTAAGCAATAATTTCATGAGAAAGACTTGAAGAATAGACGGAGTACGGTATATTTTAAAAGACTACTTGATTTTCTCGCATCCTTACCTGTATATTTGACACTTTATGTTTTAGTTGCTTAAGATTGAATGCTCGCGAACGCTTGTGATACAGACCATTTTGGATCGTTATTAAGATCCTTATCAGTGTCACTTCAATATAATTAATGCTAACAGAACTCTTATCATTGTTCCACACTTTACTTCATCGCGATTATAATTACTAGATACAACTGTTTGCACTTGGGATAAGTTATATAAAAACTTGTACAGAAAAAAAAAAAAAGTAGGTAGGCCAGCTCTGTTGCGTGACAAAAAGAAAATTAGAACTACTTTCATAGATCAACCATTAGCCCTTTTGCTTTCGGGAATTAAAGTCCCAAAATTCAAGTCGTTGATGGAATTAAAGATTGGAACATTGCAAAGGAGCCCTAAAAATGAGGGCACATTCTTGTGTGAACTGCTTGCTCATAGTCATGGACCACATTTTGGTACAATATATGGCCTCTAATGTGGCAAGGGCATTGACACAAAGCTTGTGGAACTCAATTTCTTTTTCCCCTCAAGTGGCTGTGGGTCAGGCTTGAAGTCCCACAAGTGTATCACATAAATAGATTCGCCACTAATTTCACCAAAATTGGTGACAAGGACTCCTATGGTTCTCAGCAATTTGACGGGAGAAATTATCGAAGTCCAACATTTTCATATCTATCCATGGTTGCTAAAAGTAAGAAGAATTTGAAAGAAACATCTCTCTACTAACGACCAGAGTCATGTCATACTCCAACTTCGATGCAGAAAAAAATAAACTAAGAGAAAGAAGTACAATTCTTGACAAACGTTAGAAATTGTGGCATAAGCAACATCATTTTTATCACATAATTTCTAAATGAGTTAATCACTTGTAGACTTAACCTCCAGCTTGTTCCTCATCAAATAAATTATGCAATATGACAAAACATCTATTTCACGTATAGTCTCATTTGTGTTTCAGCTAGTGTAACCATTCTAGAGAGATTGACTTATAATGCATACAAAATTTTAGGAAGCCATATCGCAATATAACAAACAGATCCCTCATAATCCGTAAATAAATTAATTAATTAATTAAAGACATTTAAGCTTCAATTTAAGTCGTTCAAACTTCACACTCATAGTTAAAAATTGTATCACTAATATAAATACCAATACATTGTGGATCTTTTTTGACAAGAAAAAGAAAAGTGAAAACTCTCTAAGCTTTTACACCATAATATTATTAACATGATGCTTTATGTCTAATATAAAACTCCCAAAGGAGAAATTGATAAAACAAAATTATCTAGTCTCTATTAACCTATCATAGGACGATTATCGTCATCATCAAGAACGACGTGGGAACCATGTCACCTTAACGGGGTCACTTCCACGTCAGAGTTTTCCGGCAGCCGCGGCCGGCGGCGATCCGGGTCTGGACACTCTGAAACTCCGAGATCCGACAAGGAATAGTGATTCCACCCGGATGATCGTACCCGTACTCCTCCTCAGCTTCCCTCAACAGCTTACCAAAGAGTGGGTGGTTGATGTAGATCACCGGCACCAAAACCCTCTGAAAGTCGCCGTCTTCTTGGCCCACGTACACCGCCATGTGGCCCTTTGGCACCGGTAAAGCCTTCTCCTGCACCGGGTCCTGACCCAGATGTAGGTAGCCCGGACCCGGTTTCTGGCAGCAGATGGCTCTTGCTTTGGACTTGAGGCGCTGAACCCAGCTAATGAGTTTGCTTATGGAGCACGTTGGAGGTGAGCCCAGCCGGTGGTATCCACGCGGCGTGCGGTTTCGGCGGAGTGCACACCGGAAAAGTGTGTTGACCCGGTGCTTGAGCAAGAAACCTCTGATCTTCTTCATCGTTGACAAGAGAGAGAGAGGCGAAAGTATAGAACGTTAACGAAACGTTTCTAAAAAGGGTTTTTGATTCGTTATTTTTTCAGGAGAAAGGCCAAGGATCGGCTGTGGACATGGTCAAGCGAAAGAGGGTGAGACAGATTTCAGAGAGAGAGGTGGGTATGTTTGACATGTTGGCTGCTGCTGCTGCCGTGACGAGCTGAGTGGCAATTCATTCGAGACGTTTGGCGTCCTCTATCAATACGTCCCTTCCACAATTTCCGGCGGGATACGAGCTGTGCGGGATTTGGCAATTTTAGAGGCTTGATTTGGTTAAAGTAAGTGGGAATTTGAGGGTTTGGGAGGGGAGGCTATTTATGAGGAGAGACGGATGGGGGAGTCAAAAGGCTGAAAACAAGAGGAAGGTGAAGAGAAGTGGGGGCAAAGAGTCTTAGATAGTCGGCAAAGCGATGGAATGGGAACACAGAAACCAGAGTTAAATAGAAAGAGCAAACTGCGTGTAAATGTGTGCGCGTGTATGTGTCAGTGCGTGTAAAGGTCAAGCTATGGAATTGACCCCGCCGAGAGGAGGCTTCCTGCCAACTACACCATTTGAGTACGTATATGGGTTGAATGTTCTAAAACATCGATGTTAGAAAAGAAATTCTGGCTGCAAGCAGGCGGGGTTAGGAATAGCAATGGGGCTGGGCGAGATGGGCCGGCTCGGGCCAGATATGGATCTTAAAAAATTCACCCCGTCCCGACCTTTACGGTCATGAGAAAACCAGCATCGATCCACCCCAACCTGCCTCTGTTTTTCATCTGTACGTGTGTTGCAAATTCCAAACAGAAACTAATATGTATTACAAAATATATACCAGGACAAAATATGAACAAATACTTACAGAACCCAAAAAGAGAGTGTTAGATTGCAACACCAAAAGTTAAAAAAAAAAAATGGGTATACTTTTAGCTTTTCATTTTTTCTTCCTACGATCCAATATTTGAGATAGTGCCTCTCTCTAGTAATTGAGGTTTTTCAAGACTTTCATGAATAAGTCAGTGGCTTCTTCGTCGAAGGAGGTGGACGATGGACGGTAGGTGTTGGTGAGTTGAAGGGGGTTTGTGGCCATTGGGGAGTAACCGCGAGGCCGGTGTTTGGTGGTGAGGTGGAGGTGGTTGGCCTTGGGGTGGTGACCCTGAGGACGATGTTTGGTGGTGCGGTCAAGGTGGTTTGTGCCCGTGGGTGTAATGGTGTGGGCAAAGAAGAGGGCGGCGTGCTGCAGAGGCATAGAGCTTGAGAGAAAAGAGAGAAAAGAAAAGTGAGGTAGGGTTTCCAGTTGTGACTTCTATATTGCCGGATGGACGGACTAGGATTGCATATAATTTAGGATTAGGATTAAATAAAATCGGGGTGGGTACAGATTAAGGGGCAGCTCAGATACCGGGACGGAATAAAGAATATACCAAATTCAACCCATTCCCACTGCGGGTTTCTAATACAATACCATACCCCTCCCCTCCCAACCCAGTCAAACTAAAAAAAAACGATCCTAACGGGCTGGACGAATCAGATTTAAATTGTCATCCCTAGACTGCACGAATGATTTGTAACCTTTATTATCACAATTATTCTTCGTGCCAATTTTGAATAGCATCAATAATTAACAATTAGTAAACATAGTTAGCACCTACCATTTATCATTATATTTGGAGTTAGAGTTGAATTTTTTCCTAGATGTTATTAAAGAGTTGAAATGTAACATAAAAAGACACTCATGGATTGTTATCGTACGATACATGAGAAGAATTAAAGTTTGGTTACCATTTTTTTGCGTTTCAAGTTCATGATTTAAAATTTCTCTTGTTTGGTTACTATTTGGAGATTAAGTTTTGTTGGAATATAAGATGGCTTTGTGACTGAAAGAGGATCGGCTTCGAGGCACGTTGTAAAACGCTCTCCTTAAGTTTATATTTGCCCCCACCTAAAATTGGTGTGCAGCGGGTTACAGGCAAATACCCTCCAAGATACAACGAAGCGCACTAGTGAATAGCGTTTGCACACACGATATTCACTCAACAGAAAAGTATATGAAATACTGGATAACGGGTTTACAACTAAGAAATTCTGCAGAAATTCTCTTATTGTAAAAGATCTGCAGAAAGAAGAAGAGAGTAGACGCTCATCTATATGGTCAGATTTTCGGACCATTGTGCTCTATTTAAAGCACTAGTGGTTGCTAATCAAGGGTCATACCCTTTCATCATGCACCTAAGCAATCTGGACCGTCGGATTAGAAACCGTTAAGATTAACGGTCCAGATCTGGACTGGTAACTAACCAGCTCTCAACAGGTGGGTCTGGCCCGAACTGGAACCACCCAGCTGCCTAATAGGTGCAATCGTTCGAGCATAACCCGAACCAGTGCAAGTGTAACCACTCAGCTGCTAACGGTCGGATCCGACCCGATCCGTTGCACCGACGGCCTAGTTTTCGTCACGAAAACTTAAAGGAGTCTAATCGCGTCGATGCGAAGTGCGAAGTGCGCCATCAAAGCGCCACATTGCGCCTCACAGCCCACTGCCACGCGCGGGGGCGTGCGATCGTTCCTCGTATGGTGCTTCGCACCATACTCGGTGCACATGTATACACCTTAGCATACCACATAAGTATTAAAGTAAGTGGAGTTCTTTATTATATACCTACTTACTTTTCCAATTCCCTTCTATGTGGGATTCCTCCCTCTTTGTCTCTTCATCTTCCTTTCATCATTTTGACAAAAAAAATGAACCAACTTTGACACTATATTTTGAAAAACCACTAACAAGTTTTCTAAAGCACCAAATTCATTCACTATTCACCATCTCTAAGTGCATATATTTATTGAAACTCATCCCACTCATTTTGACATATAAATGTGTAAAAAAATCTTACTCAAACAGCATATAAGAGTTTTCATAATTTTTATTGTGGCATTTAACAGGTCAATAATATTTTATGCTACATGTTCTCAATAACCTTTATAATGCATCAAAGGAAGCAAAAAACAGCATAAGTTTGTTTTATTTTTGTAGCGAAGGTATGCATTTCGACAATTGTAACAAAAATCTAACATTACTTTACATATCCAACTCTCCATCCTATCATTCCATAAGCTTTGGAGGGAATGTGCTCCTCTTCCTTCTTTGTACAGTCTACTCTTATGACTATCCATTTATTTTTTTTGCAATTGTGTTCATATATGTGCAATTTCTATTTTTTCGTTCGTCACAAATATGCACCTATTTTATGCTTTCATACAATTCTACTAGGACGAACATCATGAAGGGGCTAATTTTAATATGGCAGCATTTCTTGAAAAATTAGATCATCTAATAATTCTAGGCGACATGCGTTGATAAAAAGGACATCAGACCTAATTGAAGAAGACAGGACATCCTTCCTCCATTTAGAATTATTTTACAATCGGGGGTTGTGCGAAGATAAGGGAAAAAAAAGGGCGAAAAGGAGGGTTTGTGTGTGGGGGGTTTTTGATGAAGGGGCAAGTGGGGTTGGATGTGGGGGTTCAGATGGAATACAAAGAGTAAGAGAGTTGTGTGTGTGTGTGTGTGTGTGTGGGGGGGGGGGGGGGGGGGGGGTTGTGTATATATGAAAAAACAGAGGGGTGAGGTGGGGTTTGCGGGTGGGGGTTTGTAATTATTTGAATTGATATTTAAACACAATTTTACTTAAAATTAAACGTGATTTTGTTAACTAAACAATAAAATTACGTTGTTACATAATTTTTAAAATGAAATATTTTCAACAAACTAAATATATGAAAACAAAAATGATAACCAAACAAAAGACGACTTTTTCCCCCTTTTTTTCCAAGTTGGTTCGTGGGTGAGTTGAACTTGAAATACAAACTTTGTAACCTCTCGACTCACGATAGAATGATATAGTGGAGATCATTCATATTTAGCGTATTGTTTCATGCATAAATTTTAAATTTATGTTTAGCTTGTGGCAAATGGTTTTAAGAGTCAACCTCTAATACCTTTACTTGATCGGAGTTGTGACGTGCATATCTATCAATATATCATATATATGATAACCTCCATTTAAATAAAAAAAAGTTGCATAAAACTTCTCTTTATTTCTTTGACCTCGGTAATGGTCAATCCTTAGCGATTTTTCGGGCTCTCGAAGGAACGTGGAAACACATAAGAAATTGAAACCATTTAGGTTAGCAACGGTTTCTTTTTCATGTAAGTTATTGGTATTTTTTTTTATTCCGTAGTGTTTTTCCTACTACATGATGGTTTTATTACAATAACCTTTTCGTGGCAAATAGCTTAATAGATTATTGTCACCTACTATTGACAAACAAGATTTGAACAAACGTAATATGACATTATTTTATTTATTTTCCGTTTACATAGGTCAAGTTGTCGATGCGAATAGAGATAATCTATGACACCATCTAGAGAGAGGAGAAAGGTATAATTAGGCCTTTATTTTAAAGATAGAGTAAAGTCAGAATAAATTTTCTAATCAAACTAATTGATTAATGTAGAGCAAAGACTAATCCGGCCGTGGCGTACGGTAGTGACTCCCAAGGGTCGCTTAAAGTTGATTTAGTTAATGTTTGTACTGATAATTGGGATTCGTCATACTTAAACAAGGTGTTTAAAAAATTAATACTACTCAGCACTCCATGAACAATCATCGCTAGTTATTAATATCATAGCCATAGTTTAAACTTCTCTCGAGGACATCTAGCTTGTTAAGCATCCTAAGTACTTAAAATGGTCGAATTATTGTTTTTTTTTTATTTGGTTTTGGTTTGTTTTTTTTTGGTAAGCTTTTGCTATTTCAGCAGATAAGTTTTTTTAATGTCATGCAAGAAGACCTACGATCAGCAATAGCGACTGACGGGATTGATTACATTAAGAAGTCGAAAGGCATTCGCTGTTGTGTACCTTGCTCCGCTTCACATCCGCAATGACAAAAAATACGTTAATCGCTTTTATCTTGTATTCGCTTAAAAAAGGAAATACGATCTTAGGTGTATCCCAAAGATGGTCCGCGAGAGCTAACGATGCATGTTTTGGAACAAATGGCTTCCAAAAGCACGCGAGTACGTATACAGCTCTATCGTTATCTTGCGCGTCAAAATGTTATTGTCACAAACTGAATGTTTAGTCTTTTCTAATAATGCTTTCGTTCAATATGTCGCCCAGCAGCCCGTATGTATTTTAGCGACGAATCAGGCGAAAAAAAAAAGACAAAAAGAAAGAAATTTGTTGGAATATAATAGCCTTTCCATTTTTTTAAATCCTAAATTAACTTTACATAATGTGCATCACAATCGTGTAAACTTGTTGTCTAGGCATGAAGACAACCAGACAAAGACACAAAATTGGTTGTGTCTATCCTGAATAGGAGAAGGCTTCGCCTCAGTTTGAAGTTGAAAAATCAGACCCCAAAGAGGGTTTCTCGGCTTTTTCTAGACGGAATCCGTACAGATTCAAAGGATTCCGTACGGCACTGTCACGTACGTTGTGGGACAGTCCACTCTCCAACTGCTTTGACCAGGACAAGATAGTGGCCGGTCCCAGACTTGGGAATTAAGAAGACACGACACCTCCGATATTCAAAAGTGGTGGGCCGGGGCGGTTTTACTGTGGACTGTGGAGCGCAACGGAACGGAACGGCCCTCTTGAATCTTGTTCCTTCGAGCGTGGCCTTAGCCGTCACGATTGTCCCTTGTCAATTCTAATAAGAAAGTATTAAGCAAAGTGAGAGACGGCGACAAAATTAGTTGTTATTAGAAGAATCAAATCTTGACGATTTCTTGCGTAATTAATTCCAACTCGTATGAGAAAGAGTCTGAGGCACAACTGCCTTCTAGAGGTTTCACGTACCACTAGAGTCGTCTTTCTTGTCCGTAGTTTAAAAACTTGTTTGTTGTTCGGTTCATAATTTAATGTCAAAAATTTGCGTGATTATGAAGAGTTACCGTAAGCACACGTACGTGAAAATAAAATTAGTAATATAATACTTTTAGAATATCAAGCTTGACCTTTAGAATATATCTTAACTACATGTTTTGATAAATTCTAAATGTGCAAAAATAAAATTATTAAATTAAATTTTGTTAAAAAAAATTAAGCATGATATAGAAGTGGTTTAAAAATATAAAAACCAAACATGCTCAAATATAAAGTTGCGAAATTGATAAACTTTGTTAAAGAATGAAGCATGAAATAGAAGTGTTTGAAATGTTCAAACCGAACATGTCCTTAAGATAGTTATTTATAATTTATTATTTTTGTTTAATATTTTATTTTCGATAATTTTCTCAAGTGTCACTTTTTACCATCATAGATAGAAAGTTGTATAACACCAGGTTATACACCAAAAGAAGTATTCTATTTATATATAGTATAGATATAGATAAACAAAAGAATAGTCTCTTTTTTTTTTAATCTTCTAATTGTACCCTTCACTCACTTATTGAAACCTGCATCCCTTAAAAAGAACTTGGTAATGGCCATTTTACGTAATCTATAAGGGCCCGTACGCTTACGAGATTTTTTTTATGTATTCTATATTCTGTTTTTGCTTTCCAGAATTTAGTATTCAGTTCTAAAATTGTATTGTGTACTTTTACTTTTTTCCGTATCTAGTTTTTTAATTTTTCTGTACGTTTATCATTTTCATTTTCGTTTTTACCAACTTTTCTCTGAATCAATTCATTAATGGACCCCACTATTTCCATTTCTAAGAAAATCCAGTGAAATGGGTGGTCTAGTTTGGTGAGTGTTTGTTGAAACATGGTGATAGATATGAGGGAGAAGAGGTGGTGTTCTGATTAGGAGAATACAGTTTGAGAAAAAAGGTGAAAACACCCTTTGGGTGTTTTCAGCTTTTTTGACACTATTTGAAAATTTTATCCAAAACGGAACCGAAAAAACGTAAACATACATGAAAAAGGCATCTTTTTCATCATCATTACAAAAATGAAAACTGAAAAACGTAAACGTACAGCCCCTAAGTTACTTAAAATCTGATTTTGTTTCGTATTCCAAAGCCCTGCCTCATTCTTATCTATCCACGTGACTCGTGTTTTCATGATTCTCTCGCACAATATCTTTTACTCCATGCAAAATAATTTCATAACTAACTTCTCCTTAAATTTCTCTCTCTCTCTTCTTGTAACGCATGCATCGCATGTGTTCCAAAAGCTAGTACTTGTCGGAAGATGTTTGTAAATTACCTAACACTTTACTTTTATATTTGGAAGCACACATTATTATGGAAATGATCAATTCGTTTCTAAACAATTTAGAACTTTTAAGTTTATAATAGTAATTGGGCCTCATAAAGCATGGAATATAATGAAAACTTATACATATTTCTAATACACACGGAAGAAACGCATAATACAGTCCATTAAGGCTGCAATTGAATTTGCCTCCTATTTTTAATTGGTGAATTATAAATTTATTTTCTCATAACCATCGATGCATTTAATCTTAACACGTGTTTTATGAGTTTTGTTAAGGGTGCCCTGGGGTTTCAGATCACGGTGCTGCTACCTTGACCAGGAATCCAAAAGGCGATTCTTATTATTAATTTTCTATCTAATTATGCTTCCACGCCTTGCTCATATACTATACTATGCTAGTAATAAGAAAACAAACTACATGTGAGATACACGGGTATCCACGGTGAGTCCTTACAACTATATTGAGATTGAGAACTTCTTTAACTACATTGGAATCGCGAACAAGTTTCTTTTTATACGTTCATATAACTTGTTGTTACAAATTACTACAGGTAAATGAAATGAGCATACGTAAACATTCATTGGTATCGGTCTTAATATTACGATAGATAGTAGCACTACAATTCATAGCCAAATGCAAATTTTTGCGATTGATTGTGTTTGATCTTCTTGTTATTCTTAAGTGTCTCCCTCAACCCATCTAAAAGCTGCAATTTTGATTATGGTCTAGGATAAATGGTTTTGCTAGAATCACAATTGCCAAAATCCCACTTTCACGATGGTATATTTCCACTCCTACTCCGAGTTTGCTGCTAGTAAAAATTTCTCCGTGTACAAATTAGATGCTATCGCATAACAAGATGATGTTCAAGAGGTGAAGAGGCTACTTTTCTAAGCTATTTAAGCAAACATAATTTGTGAGAACTATAGGTGACTCAATGGATGATATTAATTGGGCGGGGTTGAAACTCAACCAAACCCAACTCACCCAAGTTGCACCCTGTTAAGATGATAACGTTATTGGGTTCATTCTCTAACAATTTAAACATTTAAAACAGATGATAATTTAACATAGTATTAGGTCTCTAGCTTGATAAGCTCTTAAGTTTGATTCTTTCCAATTGTATGGTTGGTCCTCTCCATAATAGCGCGATTTGCACTCTAATTATTTTTGCACTTGGCGGGTAGTCTATCTTAATCTGTCTCTCTACATGCAATCAGGAAGCTTGAAAGTGAGAAAAAAGTATTAAAGCATGATAATATTGTGGGATCAATTCTCTAAAAACTTAATCTTTCTGAACAAAACAAATGATAACACCACAATTCTAGCTACCATGAAATTTTTTCCGAAATGGGCCAAAACGCAAGGGAAGGGATCATGTTCTCGGCTTGCTTCGATCAACCAAGCTGGAGCTGAACCCAATGTCTTAACCGAAAAGCCCAAGTAGATTTTCACGAAAGGTTCGCAAGTCTCAAACGGGTCAACTTTAAGCCCAGCCCAGCCCAGCCCAGCCCAGAACTCTAAACCCATTAAACACTTCAACTCAACGACGTGTAGCAGAGCCGGTAACACAGGGCAGAGCCGCAGAGGCTCCCATTTTTATAGAACGACAAAAAATCCGATCAAATCTGAAAGACAATCGCTGACTCCGTATTCCAACCGTATTAACGGAATCGTTACTCAGATCACAGAAGAAGAGGAGGAAGAAGAATAAGAAGAGGAAGAAGGTATTCGGATCCAATTGTGCGGGCCGGAGCGGGTGGGGGGAAATGGCGGGGGATCCGAGTATGGAGATACTTCAGGAGTCGGGCTGGGAAGAACTGAGGAAAGAGGCTCGCAAGATCGAAGGCGATCTCGACGTCAAGCTCTCTTCTTACGGCAAAGTCGGAGCCAGGTTCATCCAAGGAGGTTGGCTACACTTGTACTTACACACTCACAAGTACATAGATCTTGTAATGCGCTTGCATTTCCCGGATTCGATTTACTAACCCTAAATGGCCTTGCCCTTTTTCTGGCCCGCTGGGCTCGGGCGTGTTGCTTATTTGTTCTTGTTAAGTAGTTGTTGTGGTAGTGATTGTTTTCCTTTTTTTAAGATTGCGTGAAGACACATTGTTGGTGTTCGTTCGTCACTTGAACTTGATTTGATCTAATTACTTCCTTAAGTAGATCAACATGGACTGTAATGGAACGTGGTGGTGTGATCGGATCGTCAAACCAGATTTGTTTATTATTTTGTTGTTGTTCTAAGTCATGAACTTAAATGTCCGTGTCATAGTTGTTAAATGGAACTGACGACTTTCATTACAAATACAGATTTAAAGGTAAAATTTGTTGAAGATTGTGAAATTGATTACACTGTGAAGACCTTGAAAACCTTCCAGCAAAGCCTACTGAGGTTTTGCTTGCGTGAGAGAACTCAAGAACTCCATAAAAGAAGATGAAATAAAGTATTATTTATTTCTATATGGGAGCTTTGCCACATTGCAACACATACCTTTCTCCATATCCTGCGATTTCATGCAAATGTAGTCGGTGAAAGATATTTCTCGTAATCTGGAACGATTTTTGTCCGTCCATTGTCAACTCAGCCATCGGTTTTCAGTCCATAACCTGCTAGTTCGACCTTGACGCCTATCAGGAAAGATCTTATCTATGGCGATATTCTTTTAATGCGAGAGGAGCTACAGCTGCCTGTAGCAGCAGGTGTGTTCAGGTACTTCCTGTGAATGATCTTGCTCCAAAGCTCAAGCCGCGACCCCAGTAGCACTCTAACAACTTCATTGATGCCCGTCAAGCCATGACTGCAGCTCCGCAATCGCAACTTCACAGATGCCTCTCATTCGTCTCAAACCCATATCCATTCTATGTGGCTGGCTTGCCCAAATGTTCCCATCGGACAAGAAAGTTTATAGTTAATTCTATTTTTGTTTGACTAGCTCCCCAGAAACAATATTCGACTTGCATGATAGTAATGGTGGGATTGGGCAGCCTAGGCAAGTTTCCAGCTTATTGATTTGCCTGAGCAAGAAGAAGATACCCAAGTATATCGACCTAGCAATCACTTAGGAGGCGCTCATCTCCCAATCTCCGTGCAGGCCCCACCAGCAGGAGGTCTTTTCTGGCTGTTTAGTAAAGAAGTCTTGCCTTGACTGACGAGCAAGCTTTCTAGCAGTACAAGAGACATCAATTCCCCCAGAAAAGGGGAAAGACATTAATAAACCTCTGAGAACTCTATCTGCAAAACATTTTGTCCCATTTGACAAGAAAATTTATAGTTGACTCTATTTATGTTTGACTTAAATGAATTCACTGGTTATTTACCTGGCTTTTCCTGCTTGAACTATGGATAGTTTGCTAAGCTCTATGTGTTGATGTTCTTGTTCATGGTTTCAGGTTATGTGGATACTGGTTCACCAACTGTCAGTACCAGCAGGTCATGGAAGTCCATGGAAATGGAGATTGAATCATTGCTCGAAAAGTTACTGGATGTAAATGATTCCATGAGCCGATGTGCTGCATCTGCTGCACCTACAACTTCAGTTACTCAGAAGCTAGCGAGGCACAGGGACATACTTCATGAGTTTACCCAGGTTCTTTCGTGTTACATTTGGTTACTATTTGCTTTTGCCCGTATACCCGTATGTCTCTATTCGCATGTTTCGAAGAAATTTTTTTTCCTGTTAACAACTGAGGATTTGGCAAATTATCAAGCTTACATGTTTCAATGAGGTAGTGAACAGAATTCCTGGTGCAAACTACTTATTCTTATTAGCTTGTGGTATTCTTGTTACTCAGTTCTGTCAATACTCTTCCGCTGTGAGTACCTTTGCAAAGTAGTTGCCCTTTTTGATTACTTCTTTGCCCCTGTCAACTAGGTGATATCTATGCTCATGATTCATAATGCAAATATCACTAGGCATATATTCAGCACAGACAGTCAAGTGTAAAATTACCTGTGTGTCATAAATTCTTACTTTTAAACCTTGATGAATCAAAAGAAAATGAGATGGTTTTTGTAGGAACATGTCCAATGCGGAGGGCGAGGTCTTAATAGGAGTGGTCTTTCGATTAGCAGATGACTACAAGGCCATTGTTGCTGACTACTCGAGTCTGTCGGGCAGTGGCCTTTCTTGGAACCGACTTTCAGTAACAGCATTTAGCAATGGAAGGCTGGGGGTGATGTAGGACGGACCTTGATAAGGGTATTTAAGGCTGTCCTACAAGCTTGTATGGTGGGCTAGGGCTTAAGGATAAATATATTTTGGGGATATTAAGGGTGTTGTGAACAGTGTTAGTATTAAAAAAAACAATGAAAAGAGGATAAGAAAAAAAGTAGAACCTTGACTCTCACTTAGGCCTTTTAGGAGTCTCACCTAGAAGAATAATCAATGGAGTCTCACCATGTATAAGATAAAGCATATCTGCTTCATAAGTATACTCATCAACTCTCCTTAACTCCTACTTACAATGCCCACTTATATAGACAAAATTCAAGGACCTTTCCTACTAGGAAGGCTCTAGAAAAATTACGAGGAAGAAGACTACTACTAATAATGAAAGGACATGCTAAAACTATTTAAAGTGAGGACTAAACCTAATAACAAGTGGACTTAGATAATAATGTAAGTACTAAATGCTTCTGCCCTTTTTCTGGAAATTTACGTTTTCTCTTTTTCGTTCATTTCGAAAAATATGCTCTAGCTTTAAGGGTCTGTTCCAATCAGTGGGGTTGGAGTTTATATGCTTGTTAGTTCTATGCTGCCCTGTGTGATCACTATGGAGGATCTTTGCCTTGGCAGAGTGTTTGGGGCGGGTTGGTACCTTGCAAGTTGAGCTTCCTTCTATGGCGGTCACCCACAATGCCATTTTGGCCTGGGATATTGAGGAAGAGGGAGCAGAATTTCGAAAGTTGTGTATTACGGCGAGTCAATTGACGCTTTTGTAGTTTGCAGTGTCTACTACCCATGCTTGGGGTTTTGGGACAAAATGGGCCAATCAGAATAACGTCCTTTGAGAGTTTGAGATGTAGGAGCGAGAACAATTTTCGCATTGAACCCACAAATAGTCTTCGACTTTCGGTTGTTCCCTCGGATCTTCACCTTCATTGACCTATTGTAGGAGCCCATTTTCTGGTTGTGTACAGTAGAACGATAAGAAAGAATGTACAATCCGTCCTCCGCCCCCGGGGTGGAACTGAAAGGGACCCTTCCTAGTATGGAAGATAATTCTATCATATACCAACATACTTCTTGGAGTTGCCTTTCTTTCAGGAAGGGTGGCATTCCCACATTTCAGATAGTTGAAGCAGAACAACCGATTCAAGACGTGAGATTAGGATGAGCTTTGACGAATAAAAAAAGAATAGATAGAAATTATCGTAGGTGAGGCAAATCATACCTACTTGAACTTTTTAAGGAGAAAAAAAAATAAAAAACAGTGGTCTACGCCAAGCACGGTTGGGGGAGTTTTTGCTGGGTGGAAAGGGTAAGAATCTAGGAGGGCATGTTGTGATGGTGGTTAGCACCATTAAGAAATTTGTGGACATTTCAAGGGAGGAGTAACATGCACTTTTTGAGGGGACCGAGCTTCCGATTCAGGTGGTTGCATATTCATGAGCTTTCATTCTTTTGGCTCAAGGAGGATTTTCCGGGGACCTGTTGTTGCTTTGACTTTGTACATGTAAATGGCCGTGGAGTTGTGATGTAATAATCTTTTGTTGGCTCCTTTTGGCTGTGAAAGCCGTGATTTGGAACACGGTTTGAACTGCGGTTTCTGTTTAAGGGCTCCCTCAGAGGCCTGAACTTTTGTTTTGTCCTTTTTCCTTCTCCTTTTGTATAACTCTTGTGTAAATAGGTTGCCCTCCCATTTTAGGGTCTTTTTTTTTTTAAAAAAAACAATTGCCTAAACTTGTAAAAAAGATAATTGCTTGTGCTGAAAAAGAATATTTTCAATGAGAATGCTCCAAGTTACATATAATACACATTTTTCACGAGGAAAGAAAAATGTTAAAAAAGATAGAATATGGGAATGTCCCTTCTCCTTTATCTACAATGATGTTGAGTAGGTTTACTGAGTAGACTTGGCCTCACAAAAGTACAAAGAATACAAAACAACACAATTACCTTCAATGAGCCCTCCTTCCACTGCACTCCCGTGGTAGCAATCTTTTCAACCCCACGCTACCTTCCACCAAACCCCTACTGGCCACCACCACAACATGGTCCCTGTCTGTCGCTATCTAAGTCTAACCTCTAACCCCCCCCCCCCCCCCCCCCTTCTTCTCCCTCCCTCGTCCCTCTCTTTCCCATCTCACCGCAATTAACAATTCATGGCAACTCCAGTTCCTTGCTTCACCATCAGTCCACCATTAATCCCACTGGTCTTTGTTCGACCATCTAATTTCCACATACCTTGGCCATCTTCTCCATCCCCACCTCCCAGTCTCTATTGATCTCTTTCCATCGGGATTTGATATGAGATGGAGGAGTCACTTGACTGATGGCACAACAACAATGACGATCACGGCATTGTTGATAAAAGGTGTTGATGAGGGGCTTGGGTACGGTGTGTAGCAGGGACGGTCAACTGTGATTTTGCGGTTCTAAACAAGGAATGTACATGTGCATGTGCATGTATTTGTATTTGGGCACATAAGAGATTCTGGGAAATGTGGTTCGCTCGAAAAATTAGGATGATCAGTTTGAATTTGCTTGAAATTCTGTATATAAAAATTTCAGGCAATGTACGTGTCAAAAGTTTGGGCAAAACTAGCTATATGGTGTTAGTGGGCTGGTGGTGGATCGAGAAAAGGAGAATTCTGAAATTTGGAGCGGTTTGGTGGATAAATTCTCAAGTGTGGCTCTGATTTGATGGTTTATAACCTTAGTTGCACAACCTGAAAGTGGGACTAGCACAAAGCTGCTCGAGTGTGGTGTTGCGTTGTGTTATGGAACTGCAGAAATTAATGCTTGTTTGTGGGAGCTGTTTCAGATGATGGGTGGTCGTTCATAGCAGATGAAGAGTAGTGGCTGGATGAATAGTGGCATTTTTGTCTTATGAAGCCCTGTAGATGGCACATGACAATTATATGCCATTACTATCTAGGTAGCACGGACACCTCTCCTAGGTGGAGGTATGGTGTCCCAAACAGACGGACACCGCCTGACACGTGTCAGACACGGCTCATCGGTGTCGGAATTTTTTTTAATTTCCGACACCGTGTCGGACACTTCATCGACGAGTGTCGGACACGGCATGGAGCAGTGTCGCACGGTTTTAGGGCAAATTTCAGATGTTTTGAACTCTTACCGTCTTCTTCTCTCACCTCACGGCTGCTGTCTCCCGACCACATCAAGGCTGTCGCCGGTGTCGCTGGTGTTGCTGGAGCTGTCTCCAGTGTTGCCGGAGCTCAGTTGACGAAGATCCAAAGCCGAAGCCAACAGATCTGACGGCTACAATTGCCGAAAGAAGAGAAGCTAGATGCTGCCGCCGTCGCCGTCTCCAGAGGTCTCGCCGCCGTCGCCGTCTCCGTCTCCAGAGGTTTTGCCGTCGTCGCCGGAGGTCTGCCGCCATCGTCGCTGGCCCACAGGTCTCATCTCGTTTCCTTTCCCCTCACTTCCTCTCGTTTCTTTCCTGTTCTTTTTTCTTTGCCTTCTCGTTCGTTTCTTTCCTGTTCTTTTTCTTTGTCCTCTCGTTTCTTTCTTTTCTTTTTTTTTACTTCTATCTCTTTATGGTTGCATTTCTAGTACATTGGACTAAATAAATATTGACCAAATAAATTATTATTTTGTTTTGATAGTTTTTCATTATTATTTGTTATTTTAGATTGTGAAATATATTTGATATTTAATAAAAAATATATTAAAAAATAGCGGTGTCCTGCGGTGTCCAAAATCTGATTTTTTAAAAATTGCGGTGTCTGGTGTCGGTGTCCAACACCGTGTCCGTGTCCGTGTCCGACACCGTGTCCGTGTCCATGCTACCTAGATTATTATCCATTTCGGAATGCCAAACTAACTGAGTGGACTAAGATGTCCGGATTCTATGATCAGAATGGGTGTAAGGGGTGTTACTATTTTTCGCCCAAAAATGTATGCATTTGGGGTAGGGGCGTTGGGTGGGGCTTAACCTCTTAAGCATATCATTTATTGCTTACTCAGTGCCCTTATTTGAAATAAGATGACGTATACCTCCATATGGAGTGGGGTCTATTTGACAAAAGATTCTTTATGTTGTTTCACTTTTGAAGTGGGTGCTCGGTGTAGGTGGCATCAATCCAGGTCAGCAGGTTGTCTACTCTCTTTTGAGGTAGAAGTTTGTAACTAAGCCATTGCCTACCTCTCTCAGTAGGTCATGATGGGGCTTATAATGCCCTTCTTCAGCAATCAGTAGTAGAGACTCAAGTCATGCAACCTGGCTCTAATTATAAAGTCATTGCAACTTGGCTCTTATTGTAAAGTCACACAAGCTTTGAAGTAGAGAGTCTTCTTTTCTTTTTTTTTTTTTAATCTGGCCATTTCCTTTGGAATAGAAAGTAGCAATAATGATAATGCTGCTTCCATGATCATAAATCCCGCATGTGTCACAAGATTATCCAACTCTGTTGCTATTCAAACTTTGGTGATGAAGGCGATGCTAAACAGGGATTTTCATTGTTTCTTTACTGCGTATAGTGGCTACATCAGGTCCTACAATGTGGGTAGGAGAATAAAGGTTTGAGCTTTAAAGAACTAGGATTGAGCGGATCTAGGGCTGTCCCTGAAGAACTGAACATAACCCTGGAACAAAGTCTCTGGTCATTTGAAATGTTGGGGTGTGATAGGACCATGCATACAGGGTTTTCTGAAAGCCTTATGGTGCAGACGATTGGGGAGGGAGGATAAATAAGTGCTTGAATGTCGTACCCAGATCGGGTAAATATCTAGCTAATTAGTTTAAATTGCATCACATACTTTAAGTAACATAATTACCAGGAAAGGAAGTAGAAAGATGTCCATGTAATCTCTGTTGAATGGGAAACATTGCAAGGCTACAGCTCGATTTCTAATCTCAACCTGAAATTTGGTCCTGCTAGCCGTACATCTTAAGCATCATTATTTGTGGAGGAGCAGAATCCAGGCAGTTCAGGCTACTGCTGCCATTTGAGTGAATTATATAACTCTTGTTCCTGCTGATACCTGTCTAGATTAATGGTAGGTGTTAAGACACAAGAAAGATACAAAGGGACGTTGAATTGACTTGTTTGGCTAATGATTCTTAGAATTGACCTTCATGTTGCTTGTGGTTTCTGATATGCTATTTAGGTCACAGTTCCCATCTTTCAGTTCATCAATCGTCCGATTTCCAGGGCCCTAGGATGTCAAGCTCCATCTTTATTAGTTGCATTGCTACTTCCTTGGCCCAACATGGTTTTTATCTTCCCTGTTACTACAGCCTTTTCTTGAAAGACAATGCTTATGCATTTTATCTTCACCATTGCAGAACCCTTCTACAGGCTATGTGATTATGCTGAATTACAAGAAAATGATTTCTTTGTGTCTCCCAAAAAAAGTTGAACCAAAGGCTTAGTGGTTGTTGCTATTGATAATTAACTTGCACAAGGCTTGCTGTCAAGCACAACCTTGTTTACATTATTCATTGTTCTATATCTTGTGAGGGCATATTGATGTTACTGTAGGTATTATATTGACAAGTTCTCTTGCTAGCTGGTGCATGTTTCATAGGATTTGCTAGCTTTGCTTCTTATCTCTGCTTACCAAAATTTCTCGCAAAAGTGGATCATATTTTCTGTCCTGTTGAGTCGATGTTGTGCTTCTGTAGGAATTTAGACGAATCAAGGGCAACATAAATTCCATGAGGGAGCATGCAGAGCTTCTCACTTCTGTAAGAGATGATATCAGTGAGTACAAGGTGAGGTTCGTTATTTTCCAAAGTAATTTTTGTCACCTTTTTTTTATTGTTTCTTACATCTACAATCTGCCTCTCTGCAGGCATCTGGGAGTATGTCTCCAAGAATGCAGTTGCTAAGGGAGAGAGCTGCAATACATGGAAACATAACTCATGTAAGATTCAAGTGCTATTTGATTATCAGATCTCACTCGACACTCTTTTAACGGACATACTTGCTCCTGGCTCGGTCTGGAGAATCAGGACAGGGTTTTGGGTTTCAAGATTTAAGACTCTGTGCATAAAGGTAGCTAGTGAAAGTAAATTAAGACTTAAAGAGTAACTGATATCTGTGAAGGGTAAATTTCTGAGATGAGTTCAGAATTGATCTGTCTTGCCTTTTCTCATCCCTTTATGATCTCGTCTACTACTGATCTACTATTCAAGGGAACTTAACGAGAACTCCCTACATTCACATTTTTCTCATATATATTGCCGTCGTCCAGATTCGATGTTTTCCCTACACTTCATGAGAATTTGCTTTGAATTGGCATCTATACAGATGGATGAAGTGATTAGTCAAGCTCAAACGACAAGGGCAGCCTTAGGTTCACAAAGGGCCATGTTTGGGGACGTTCAAGGGAAAGTGAAGCAACTAAGTGACAAGTTTCCTATTGTTCGTGGACTGATTGGTACTAATCTGACGCCCTTTCTGCTAATTAATTCCCTTCGTCAAAATCCCCGTCGAATCATATGTTCCTGATCCTTGCAGGTTCCATTAGAAGGAAGCGATCAAGGGACACTCTCATCCTATCTGCAGTCATTGCAGCCTGTACATTGTTTCTTATAATATATTGGCTTTCTAAGTAAGAGACATGATTGATACGAAAAAAATCGATTGATGACGGTTTTTTGAAGGAATTTGGCCTCTCGTTAGAACAATATAATAGTGTTTCACTGTAGGTGTATGCAGACCATGGTCTGAATTCCGAATTTTTGATGGTGAGAACAGGACCTGGTTTGCTGCATATAGAAGGTAAAGCGACCTGCTTTCTGCGTTTCTTGCTGCATGTAGGAGGTAATGCATACCTCTTAATGAGTTTCCGTGGAATCTAATATTGGAATTACGGGGAACTCGTGGAACTCATGGGACTTGGATTACGCGGATGCCATCAAGAAGGGAATTGAAATGTGGCGAAGTCTCTAGTCTTATCATGTTCTATCTTTGCAGCGCAGCCAAGGAAACAAAATGCGACTCCATGCTATCTTGGCAACTTTGCATGCCTTGCCCTCCTACCTAACTCTACATTATAACACGTGGATTAGAAGTTTTTAAAATTTGCTTTTGAGGGCAGCCTTGAAAATCGAAATTTATTTTTAAAGTTTTCAAAAACAGTCTTGATTTAAAATTTGATTTTTTAAACCGAAAAAAGAAAAAATGAAAACTGGTTGTCAAACACGTTTATTTTTTTTAATTTGCAAATTTGAAAAAAAAAATTCTGTTAAACGGGGCCTTTGTTTTGACCACCATAAATTATCATTTGTTGTTAGCAAATTAGTGATGTTAATACTTTTAAGACGAGCGAAAAAGCCCAGAGATTCGGGGATAATTTCAGGTGTAGTTTGCTGAAATGTCAAATATGTCCTTTGACTGGACAGTGGAGAAAATGTAGTTAACAAATTTCATAAAATGACTAATTTAACCCTTGTTTGTCGTGAATATTCCTTTCAGATAGCATCGGCCCACCCCATCACCCTTTTCTTTCTTTTTTGTCATTTCGTTTCATTACTTTTGCTCTCATCTCTCTCTTCTTCGTCTTCCCAATTCCATTTGTATCTCCATTTTTTTTTCTTAAAGTCAACTATGCATTTGACTACTGTACTGCTAGGTAAATTAAATTTTGGTCACTAAACATCTATTCGTGTCAAAGTGACTACTAGATTCTTAGATTCATTTCAATCAAGTCATTCTGTTTTCTTCGGTCAATTTAAGTCCGTTACTTTGGTGTAAAATTGTCATTTACTTATTCCCATTCGTCATTCTTCTTCTCCCCATATTCCTCTTCTTCTTTTTCTTCTCCTAATTCCAACACCACCACCAAACACCACCACGGCTCCACCACAAAGCACACACTGTCATACACACACAAACAACCACCACCGTCACACACATACCCCTCCCCCTCCCCCGGGACATAAAATACACATTATTAGACACACCCTCCTGACTCCCATACAAAAAGTACCCATTGTCACACGCGCACACACCCTCCTGACTCCCATACAAAAAGTACCCATTGTCACACGCGCACGCGCGCGCGCGCGCACACACACACACATAGTCATGATAGTGTGCTCTGTGTGTTGTGCGTGTGGGGTGGGGGTGTCAAGCCAATGTGTGTATCTGTATGTGTGCGCATGTGTGAGACATTGAATGTTGTGTACGTCTGTGTGGGGTGTGACGGTGTTGTTTATGTGCGCGCATTTTGTGATAATGGGTGTTGTGGTAGGGGGAGTTGACGGTGTTATATATGTGTGTGGGGGTGGGGAGAAATAAGTGAGAAAGCACTTGTGGGTAGGAAGGAAGAGGGAAAGAAGATATGAAACATTCGGAAAAGAAGCGGGGAAGAGGGAGGGAAATAAGAGGCCAACAAGACTAATTTGCTCCTCACAGAAGGGACTTAACGGGTAACGGGGCGGCGACGGAACAATTGACGAAATGACTTGATTGACATTAATTTAGGAATTTAGTGGCCACTTTGACACAAATCGATATTCAGTGGCTAAAGTTGAATTTTCCTAATAGTATAGTAGTCAACCAAGTAGATTAACTCTTTTTCATATTATTTCTGTTTCCAACTTGCTTTGGTCGCACCCAAGGGCCCACGACAGGTCTCGTTTTAACCGACACGTCATATGGTCAACGGTTAATTTTTGAATGCTCCCACGTCGGTCAAAACGACGCATGCTCAAGTCACGTGCGTTTTTCCATAGTGAAACAACCTTGGCGCGCCTTCCCCCTTGGGGGTCAGCTGCCTTCCCCTCAAAGGGGTCGGCCGCCTTCCCCATAAGGGGGTCGGCGGGCCTTCCCCCTTACGTGGTCAGCGTGCCTCCCACCTCTCATTCATTGCATGCTCTCCCTCAGCCTTGTGTCTCCGCGATGCCCGTCGCTAGCATGCCATCTCCGTGACTCTCGCGCTCGGGTACCAACTTTGCAACGTTCGTCGTTCGCGCACCTACTCCAGACGCCTGTCACCCTCCTCCGGTGCCTACTTCGCGACACCTGTCACCCGTGCCCGCCGTCTTCGTGACCCCTCATTGCCCGTCGCCAGCACGCTGTCTTCGGGACGTTCGTCGCCTGCGGCCGCTCACTGACTTCGGGACGCCTGTCGTCCGACCCCCGTCCCCCGCGCCCGCATCCCCCCGCCAACTCCATGACCCCCGTCCCTGACGCATCGACTTCACAAAGCCCGTCACCTACGCCCGCGAGCCATCTTCGCGTCACATGCCCTCGGTACGACGCTCGTCTCCATACACACTCCGCTGCGCCCATGTGCCTCGCTGCTGATATAGTCGTGCCCATCGGCTCTCTATCACACTACCATTCCCCCGACACCATACACACTCCGCCGCACCTATGCGCCGAGCCGCTAATTTAGTCGTGCCCCCCAGCACTTTGTCAGACTACCATGCCCCCACGTTGGTCCATTCTTTCACCACACCATGCGCATCTTGCCTTGTTGTGGAACATGCTTTGACCCACTCCTCGGAGTGTGTAGCATCCCACGAGGATAGGTGACTCTTATGAGACCCTTTCTCCGTCAGGGAGCTCTAAGTGCTTCGGCATGAAAACTCCTTCTTCGACAGGTACGGCTCTTCGGGATGCTACCTCAGCCCGTCAGGTAGGCGAATCCTCCAGGTCACTACCTTGGCGCGCTCCCAGTGCTCCGGCACAAGGACTCACCCACGGGGATAGGCGACTAATCCGGGACATTATCTCCGCTATGGAGCTTTAAATGCTCTGGCATGAAGACCCCCCTTCCGCTAGGTAGACAGCTCCTTCGTGATGTTACCTTAGCCAGTCAGGTAGGTGACTCCTCTAGGATACTACATTGGCATGCCCCGAGTGCCCCGGTACAAGGACTCACTCGCTGGGACAGTCGACTCCTCTGAGACACTATCTTTGCCAGGGAGCTTCAACTCCTTTTCCGCGAAATAGATGGCTCCTCCGGGATACTACCTCTGCCCGTCAGGTAGGCGACTCCTCCAGGACACTACCTTGGCAAGCTCCAAGTGTTCCGGCATAAGGACTTACCTATGGGATAGACGACTCTTCCAGAACACTATCTCTGCCAGGGTGTCTACGTGACTAGCATACGTGCTCCAGCATTAGGGGCTTTCATCGGCACCCCTAGGGACTATGACCCCCAGGTCAGTCTGAGACGAAAGCAGGTCTTTGAAGGGCATCACACCTAGTCCTCCTCGCAGTTGGGCGTCGGGTCTTCCCCACTGCTACCAAGCCTCTGGGACTCTGCATGGGCTTGGACTGGTGGCTAGATCAAATGGGTTCTCTGGCCACACCAACGCTGTGGGAGCCAGTCTTTTCAGACAGACAGAGTGAAGCTGTGAGGAGCAGGCCGGGGTGAATATGCAAAGCGACAGTCCGTGGAGCACCGGCACCTGTGGACCCCTCGATGATGTGTCACTCTCGAGAAGCGCTACATGTTGCTTGATAACATCACCATCTTAACCTTTATAAATAGAGGTCTTGAAAATTTATTTCAGAGGTGGGACATTTTTTAGACTTTCATTCTCACTTTCACTTTCTCACTCTAGAATTCTTTAAAGAGATATATACAAGCCCTTGACTCTGGACCTAAACATCGGACTGTGACTGTCATCGTGTATTCACCCCACGCCATCGCCCTTTCAGCGCTACCACCCTCAGGCTCTGTCTTGGAAGCCCTTGGTCTCTGCCCTTGGTCCACCCTTGCTGTGTCATACATCAGCATACTTGGCATATAACTCAGACTGCATTCCTTGTGGTACCTCCACGTCGACTTGAACCCACTTTCCTTGGCATCAATTTTATTTTTCTTCCCTTCCCTTTTCTTATCTTCTTCTTTTAATCACCATTAACATCAAATCTACACACGCAAACAAATGTTCGGAGAAGTCGCCCTGGAGAGAGAGGACTTCTCATTCCAGAGTATTTGGAGCTCCATGTCGGAGATAGTGTCTCGTAAGAGCTGCTTGTCCTCGCGAAGAGTCCTTACGCTGGAGCACTCAGAGCCCATGAAGATAGTGTCCCAAAAGAGTCACTTGTCCCACGGGCAGAGGTAAAGTCCCGGAAGAGATGCCTACCTGGCGGGAGGGGAGTCCTCATACCTGAACACTCGAAGCTCCATGAGGTAGTGTCTCAGAGACTGTCTATCCTTAGGGATACTGCACACTCCAGAGACTGGGTCCAAGCATGTTTCACGAGCAACGCAAGGTGCGCATGGTCTAGTGAAGGGATAGACCAATGCCGAGGGCATGGCAGTGTGACAAGGTGCCAGGGTCCCCGACTTTATGAGTGGCGCATCACATGGGTGTGTTGCCGAGGGCATGCCCGATGGAGACGGCGACGGCGAGCAATCACTAAGTGTTATGCGGCGACACATGACATGGCGGCACTGCATGGGTGCGGTCAAAGGAAGGAATATTGGGGGCATGTGTGACAAAGGGGAGGCGCTTGGGCATGGCGACAGGTGTCACAAAGATGGGCATTATGCCACGGGCACATGATGCGGATAAGGCATTTGGGTGCGGTGATGGGTGTCGCGGAGATGGGTGTCGTGCCGGGGGTAATGACGTGGAGATGGTGCTCAGGCACAACGACGGGTGTCATGGAGCTTGGAGCTTTCAAGGGAAGGAGAGAACAAGGGGTGAGCAAGGAAGCCCCCAAGGCGAGGGAGTGCCCAAGGGGTGAGGAGAGGAGTCCCCAAGAACTGAAGCAAAGGAACTGCCAAGGAGTGAGGAGAGGAGTTCCCAAGGGATGAAGCAAGGGTGCTTGGGACGGCTCCTTGGGCGGAAGGCAGAAGGACGACCCCTTGGGTGGAAGGCAGAAGGCCGGCCCCTTTGAGGGAAGGTGCACCATTGATTCCAACACAGAATAATTTCGTGCTTGAGTCTGGTATGTGACATCGACTCCAACAATTTTTTGTGAGAAGCATGACAAGTAACTTGAGCATGCACCTTGGGTTGATTGGCTTGATAACGTTGAACTTTAATTGTTGAAGAAGGTGACGTGTCATGAAAGTGGGTCTCACGAGTGGTCAAAAGTGTGCACGTAACCAAAATGGATTAGCAACAATTTTCCTTGAACAAATCTTGTTTGGAAACCATCTTTTGCCAAAAAAAAAAAACTTATGTCAACAAAGGTAAAAGAATTGCGAGAGTGAACATTATGCCAGATCATCGAGATCGTGAAAAAACCCTTCAGTTTTGGTTCTTAGCATGGGATATACCCCTTTTATTCTTGTTCATTAAATTTTCAGACCCACATAACCTTGTTAGAGAACAACAGGGGATATGGTTCTAGAATTGTAAAAAAAAGTTTTGGCCCCTCGGTCACATCGTCGCCTGTCGCTCTCCTGAACTCATCCACCAAAATTTTTCCTTAACGAAATATAATACAGTACAGGTAAGACTTTTAGCACCCAACACCAATTTTCATGTTTTTACACAAGAAATAAGCGTACCCTAGCTTTTCGTTACTACGAACCTAGATGTCAATCCAGTGGACATGTAACAATACTCAACATGTAGAGTCACAATCCCTTACTCACCAAATATGACTTTCAATCTTTCTTGAAGGATTCTCTGTGGCCATGGTAAGCCTGTAGGTCCAAATGAGATGATGGGTATATATAAATCATGGAAGATGCTTAGTACTGCTTTCCAAGTGATTCTGCATCTTCGGCCTGGCTCAGGAATGTTTTGTGGAGTGTGGAGGCGAAGTACAAGGGTTGTGATTTGTGCTAGTAAAAATTTCATATCAAGAACTCACTTAGAACATATATAGTTGTATCTCCACCATGTATATGAACTTCTTATGTATCTAGAAAATAGTGTTCTTTTTAGGCTTGATTGACGATCCTAATATTAGGATGTAATTTTAGGAGTATTTGGTGGTTGTGCTAGTAGAAATGTCTTCACCAAGTAGTGAAAATTAGATAGTCAATCAATTTTTACGTCGACCATCTCTTGTCATAGTATCAAATCAGGACAAGGACACGATTCTATTAGATTATTAATTATTAGATTCTTGAAGGATTAATATAATAAGCCCTTTTTGGTAGAAGAAGTTCATTTCGAAAATAGCAATTTCCTAATTCTAGTGTCAAGTACATATTAAATCTATCCTTCTGACGAACTAAATATTGTAGATTGAACTTCTTGCACTTACATCTATTTTACTTTTGCTTGTAACTTTCTCAACTACACAAGGTTGAATAATGAGGCATTTTGCAACACTTTAACGGTATGACGAATTTCAGAATATACATGTATTGTAGACTAAATTATGTAAATATATGTGTAAATTTTTGCACTTCTAATTAATAACAACACATGAGATTACTTAAAATTTACTCCGTAGTAATTATCAAGTATTAGAATTATTTAATGTATACCCCTATGGAAAGAAGTTGCATCCTTAAACTTTTGTTAATTATTAATTAAAGAGTATTATCTTATTGAAATATTAATTGTAAGAGCATCAATGGGACTTGAAGCGTGACGTGAGGGACGATGTGTTTTCACAATTATTCAACTGTCGGTAAAGTGCTATTCAACCACACTCTTATGCTTAACTATATTACATCTCTTTGTTGTTTTTTTTGGTAAACCGACGGAATTATATTAATTAGAAGACAGGGATACATCAATGTTCCGAACTTCTTCCAAGTTTAACAAAATATTGGAAGGAGGAACAAAACCAAAAAAACTACAAAAGAAAGCATCTGCCGCAAGATTATGGGCCGCAAGATTAGCTTGACGAGCGGAAAAAACAACATCCCAGCACAAAAATTTAGTTAAAAGCTGCCTGGCATGCAAAATATAAGCTCTTATCCTCCAGCCTGGGGTCAATGATTCGTCCTGTAGGAGCTCAATAATTCTTGCTGCATCACTTGCCAGGGTAATATACTGCTTACCTTGAGATAGAGCTGTGCTAATGGCCAACAGAGCCGCGCATGCTTCTACTTCTTCAGGGTGAGAGGTGTTGAGAAGCTCGGTGCACCCAAATTCAAAGGAGCCTTCAGAGTTCCTGCTTACCATTGCTGCGCATGCTCTGTTACCTCGGAGAGCCGCATCAAAATTTAGTTTAGACCATCCAGGGAAAGGAGGTTCCCAAGCGAATTGGTTATGATTGTATGATGTTGGTCTCAAAGAGCTTCCCCAATTAATGGAGTCCGCTAGCTTGCTGTGATTGAAAGGTACTCCTTGGCAGACAAGTTGATTCCTCCCAAACCAAACCATGTCCAGCAAGCAGGCTGCAAAGGTGGTGTACGTACACTTTTCTTCATGGTTTCCAGGGGGGTTTAATATAAAGCCCAGCCATTCCACCTGAGATTGTGTACCAACCGGGGGCCTGCAGCCAAACAAAGAAGCTGCCCAAATAAGCCGGGTCTTGCTGCATTCCTGAAAAAGATGAGTGGACTCAATCAACTGAATCAAAATCACAAGGATGGAAAAGAGTTTGGTGACCATATATAACTATACCTTAAGAGTTGGTCTCAGGTTTGCAGCAGCTGAAACATTTTTCTTATATCTATACACAAAAAAATGATAAAAAAAAAAACTATACCTTATGAGTTATACCTTATGGGTTATGAGGCATGCATCTTCTCGGATTTGGTTGATCCAAAAACAGTTCTTAATAACTGTACCATATTCAAAAAATTTAAGTCCTCTCCAGCGGTACTTTGGTCAAGTTTGGGGATGAGAAAAGCCTTGTTAGACAACCCCGAGGGACTTTCGAGATGTGATGGTTTAGTTCTCAGTCACTATGTTACCAGAGAAGTGACAGCCATCTTTTTCAGCAAATGTTTGGGGTTACTTTGCCACATCCCTACTAGAGTTGTCAAACGGGCTGGCCCGACCCGGCCCGGTTCTGGCCCGGGCTGGCCCGGCCCCGACGATGAACAGTAGCGGCCCCAGCACAGCGGGCCTGGGGCCTGGGCCTGGACCAGGCCGTCCATTGCTGCGAAAAAGCCCGGCCCGGCCCGGCCCGGAAACGGGTTTGGCCCGGCCCGAAGTCGGCCCGGGTCTGGCCCGGTCTGCGGCCCGGATCTGGCCCGGGGCTGGCCCGGTCTGCGGCTCGGGTTTGGCCCGGTTTTGGCCCCACTTGTTTGAATTTTTTTGTTTTTCCCCCCCTTTCTTCCACCCCTTTTCCAAAATTCCACTTTTACCCCCCCAACAGCAATATAACGGCTAGTTTGGGGGGTATTTTAGTCTAACCTATATTTTTCAACTCCTTTACACTCTTACCCTCCCCAACAACTATAAACGGATAGTTTGTAGGGGTATTTTGGTCTTTTGTGAAGTTTCTAAAATCTATAAATTCACACCATTTCTCTCTAATTTTTCACACCAATCTTCTTACTCTCTCTTACCTAAACATTCTATATTTCTACAAGCTTTGCTACTATTTTCCTCTCCAATTACTACTCTTGCTAATTACTACTAGTATTTACTAATTAGTACTCTTGTTTATTAATTACTAGTCTTGCTAAATTCTTTTTAATTACTACTCTTGCTAATTACTACTAGTATTTACTAATTAGTACTCTTGTTTATTAATTACTAGTCTTGCTAAATTCTTTTTAATTACTAACTCTCTAATATTTGTTACTCGTTCATTCTTTTAATTGTTATTT
This sequence comes from Escallonia herrerae, assembly GCA_033070095.1. Taxonomy (NCBI): domain Eukaryota; kingdom Viridiplantae; phylum Streptophyta; class Magnoliopsida; order Escalloniales; family Escalloniaceae; genus Escallonia; species Escallonia herrerae. The sequence continues at coordinate 240,467 of JAVXUP010000869.1, forward strand.
CTTATTACTACTCTTATACTTGTGTATTTAGTTACTCTTACAAAGTTTAGCTCGAAATATGGCTGGATTATTGAAGAAAATGAGGCGTGCATCGTCATCACGAAAAACATCATCATCATCGCAAGCACCACCACCAGCACAAGCGCCAGCGCCACGGCCATCACAAACACCAATCCAAGCACCAACACAACCATTCGTTCCTGGACGAATGAGTACAGGCTGTATGATAGATACCCAAGCCAATTGGGAGTTCAATCAAAACATTCCAGATTTTGAATACACGCCTGATGAAGACCCCCCGCATTATAGTCAAGGACGCAGCTCGGTTGGCGAAGCTACTACTCCGTGGCATAATCTCAACCCTATGCCTGGTCATGATGAAGAAGGGCCGAGCAATGCCTCCGGTAATGAGCCAGAAGTCCAAAAGGGGAAAAAAAAGAAAGCCGAGTGTTGGAATCATTTCGATGTAGTTATGGTGGACGGCATCCGAAAAGCTCGATGTAAGTACTGCGCTAAATTATTTTCGTCTGGTAGTGGTAATGGACATCTTAACAGGCATTACCCTCTGTGTGCACCTCGACAAGGCCACGTCGAACCTACCCAAACGCAGTTATCTTTTGACGGTAAGTTATTTGTTTATAATCAGCGAGAGCAAAGAGACGGTCTCGCTGAATTTGTTATTCATGATGAACAAGCCTTTTCTTTTGCCGATAATCCTAAGCACTCTAGATATATGAACACATACGTTCAACCTTTGTACAAAAAGGTTCATAGAAACACAACTAGATCCGATGCACTCCGACAGTACAATGCTGCTAAAGCACGCCTTATCGATTATTTCGATAAATTTGAAGGTAAAGTTAGTCTTACTTCTGATATTTGGCAATCTCCTTATACTTTTGTTAGTTATTCTTGTGTGACCGCTCATTGGATTGATGTAGATTGGGTTATGCACAAGAGAATCATCGCTTTCGAGCACTTCCCTTATCCGCACGATGGAATGAACATTGCTATTCTTATATTAAAAGCATGCACCACATTTAAAATTAAGGATAAGATTATGAGTGTTAGTTTTGATAATGCTTCTAATAATAAAGTTGCTGTTGCAGCTTTAAAGGAGACGCTTCAACCTGTACTTAACGGTGAATTATTTCATGTTCGCTGTGTTTGTCACATTATTAATTTAATTGTTCAAGATGGTTTAGCTGCTGCAGGAGATATTCTTCTCAAAATGAGGGGTATGACAGCGTATGTTAATAGCTCGAGTCCGAGAACACAACAATTTAAAACGTTGTGTGTTCAATATAATATGCCTCGCAGGAGAGCAGTTACAGATGTGGTCCACAGGTGGAACTCTACATACCACATGCTTTTACACATTCTGGCATACCGAGAAGTCTATACGCATTTTCTACTAACCCAGTTCCCAGCCGGCTTGCCAACTCAAGAGGAATGGCAGATGGCCACATACCTAGCTGAATTTTTGGAGGTATTCTACACGTCTACCAATTTATTGTCTGGTACGTACTATCCCACCTCTCCTCTCGCTGTAATAGAAATTCTGAAGATGGCTACAATGTTAACAAAATGGAGATATATAGGACCCTTTAAGGAAATAGTAAAAGTGATGGATCAAAAATTTAATAAATATTGGAGTAAGCTGCCTGCTATTTTTACTGTGGCTACTTGTTTAGATCCTAGGTTAAAGTTGCATGGCGTGAACGCCTCGATACAAGAGATATCGAAATTAATGTGCTACACAGCAGAGGAGACAACCGCATTCACAGCAAAAGTGAGCAAGAGGTTTGAGGACTTGTTCAACGTCTATCGTAATTCTGCTGACGTGCGCGGGCGAGCTACATCATCATCCACTGTTGAGAGGTATTATGCGCCATACCTTCAGGGCTTTGAACATCTAGTAGCAAGACAACTACCAGGTGAAGGTACTTCTAATTCGGCAGGTTCGTATACTTTTTCCTCTTTTAATGAGATTGGTGTATATGCAAATACTGATCATTATTCTGATTTATCAAGGCAAGAACAGGTTAATTTTAATTTGTTAAATTTTTGGAAACAAAATCAAAACATGTATAAAACTTTATCCCAAATTGCACGGGATGTACTGCCAGTGCAAGCCTCCACGGTTGCTTCAGAGTCGGCATTTTCAGCTAGCGGGAGGGTTTTGGATGACAGGAGGAGTCGTCTTAACCCCGAGTCGCTCGAGCTATGTGTATGTTGGAAGGATTATCTTGATGCGAAATACCGCGAGCAAGATAAACCGATTGATGATAGGAAGAGCAGTGACTCGGATATTGAAGTACTTCTGGATGATTAGGTAATTTGTTTTTATTTTCCTCTTTTGATCCTTTTGGTTGACGTTGCAGATTTCTTGATCTTTGATTGCTGATATTTTGGATAGACATTCATTATTATTTTGATTGTTAGAATTTTAAGAATAAATTTTTTCACAAAATATACTTTTTTTTCCATATATATAAAATAAATTTTTACAAGCAAGATATATATTTTTTCGTATATATAAAAAAATAGGTAACTTCGCCTGTTTGTTTACAAGCAGCCGGTCCCAAGCCCGGATAAAAGGAGGAGGGCCTATGAATACATTTATTATTTTTCTATATAAATTGTTATGTGTTAAGATTTTATTAATAAAGCTCATCAAGAAGAGTATGAAAATGTTTAACATATAATAAAAAATATAATGGCTAACAAATAAATATGTATATACATACATACATATATATGTATATTACTTATAATGAAATAAAAGGATAAAGATTAGGTTCGTTAAATTGTGAATATTGCCTAGAGATGAAATTTAAAATTGAATAACAAGAAGAAAAAAAAAAATGGCCCGGGCCCGGCCCAAGCCCGGCCCTAGCTATTGGGCCTAGGGCCTGGGCCTGGACTGGGCCTAGGTTTGCCTTCGGCAGGCCCGGCCCGGTTGGCAGCCCCCACTGGCCCGGCCCCGGCCCGGCCCCACAGCAGGCCCGACGGGCTTGGGCTGGGCCGGCCCAAGCCCGGCCCTTTGACATCTCTACATCCCTACAAAAAGCTTCTCTGTAAAACAAGCGGGAAATTACCAACATTGGCTGAGACACTAGCTAGCTAAATTAGGAACCAGGGAATTAATTAAAGGGGCTATATATGTTAGGACAACGTTACATAAACCAAAGGTAAAGTAAAGGATCTCTGTCTTATGCTTTCACTGACAACTATGGATCTCTCTCTGTGTCTGTGTCTTTGTCCCAGAGAGAGAGAGAGTGGGTGGGGGGGTTCTGGCTGAATGGTCAAATCGGGTAATGTAAAGCCTTCTGATACTACTTCTTTTTCTTTTTCGGCTTTGGGCTCCAGGGCTGTGTCTGGAGCTGGCATCAAATTTGTGGTCACTGATCTATTCTTAATAACTGTACCATATTCAAAAAATTAAGTCCTCTTCAACGGTACTTTGTGTTAAAGAACGTTCCTAAAGAGCTTTTAATAGCAAAGAGGTACTTAAAAGTCCCTAAAGGTCAAAATTTTCATCCGCAGTCTCCACATGCCTACATTGAAGCGGTTCCTTTGAAATTATGCACCTAGCCGTTAGGTAAGAACCACATTCACCATCTTTCTCATACCCGTAATGCAAATTATGTACTTAGTGTTGGTACTGTCACGTCCCACATCGACAATACATGAAGTTTGAGATTTATTCTTATACTTGGTGAACTTTTTTTATGTTCCTTTAACCTTATCAAGTTCTTTGAATCATATCAATTCAAGATTCATCAATGAATTTATAAAATACAATGAACTAAAATACATGTTAATCTTATCTAAGGAGTATATATGAATCTAAGTTCTTGAATCTTTAAATTCATTTGAAAAAACAAATGTTCAAAGAATAAAACCTTTTAAAAATTTAATAAGTCTCAAGTACATGTATATATCTTGAAAAACAAAATTTCAATGAACTTTATTTTATTTTTCATATATAAATAGCCAAAATTTGAAACACATTCCCAACACTTAGCCTTGTCGATTGCATTCTTCTTCGCAAGCCTATTACGGGGCTTGTAAAGTAAGTAATCTTTTACGGGCATAAGGTTCAACTATTGCTTCCCTCGTGGTGAACATGTCGGGATCTCCAAAAATGATCAACCAAGCAAATTCATGGAATCCAGTAATGCGGGACAAATTCTCTCCAATGAGCCCATAAAAGTACATGCAGTAATGCTCCAACGAGTTAACAGCAGTGCCAGGACAGCACAATTAGCATTGCACCAGTCGTGTGTAATGAACTCTATTCTGTTCAAGGCCTGGGCCAATTGTGATATGGTCATATGGGAAATGTTCTCAAAACCTTGATGACGAGCTAGCTTGCAGTTGCCTTGCCGTGAATGGGAAGCCTATGACTGAAAAAGTATGCATTTAGTAATAGGCCCTGGCCTTCTTGGGATATCGAGATGAAATAGCAAGTCCCACGCGACTAAGGCTCTGCATTGAGAGTCCATCGACATTGCCGCAGCAAGAAATCATCCTCACCCATACATCATCCTGAAATCGGCAAGGGGATGGTAGCGATTAATTTTTATGGCAAAAACGGTCTGCGAACTAGGGTTAGTAAAAAAGAAAAACAGATGAAAAGATGGAAGAAAAAAAAAGGGGGGGAATTAGCGCTTGATGGGCGGGCTACTTGTTTGGATAAAGATTGGGAAAGGGGAGTTCATATTAAGTTGATGATGCTATGAGACAAAGGTTCCCTTCTTATGATGATGAAGCGGTACTCATACAAAATTTGACGGTTACTAGGTAAATATTAAAGACTTGGTAAAACGGGGGATAATTTATCGGTATTGCTTTATCAAAACGGCCAAGAAGTCTTATCCATTCAATGAGCAACCGTACCATTAAGTAAGGCAGTCGAGCGAGAAACTGGGAGTAAGGCAATGCACACAGTTGTCTATATTCCCAATGCATCCGACTTTATTGACTATTGGATGAAAATAACGACTAGTTTTGCCCAACATCATGTCATATCTTCCAATAATGGCTATATTTGATATTCACCCTATAAATAATTTAGAACTTCGTCATACATTATGAAAATCACATTCTAAGCCTCCATTCATTAGAAAAATATCAAGGCTCATAAATTAAACTTTTTTCACTTCATCTTCATGATTTTACGTTATTAAAGAGAGCATCTTTGTGAGCAAGTCTTTGATTGAGAGTGAGCATTCTTCAAGTCATCAATTCTCTCATCTCTCTATTATACTACAACTTCATTTGTACTCATTTCCTTTCAAGATGGTTTCTTTGTACACAATTGATCTCTGTAAAAAGATTGTGATCACGGCTTCAATTTGTCAAGCCTTGGTGAGCTTTGTGAATTCAAGGCTTGTGCTTTGTGTAGGGATGTCACCAAGTATTGTAAGGATTTTGATTTTGATCTCTTGATCCGAAAAAAAGATTGTTACTAGTGGATTCTAATGTTCTTGCAAGTGATTTCCTTGAAGAGGTAGATGTAAGCTTAAGGGTTGTTCAAGCTGAACCATTTAAATCTCTTTGTCAAGTATCTCTAACTCAATCTCTCTACTTATTGCTTTGTAATTGAATGAGATTGTGTAGTTAGTACCTTCATTGAAATATTATTTGATTTTATTGAGATTTATCATTATACTTAGTTTAAATTCTCCTTAAATTTCAAAAACCATATTACCCCCCACCCCACCCCCACCCCCCCGGGCTGTTTTATTGGTTTCAGTTTGAATTGTCTCCACTATGCTATGTCAAATGCAATTTTAACTAGGGTTAATGCAAAATCTATACCCTAAATATACTCCAAACTATCTTGAGTACCCAATGTTTAAAACGTGCAAAATAAGTACCTAAAGATTTGTTTTTGTATACCAAACAAGTTCAAAAGTAAACGGAGACAAATGAACATCAAATTTCCATTGGCAAATTTGTCGATGCATAACAAAACACACAAACATGTCACATGATCTATTGTTGGCATTGTCTTTCATTCTTCTTTTTCATTCTGTTTTTCATCTATCTCTTCTCTCCCTCATCACCCCTTCATTTTATCGATACCATTACATCCTACCACCACCACCTTTACCATTTGACACTAAAACTGCCACCATCACACCTACAACCACCACCTTCACCATAAACAGCACCACAATCATGACCATAAACACCACCATCCCATATTGGTTAAAGGTCTTTTAGCGACGAAATTCCCTTCGTCGCTAAAAATCCGCCGCAAATAATGTCTTTTCTCGTAGTAACCAGCACCACAATCATCACCATAAACACCATCATCCCGTATCGAAGCTAACACCCCTTGATCCATGAGTTCATCAGCATCACCGTACAATCGCCATGGATCCGCTCTTCCTGCCGATATACCTCCTTCACAAACACAACTATCAAAGCAACCACTACTTCCCCACGGCCGTATATCCCCTCACGCACTAGTAACTACTCACATATTGGTCTTCACCGACTGCCACAAAAGCCGAACACCACCAACAACAACCGTCGAGGATGTAGCTCAGCGCACTACCACCGCTAGTCGTTCAAGTGGTGTGGTGAAGTGGGACATGGTGGGGGCATTAGATTTTGTGTTTTAGTTGATCATGGGTTAACTATGAAGGCAAGCGTGGGCGTGAATGTGGTGGTGGTGGTGAGGGTAAACTGGTGATGATGAAATGAAAACAATTTATTTTTAATCAAAAAGCTAATTTGGTTTATCCCTTAGATCTCAAATTCTTTCCCATAAAATAAACATGTAACTAAAAAATCCAAAGAAAAAGTTGAGATTCAACCATCGAGGTGGGTGGTGGCATAAATGGAATTAGAGCGGAGTGTAAATGGAATTGAAGGAAGAAGTTTACTGCTTCTTTCTCTTCTAACTCTTTTTTTTTTTCGATACATTAATGATGTACATAAAAAGAAAAAGAAAGTAGGATGAGAAAAGTATGGTGTGAGGTGTTTTTAAAAGTGTTATTTTATGTATTGATCCGGTTGTCCTTGAAAAAACCAACGTAAATACACTGTCTATTTTTGGACTCCTTTGGCTCAATATATATGTCTAGGTAACAATTTAGCCTTTTTTCAATATTAGTAATCAAGCTGGAGCTTTGGAGTATACTTTACTGTACTGTACAGATTTGACATTAGCCCTTATAACTTTGAATTTCTTGATTGATGCAATCGGTGAAAGGCCAAAGTTGGACTTTCGATGGAAATGCGGGACTTAAAAGAAGTCTTAACTACAGTGTAGCCCATGAGTTGTCTTCGTTGCCTTATTTCTGCCTAGCAAGAGCTTCAAATAATACAAGTCAAATGCAGTTTTTTTACAATTGGTGAAAGGCCAAAGTTGGACTTTCGACGGAAACGAGGGAAATTAAAATTAGTCATATCTCGGTACTGTAGCCTATTAGGTTACTTGCCTGATTGCTGCCTAGCAAGAACTTTAAATAATACAAGTCCCAATAATTGTTCATGTTCTCTATAATGTGATAATCTGGATGATTTGTCTACGGTTTTCCAAATAATGCTGGTGTGAAAACAACATTTTGAGTGATTTGCCCCTCATTCCCTTGAAAAACCAACTCATGTTAGAAAAATTGCAACATTCAAGTTCACTCTGACTCTATCATATTTTGTCGCAAATTTTTTATTCCTAGCCAGTGGAATTGCATTAGGTTGACGGTCGGCACAAAACATATTCCGATTCCACGAACACAAATCCAAGGAAACTATATATGCAAGGACAAAAATGATGAATCTGAGGTTGCGCTTCACCCTTGTAATTTTGGTTTGTGTCTAGGGACTATACCATAATGTTTCACCCTTTTTGCTCTGTGTCAAGGGACTATACCACAATGTCAAGTAGGTATTCATCTATACGAAGAAGTTTATGGTTGCAAAGTTAACACCCAATAGGCTTTCACCTGTTCAAAGGCTAATATATAGCATTTGATAGAGTTCGTAGCTTTTTTTTTAACAGAAAAGAATTTTGATTTTTTTTTCACTAGTTTAAAAAAATGTTGGAGGTCTGACAGAGTTTTGATTTTCAAAAAACAGAAAACCAAAGGCGTTTGACTGAACAATTCTATGAGTTTTTTTTAATACATTCTCACATAATTAAAGAAATATTACAAAAAAAAGTGTAATAACTCAAATAGTCAACAATAACAATTCAAATGTATTACAATGTCTTAAAATTTTCAATGATTAAAACGCATAACATTTCTCAAATCTCATCACCTTTACATCCATAGTCCCACTACAAGAAAAGGCGTCTTTTGCGACGGAGTTTTAGCGACGGCATAGATTCCGTCGCTAAAATGAGTTTTACCGACGGAAACCTCCGTCAGTAAAACTCCGTCGTAAAATATTATTTAAGCGACGGATTTATTCCGTCGCAAAAAACTCCGTCGGTGAAAAGGCGTTTTACCGACGGAAACCTCCGTCGGTAACACTCCGCCGTGAAATATTATTTAAGCGACGGATTTATTCCGTCGCAAAAAACTCCGTCGGTACAAATAGGTCTTCACCGACGGACTTTTAGCGACGGAATAAATCCGTCGCTAAAAGTCTATTAAATCCACAGATTTGCTTCTCTCTTCGAAAATCCCAAAACCCAACTTCCCTCTACCCCGGCGGCGACCTCCCTCGACACTGGCGGTGACTTCCCTCGACCCCGGCGATGACCTCCCTCGACAACGGCGACCACCTGCACCTCCGGCGACCACGGGCCCTCACCTCCGGCAGATCTGTGAAGAGGAGAGAGACTACCCCGGTAGCGACCTCCCTCGACACCGGCGGTGACTTCCCTCGACCCCGGCGGTGACCTCCCTCGACGACGGCGACCACCTGCAACTCCGGCGACCACGGGCCCTCACCTCCGGCAGATCTGTGAAGAGGAGAGAGACTACCCCGATGGCGACCTCCCTCGACACCGACGGTGACTTCCCTCCACCCCGGCGGTGACCTCCCTCGACGACGGCGACCACCTGCAACTCCGGCAACCACGGGCCCTCACCTCCGACAGATCTGTGAAGACGAGAGAGACTGAGAGAGAGATAGAGAGAGCAGCGTCGACCACCGAGACCACCAGAGACGACAGTTTCTCACCTCCGGTAGTATTTCTCGTGAGGTAAAGTTCTTGTCTTCCTCTCTATTTGCTCTACGCTATACCTTTTGTCTTCCTCTTATACATGTAAATTGTTGTGAAAAGTTAAAGATGATTTTAGATTGTTAATTGTGCATTTGAGATATTGAGATTATTGACGGAGGATGGGACCCAATTGGATTGAATGTGTTATTTTTGTTAATTTATTGCATTGAGCATTTGAGAATTGAGATTGTTGACGGAGGATGGGACCCAATTGGATTGAGATACCTGTTAGTTAGCGCAGACACGGACACCACGTCTGATCGACGGTGTCCGACATTTAAAAAACAAATTAACGTATGCCGATGTGTTTGGAGGTGCGTGTCCGGAGGCGTCGGACACGTGTCCGGAGGCGTCAGACACGTGTCGGTATGTGTCGGACACGTGTCCGGAGGTGTTAGACACGTGTCGGAATTGAGGTTGTTGATGGAGGATGAGACCCAATTGGATTGAGATACATGTTAGTTAGCGCAGACACGGACACCACGTTTGATCGACGGTGTCCAGCATTTAAAAAACAAATTAACATATGCCGATGTGTCTGGAGGTGCGTGTCGGTGGGCGTCGGACACGTGTCCAGAGGCGTCGGACACGCGTCGGTATGTGTCGGACACGTGTCCGGAGGTGTCAGACACGTATCGGACACCATATCGACACCGTATATGAGGTGTCGGAATTGAGGTTGTTGAATGTGCATTAAATTTAGGTTAGTTAGGTTAATGCGACATTTTTAGCATGCACCCCCTGGAATCTAATCGTGGCTCCAGCGCTGGCTATAATTAGCCCTAATTAGTCCTGATTAACAATATTTTAGTAAATCAATTAACCCTAATTAGCTCTAACGAGCCTAATTAGTTTTAATTAACCCTAAGAACCTGATGAAATTCAAATTAGCTGTAATTACCTCAAATTAGCCCAGATTAACCCAAAACCGGCGCATATTGATTGTAGTTAGCCTAATTAGTCATAATTTGCACTAACATAACCCAATTACGCCTAATTAGCGCTAGTTATGACTAATCAACACTACTCAGCACCATCAAAACCCTAATTAGGACTAAATAACCCTAATTAGTCCTAATCAACCCTAATTAGCGATAATTATCCAAAACTAGCCCTCATTAACATTAATTAGCCCTAACATAACCCAATTAAACCCTAATTAGCCCTAATTAGGACTAATCAGCACTACTCGGCAAAATTAAACCCTAATTAGGACTACATAACTCTAATTAGTCCTAATCAACCCTAGTCAGCTATAATTATCCGAAACTATCCCTCATTAACATTAATTAGCCCTAACATAACCCAATTAAGCCCAATTAGCCCTAATTAGGACTAATCATCACTACTCGGCACAATTAAACCCTAATTAGGACTAAATAACCCTAATTAGTCCTAATCAACCCTAATCAGCTATAATTAATAATCGTAATTAACCCTAATAACCCAGTTAGCCCTAATTAGCCCTTGTACATCCCATAATTACTCCATGTTACCCAGAGATGGTTCAATTACTCGTTGTTTACAAACCCTGCCTTCTTTATATTAATTGTTGTTTTGAGAAGTCCATTGGCAACGAGATGGTTCAACTCGTTGCCAACGAGTTCTATTTAATGTGGAATTGGTAACATATGCAACGATCATTCTGTAGTTTTGATATTTCGGAAAGATTCTTGCATATCTTATCAATTTCTGAACAAGGACGAGACGCACCGGGCGGGCGACTATATTTCAGATATTGCCCGGCAGATCGATGTGAGTCAATTTATTTAAGTTAATGTTTTTTCTTTCTATCCTCAATGTCTGTTCCGTTAATTAATGCCCTAACATATCGTTAAACCACTATTTTTGCAGGCCTCGTATGAACAGCTAAGGGGGTCCGAGCAACAGTCCGGACAGCCATCAGCGTCCACTAGTACGGCTGCGAGTACTGGGGGATTGAAGCGATGTCTGGATACGCCGGAGGTCGTGAATCGGCCGAAAGGCCGCATACGCGGCCTGCCTAGCACGACTGCTCGTGCCGTGATAGGAGCGTCCTCACCCCCTGCTGCCCCTCCACAGACACCGGCTCCTCGGCCTCAGTTGGACGACGAGGAGATCCAGCGCATTGCTACAGTGGTGTGCCGGATGATCAGGGAGCAGGGCACTGTTGGACAGGCCGCCCCGGCCCCGGATCAGCAGGATCCAGATCCGGGACTCGGGAACCCCTCATGAGCCCCTTCCCGTGCCCGTTCCTAGCTTCCCCCCCCGTGCCCGGCTTGTACTCTTCTCCCCTCTCCTAACCGGCTATATCCGGTTCCCGGCTTGTACATATATGAATTTTTTTTATTATAAATATTTTTTATAATTGATTATATATATTTCTTTCTGTATTGATTATTGCGCGTTGTTGTTGAGATTTGAAAATTGTATTACAGGTCTGGGTAATTGAAAAATAAAAAAAAAATTTCAAAAAAAAAATTGACTTTTGGCGACGGAATAATTATTTAGCGACGGAATATTCCGTCGCGAATTATATTTTTTAGCGACGGAATATTCTGTCTCGAAAATATAAATCCGTCGCTAAAAAATATAATTCGCGACGGAATATCCGTCGCTAATTAAAAATAAATCCGTCGGAAAAAATGACATATTTAGCGACGGATTTAAAACATTCCGTCGCTAAACTATTAGTGACGGGCTTTTATACGAGGGATTTTTAGCGACGGTGAATCCGTCGCTAATTATTTTAGTGACGGATTTTGGACTTTTAGCGACGGATTTCCCCGTCGCAAAAACCCTGTTTTCTTGTAGTGTCCAAGATTCAAGTGGTATTAAACGAATCTCAACAATAAATCAATTTTTTTATATACATCCCAAATCTTTCTAGCAATGCGGTCTCTAACTACCCCCATTCTCTGTTGTTGTTGTTGAGGATTACTTATGTCCATCGGGATTTGATCTTGTGAATTGGTCTCAGTGCCTTCAATAATGATATCTTCTCTTGCAAAATCCTAAAAGTCTGGATCACCTCGACCTTGTCTTTTAATGAAGTTGTGGAGAGTACAATAATACCAACAAAGATGACAAGTAACCATCACTTCGTAGATTATAATGAAAATTAACATAACGAAACTATGGGCAGTTCATATACCAAGCAAACTGAGCTTGATGTCAATCAAACTGAACTATAGGCAGTTCATATCTCGATCGTTCCTAGCTTATGTTAATTGAGCAGTTCATACACCAAACAAACTGAGCTTAATGTCAAAATTAGAGCTCATTTTCAGGTGAGAAGGAGGATAGGAGTAACTAATTAAAGACTTGTGTTACCTTAGTGAGTCTTTAAAACCAAAGCAATTCAACTACAAGTTCACCTACTAGACACAGGAAAAGAACTGGGACTCTGTAGTTTTTTCTAAATCTTGCGTCAGTTTATCAATGTGGTTTCAAAGTCAGTTTCGTCTACCCGAGAAATTAAGCATCAAATCCAACCCATAACTAGAACCCGACCAAGTGGAGTTACAATCATAACACAGTGGTGAAAGCATCTTACGACGATTAGTTAAAAAGTTGCAGAACTCCTTCACAAATCATTCTTCGATGTCTTGAAAATTACACAAATCATAATTACTGAAGAAATAATGAATTTTTCTTCAGACAAATTACAATTACTGATTTGTTTTTGAAAGAAATGGTATTTCGTTTTCTAATATCATTTGGTATACATGGTAGTTGCTTTGTAGCATGCGCAGCTTGGTTAAATATGTAAAAGAATCAAAGAAATTTGACAGCCTTTACAAACATAAATTTGCCGATATTTTTTGGGATGTATAATCCCTGTAATTCCTCTCTGTAATTCACGTGATCCCCAATTTCAGCTCATGTCAACACTCTCCCTCAAGTTGGTGCATAGATATCTCTAATGTCCAACTTGTCCAGAGAGTTATGGAAGACTTTGCTTGGAATTACTTTTGTGAGGATGTACGCCAACTGCTCTTCTGATTTCACAAAAGGGAAACGTATTATCTTTGCTTCGAACTTCTCCTTGATAAAATGTCGATCCACTTCTACATGTTTTGTACGATCATGTTGAATTGGATTTTCAGCAATCTGTATTGCTGATTTGTTGTCGCAAAACATGTTCATAGATGACTTTGATGGATGACCAATCTCCGCCAATAATCCTTTTAGCCATAGTAGTTCACTTAGTCCTTTAGCCATGCGTCTAAACTCGGCTTCCGTACTAGAAAGAGCAACTATGTTCTGCTTCTTACTTCTCCAAGTGACTAAATTTTCCCTACAAATGTGAAGTATCCTGACGTTGATTTCCTATCAGTGGCATTTCCTACCCAATCTACATCTGTATAGCCATCACTATCCAAGTGGTGTTTTCTGAACATGAGTCCCTTCCCAGGAGAGCACTTTAAGTATTGTAAAATCCGGATTATAGCATTCATATGATCTTTACTTGGATTGTGCATAAATTAGCTAACTAGGCTGACATCAAATGCAATATCTGGTCTTGTATGCGACAAGTATATAGGTCATTGATACCTCTCCTTATTTGTGGGAATCTGGCCTTGATGTTCTCTTAGTCCATGGTTTTGAACTATAGGAGTGTTAGATAGTTTACATTCAAGCATCTCTGTTTCAGTTAACAAGTCCAAAACATATTTTCTCTGTGAGAGGAAAATTCCTTGGGTAGAGCGAGCAACTTCTATTCCCAAGAAATATTTGAGTCCTCCTAGGTTCTTCATTTCAAACTCAGTTGCTAAATACTCTTGCAAGTTTGTAATCTCCTGTTCGCATCCCCTGTGATTATCATATCATCAACATAAATGATTAAGGCTATCACCATACCTTCCCGATGCTTCAAGAACAAGGTGTGGTCAGCATTGCTTTGTTTAAAGCCGTGCTTCTTCATGGCCAAGCTAAAGCATTCAAACCATGCTCTTGGGGACTGTTTTAAGCCATAAAGCGCCTTATATAACGTGCACACAGTTCCTACTTAAGAATTCATAAAACCAAGTAGAATATCCATATAAACTTCTTCTTCAAGGTCTCCATGTAGAAAAGCATTATTCACACTGAACTGATGTAGTGGCCAGTCTAAGTTAGCTGCAAAAGATAATAGCACCCTAATTGTATTTAGCTTTGCGACCGAAGAAAAAATTTCTTTGTAATCTAACCATAAGACTGAGTGTATCCCTTTGCTACAAGTCTTGCTTTATACCGATTGATTGATCCATCTAGGGTCAAATACACGTAAGTACCCTGAAACTATCACAAAGTCTCACTTGAGGGTCTCAAAGTTTAATTTTTACACATAAGAGCATGTAACTCCAAATTTGTAACAAGTAAGGGCATCCGTCTAAATTCCTAACGGTTCAGCCCTTTCCGTCAGGGGCATTTTTGAGATTCCATATTTTGGGTTTCAAAATCCGTGAAAAAATGGAGCCTTTAACTGCCAAAACCTTTTCATCTAACCAAAAATGAAGCCTTAACTACCGGCGACACCCTCCGGCAACACACTCAAGCGACAACGCCGGCAAATGCCTCATACAAACCATGTCGACAATTTTCCTTATAGCTGCCCACTCACGCTGCTGGTAAGTTACCCTTCACATACCCACCTTTTGTAGCGTCAATCGACAAAAGAGAGCTCAAGTCAGAGAAGGTGATGGAGTTTCACTGTTGGGTGGTTTGGGGAGAAGAAAGATGGGAAGACATTTATTGACTTGTTGACCGATTGTTCCAGTACCGAAAGCCAAAGGGATGGACTACAGAGGCTCGGAGCAGCCAAATATGTCAAATATGTCCTTGGTGTTGGCCGATGATGGGTCTACGCCGGTGGAGATTCGGCTGATTTTAGTTTTAATATAATGGTGGTGGTGCTAGGGTGCGCCAGCGACACCTGTTCTTGGTTTTGAGAGAGATCGCAGGCGATGGCATTGGTGTTAGTGATCGATCGGTTAATTGATAGGCCGCCGATGACTCTGATATATCTGCCGGTGGCCTGAAGGTCCCACTTCTCAGGTGCTTCAGCTCCGACAAGGTCCTCCCGAGTTCGTCCACCGTGTCGAATATCTGGCTCATGCAGTCACTCAGTGCACCCGCCTCGCGCTTGCTGCTCGTGCGGAGGGTGGAGAGGTAGCTG
Organism: Escallonia herrerae; assembly: GCA_033070095.1. Classification (NCBI taxonomy): domain Eukaryota; kingdom Viridiplantae; phylum Streptophyta; class Magnoliopsida; order Escalloniales; family Escalloniaceae; genus Escallonia; species Escallonia herrerae. Next base: position 255,802 of record JAVXUP010000869.1, read on the forward strand.
GAGGCCTTGTTGGCTCGCAACAGGCTGACTTTCACAGTGGCTTAGGCTAGCTCGGCCGGGGTCTGGGCTGGGCCGGCGTAGGTGGAGAGTGTGCGGAGGCAAATGGTGGGGAAGCTGGTGTGGACGCAGGAGGAGCGGACGAGATCTCCCAGGGTGGCACTGCTATGATGCAGCAGTGATGCCGACCGGTGGTTATGATTTGGTGGTGTGGTGGTGAGGCCGATCTGCTGGTGGTTTTATGTGAGCCACGGTGGTGATGGGTGAAAGGGTTGTGGGGGTGAGGAGGCAATGGGTCTGTGAAGAAGAAGAAGTGCAAAATTGAAAAAAGAAAAGAAAAACAATTTAACCTATCGGGACAAAATTGCCCTTAATGGATTTGCCTAAAACGTTAGAAATTTAGACAGATGCACTTACTTGTTGCAAATTTGGAGTTACAGGCCCTTATATGTAAAAATTAAACTTTGAGACCCTCAAGTCAGACTTTGTGGTAGTTTCATGGTACCTACGTGTATTTGACCCATCCATCTACCTTGTACTTGATGCAAACACCCATTTGCACCCAATAGTTTTTTTTTCATTCAGGTAGCGACACTAGTCTCCATGTGTTCATATTTTCTAGTGCTGTCAATTCTTTATTTATCGCTTGGATCCATTTTGAGTTGCTTAAGGCCTCTTGTAGAGTTTGGAATGTGTTATGAAGATACCTTGTGTACAAAGGCTTTAAGTGGATGTGATAAGCGTTTTATACAGACATAGTTGGCAATAGGATACCTCATCCTATTTCCCTTACGGTTTGGTGAATATCGGCTCTGTGGCTTGCACGATTATGCCTGAAAGGTAATTTGTAGCCAACAGATTCGTTAAGAGTTGCGTCAACATGATAATCTAAAGTCTATACCTCAGAGTTGGGAAAGAGGAACTGCTCTTCTTCGATAGATTGTATAGACTGCTCTTGGCCGCAAATTGAACTGGTCACATCATCTTCCATTACTCCTGATTGAGTCTTGGGTGCTTCCTCTGATGGTAACTGAGCTTCCTTATTCGTATCAATAGTAACTTCTTCACATTGTTCTGGTATTGCACTGTCAAAACCTGGCGGCCATCCTTCTCACACATTTTTCTCTTCACAAATCGTCTCCCCCTGAAGAAAAGAATGGTAATTGGATTCTGAAAAAGAACATTTCAGATTCCAGAAAAGTGAAATCCCTTGTGGTATGAGGCTCCTAGTCGAGGGATCATAACACCGATAGCCCTTTTTATGGTTCCCGTATCCAAGAAAAATGCATCTAATAGCACATGGATCAAGTTTGGTTCGTTGTGTTTTATGCATGTGCACATATGCTACACAACCAAATATTCGGGGTGGAAGCATCAAGAGTGAGGGCAACAGTCTATGATGAGCAAGAGTTTGTAAAGGAGTCTTAAAGTTCAATACTCGAGATGGCATTCGATTGATTAAATACACAGAGGCCACAACTGCATCTATCCAATATCTTTGGGGTGCATGTGCTTTTGTCAAAAGTGCTCGGCTGCTGTCTCAAGAACATGCCTATTCTTCCATTCCGCAACTCCATTTTGTTGTGGAGTATCTGTGCAACTAGTTTCATGAAATATGCCATGTTCTTGAAAGCATTGTTGCATTTCATTTTTACTATATTTGCCACCATTATCCAATTGAAGAATTTGAATGTCAGCTGAAAATTGGGTTTTGACCATCTTGTGAAAAGAGCGAAGAATACCAAAAACTTCACTCTTATTCTTCATCAAATAGAGCCAAGTCATGCGTGGACAATCATTAACGAATAAGACAAACCACGTAATACCAGAAGAAATCGTGATCAAAGCCGACCCCCATACATTTGAATGTACTAACATGAAAGGTTTCTCATATTTTCTAAAGCTAATAGGATAAAGAACACGATGACTCTTAGCCAGGACGCAAGTTTCACAGCGAAATAAAGATTCATGAGTCCGAAAAAAAACTTAGAAAGAGATGCTTTAAGTACGAAAAAGATGGATGTCCCAGTCAATAATGCCATAACCAGATTTGTCTTTCCTTGCCATTGGTTCTATGTGCAGTATTTGTCTGTCCATACTAAGATCATCCATGTAGTACAGTCCTTCTCATTTAGTACCACGACCAATAATCTTCTTATTGCGAAGATCCTGAAACAAGTAAAATTTCGGATGCATTAGTGCGCAATAGTTCAAATTTTCAGTGATTTGTCCAACAGATAGTAGTTTATTAGAAAGGGATGGAACTAGTAGAGTATTTGAAAGTGAAAAAGATGGCGAGAGTGATACTTTTCCCGCCCCTGTGACCGGATATGTTACCCCTTTGGCATTTGCAATGCATGTCCTTTTGGTTGACTTGTTTCAATAAAATCCTGTGAATCAAATGTCATATGGTGATCTGTAGCTCCTGAATCAATAATCCAACTTCTGTTACCTGGATTATCTAAGGCCCTTGTTGTATTTGCACTAGCCGGTAGTACTCCTTGTGGTATGAGGGACAGTTATGGCTCCGTAGATGCGACAGCAGAAGTGTCTCCAGTATTCACAGGAGCAGCCCGACCAACGTCATGTTTCTTTTTTGCTTTAAGATCATGCCACCATTCAGGATATCCAAGTAGCTTAAATCAAGTGTCCCTGGTATGTTTTGGATTTCCATAATGCTTGCAGCCTATTTATTCCCCTTGCGATTTTGGTTTTGTTGACGAATTCTGTTTTTCATTTGAAGCCAGCTGAGTGAAGGTTGTTGCTTTGACTTTTGTCCCTTTGAGATCATGACTACACCATTCAAAATATCATCTTTTGTTAACATCATGGATTGTCTTAAATCTTCTCGGTGAACATGTGCATATGCTTGCTCAACAGTGGGAAACAGTTTAAGCTGCAACACATCTCCTCGGATTTTATCAAGTCAATCATCTAGCCCGTCTAGAAAAGTATAAACTCTATCTTCCTGTAAAAAAGAGTTATATTTCTCTATATCAGATTTGCATTTCATCGGATTTGGTCACCTAAAATCGTTTCTCACCACAAGCCTCGAAGGTTATATGTCTCGATAGATCCTTCACCTTGCCTCATCCTTGTCACTTTTTGTTTGAGATCATAGACTTGTGAAGTGTCAGCCCCATCAAAATACGTTGTAGCAATAGCATCCCAAAATGCTTTTGCCGTTGGAAATCGAATGTAATTGCTAATTAGTTTTGGATCCATAGAGTTGATTAGCCAACTCTTCACCACTGCATTTTTGGTCCTCCATTTTCTGAAACTAGGATATGTCTCTTGTGGATGTGGAAGATCTCCATTTATGTATCACTGCTTGTCTTTGCCTGAGATATACATCTCAACAACCTGGGACCAAAGTCCGTAGTTTGTATCATCTAGCTTGGTGCCAATCGGTGCCACAAGTGTCTCCTTAGTTGCTGCTGTTGGAGTCTGATTCATTATTTAAGATAATCTAAATGTCAATTTTGCAAGGAGAGAATTCTCCGCTCCTACTTCAGAATTTCCAGTGGATGGAGTTCTCTCGCCCATTCTCTCAGCTCTCTTATTTCTCCTTCTTCCTTATTTTTTTCTGCTATTTTGCAGAAAAAATCTCTGAAGGTCCTAGGACCTCTGCTCTGATGCCATGAAAGAAATGGTATTTCTTTTCTAATATCATTTGGTATACATGGTAGCTGCTTTATAGCATGAGCAGCTTGGATAAGAATCAAAGAAATTTGACAGCCTTTACAAACATGATTTTGCCGATACCTTTGAGATGTATAATCCCTGTAATTCCTCTCCGTAACTCACGTAATCCCCAATTTCAGCTCATGTCAACAGTTTTCCCTGTGTCATTTCTTTCCACATGTATTCTTTAGACAATCAAATAAAATGAAATAAGCATATACTACAAAGGACAACAGCACATCAAGACCTATCAAACAATGGTAAATGTGGGAGATAAAGGCGACGATAGAAGACATACTGAGCTCAGTGGTAGATCTGCCAGAGAAAAGAGATGGAGGCAGCGGTGGCCTTGGAAGATGGAGCTGGTGAAGGTGAATTAATTGTGCATAAAGAGATGGCTTACCATCTGTTGGAGAAGATTAATATGGACTGAAAAGGTACAGGAAAAGAGGAACCATAACTTTGTAAGTTGTAACTGCGCCAGAGATAGAGATGGAGGCGGTGGGCTGTGAAGCTATGATTCAGAATGGGAGTGGAGGGCAACGGGCTTGAACAACAGTTGTGGAGTTGAGCACACGAGAGAGAAAAGGAAAGCCAACCCTAATTTTTAGATGACTTATATACCATTGAACAAGAATCACATATTTTATTGCTGGAGAGGCTCTAGGCCTCGACTTCATTAAAGAGGCCTCTCCAAAATGCGTGAAAACGAGTTTTCAAAACTAGAGAAAACTAAAAATTTGGATTTTTGAAAATGGGCCTAGATTCCACAACCCTTGGCGTCTTTCTAAAAACCAAAATTGAATCAAATCCCCAAAAAAGTTGTGTTTTTCAAAAACTACAATTGGACTAAAAAAACTAAAAATCAAATATATTTCGCCTGAGAATCAGAATATTACATACATATAAATGCTGCCATTTATGTTTATATATTATTGTGCGGCCATATATGGCATAAGTATATGCATCTGAAGAAAAGACCCGGAGGACTTGGCATTGGACACAAAGGTAATAATAGCAGTAATCTGCAGAGGACAGGTGCCCACCATTTAAGGCCCTGCAATTAACCCGAGCTAGCTCTAGGGTTTAACAACTTTATTATTAACCATGGGGATTCTTTGTTGGGAAACCGAGACGAAAAAGGCCCTCTTAACTGTGAAAACAACAGCTGAATGAAGGAAAGCTAATCACCCCATGCACACGTCCCTGTCTCACTCCTCTCCCCCACCTCTGCCGCCTCTGCCTCTGCCCTCCTCTCTGTCTCTCCCTCTCTCTCACACACACACTAATACACACACAAACACATCCATCGGGAATGCCAACCATACGTTTTCCCTCTTTCTCTCTCCTACTCCCTTGTATTGATACATCAACAACTTGTACAACTCACACTACACATTTACATGTACGAGCTCAATCTTTTGTTTTCCTGGTTTCTTTTTCTCTAAGGTCTTTACACCCAAGAGAATCGGTGGACCGTAAAGCAAATGTTTGGCATGAGGGAAACCGGGTTAGTGACGTTAGAAATCGGTCATTTGACAAAGTCAAGATCTATAGAATTAAAGGATGTTAGGAATCCGCATTAAGAGTCGAGCAGAACTAATGGGATAATCATGAACTAATTTTGTCTCTGTCTTAGTCTAGTTGGGTAATAGGGCTAGAATAATATGAATCCCGCCGAGAGTGCAAAATTAATTGACAAACACTGTAGCTCTTAATCTCACGAGGAACCAACCTCCTTCTTAGCTTGCATCTACAAAAGCGAACGGCTGAGACCAGAGTTGTTTAAACCTATCTGAGAACTGACTTAATTACAAACATCAAGATTTTGTCTATAATAGAGTTACAGGATAAAAAAAATCTTAAAACCAAAGACAACTACTGATTAACTACAGAAAAGTGAAGAACACAAAATGCACGTCCACAAAATGAAAGCACAACGATGCCACAAAAACCTATTTAAAATCACAAAAATCCTTATATAGTGGTGTATCACAAGAAAAGTTGTAGGATCAGTCCTATGCCTTCCTCGAGAACTTGGGCCTTAATCATCTCTCTAGATGCAACAAGTTTGGATCGAAAGGTTAACATCTACAAAGGAGAATTGGGGCTAATACTATCCTTTTCTATTGAAATCACACTCATCAGTTGCTAGAACATACATAAGCGATAGAATTTTTTTTCCCTTCTAAGGGAGCAATAGAACGTAATTAAACTTAAAAGAACGTGAATTTGACCTGGCCCTCTCTAAACTGTAGTTAGTATTTTGTAAAGCAGTAGTCAATTTTGTAACATGCGTGACAAACAGCATGACAAAAACACTGCAAGAGTACACGCGGGACGTGCAAAGTTTGCACGGCTAACTCCCATTGGTTTGTGCCCAGAGTTACATCTTTGAGCACCTCTTCATAAAAGTTCTTCTCATGGAGAAAAATAGGAGGCGAGAACACACACTTTCTGGTTTTGTTAAATCTACAACTATTTTAGTGGGTGTGCCCCCCCATCTCCCTCTCCCTCTCCCTCTCTCTCTATCTCTCTCACTCATATTCAGCTTCTTCTGGCCTTCAATTGTCTTGATAACTCACAAGAAATATAAAAGAAAGAAAAACATTCAGAGAAGAATAGATCCAAAGTTGGTTGGTTGGTTAGTCTGTCGATCAATCAATCTTTATATACCTATCCTTTCATACCTCGATCAGTCAATCTATCAAATCATCAGCAGAGAGCTAAAAAGCTAAGAGAGAAACATGTCCTCTTCAGCGGCCTTTTCACCCGACCACCACCACCTCTCTCCCTCCGAGCAGCTCTGTTACGTCCATTGCAACTTTTGTGACACTGTTCTTGCGGTATCTAACCCATCACTTTCTCTCTTCTCTTCTCTTCTCTTCTCTGTGTGTCTGTCTGTGAGTTTGTGTGCGTGTGTCTTTTCTTCTCTCTCTCTTTCTCCCTCTCTCGGTCTCTCCCTCTCTCTTCATATGATACGGATACTCATTAACCTTATCATATATTGTTTAGTTTACCCCACTCTTATCCATGTTATCTTAAGCTCTCTTTGTCAACCCTTGATTAAAACACCCTTCTACTGTAGTGGGTTTGTTTGCGTGCCCTTTAATCTCTTTAAATCTCCCTTTTTGATTGAGTTTTGTGCTCTGTACGTACGTAATTTTGCAGGTGAGTGTCCCTTGCAGCAGCTTGTTCAAGACTGTGACGGTCCGATGCGGTCACTGCACCAACCTCCTGTCTGTCAATATGCGCGCCCTCCTTCTTCCTGCTGCCAATCAGCTTCATCATCAGCTTGGTCATTCTTTCTTTACTCCCCAAAATCTTCTGGTATGTACTTGTGCCTTCACTAAACTAATTATTAGGGTTTTTTTGTTCCCCTGAACAAAACAATGTAAATCTGAACTATCTAAACCTGTTTACTCCACTTCCTACGGGACAGGCTTACTTTTTTTCTCCCGGACATCATTTGTTATGTAACTAGGGTTCCTGAATTGTGACCAACACAACTGAGAACATAGATTACTATCTCAAAATTCATTCATCCATGTGTTTGTTAGTTGTGTTTGCTCAATTTCTTTTGTGGGCATTCTTTGGTATTTTATGTATAATTTTCTTCAGGAGGAAATCCGGAGCTCCCCGTCGAACTTGTTGATGAATCAGCTGCCCAACCCTAATGAGTCATTCATGCCAGTTCGAGGACTTGATCACGAGCTACCTAAACCTCCAGTCGCTAACCGACGTGAGATTATTCTTCATCTTAACCTACATTAATTTCCCCTCTTTCTTCTTAAAAGAAATTCTCTCCATCGATCTGTCTTTCAAAGGACTTTACTGTACAAGCTACTATTCCAATTGATGGTCATGTCTGTTTTCGGACATAATGTTTCATGTTTACGTTTCTTCTATTAAAGCATTGAATGCATTTGTTTCCTAACATTCAACTTTACCCTTTCCATTATACTGTAGTCTTTTAGCCAATTAAGAAAGCAGTTTGTAGCAACTTACATCTTGCACTCCTAGAGTTTACTCCCAAACAGTGCCTAAGCTTTATTGGTCTCAAAGAAGGAAATTGCCTTTCTGAATTCTAACATTTTTACCTTGCCTTTCCTTCTTCCTCTTCACAAACAATTTTGTTCTACCAACAGGGCTTTTTTCCGCATCTACTGACTTTTGCAGCGTTGTTTATCAACACTTATTTTCAGCTACAATCTTCTTCATTCATAGCCAACCCTAGTAGAACCAAAAACCCGATATAGGGTCGATAAAGTATTATCCATGTTTGATATTACTAGCAAGTAAGAACACATATATCTTTTCCTTTGTTGTTTGTTTTGCGTGGTTGTAAAGGCCAAAAGTTTTTCTCCCCCGGAAAATAAGATGGTTAGAATCCATCGGATAGGTAGATATAGATCGTTCAGATAATGATGAAGTAATGATGAAGTGATGATGAGAGAGAGAGATTGAAAGCCGATCTCTGTGTGTGTGTTTGTGCTTACAAAAAGTCAGCAAAGTGATTTTAATGTCTGTTTTTGGTTTGTCCTTACGTCTGTACTCTGTCCATGTCTAGCTCCGGAGAAGCGACAGAGAGTGCCATCTGCTTACAACCGGTTCATCAAGTAAGCAACTTTTATGAGAACCTTGATACACAAAGTATATAAGCATGTATTTTGTGCATAATGTATGTCAGGCTGTGTTAATGCCGCATCTAAAGAAAGATATGTACTTCGTGCAACTGCCCACCACCCACACACACACACAAGAGAAATACATCTCGTGTAAGAACTGCCTAAGGTGGAGGGTGCAGAGAGATGTTATTATTTTAGTTTTGTATGGAAAAGATGCAAATGACTTGATTTTAAATATTTCGTTTTAGAGTTCGGACTTAGGCAACTTAAACAAGGCTTGTCATCGCTGAGATGGATATTTACAACAGTAGATGCATGACCATCAAATGTACAAAACAACTGCATTTTGCAGGGACGAGATCCAACGCATTAAAGCTGGGAATCCTGATATAAGCCACAGGGAGGCCTTCAGTGCAGCTGCAAAGAATGTAAGATCTACTCCATTCAAAAAAAAATAAAATAAAAGAATTGTATATTTAAATTAGATGATAAAAGTATTCTTTTTTGCTTAATAGCTAGCTTCCGCTAGCCAGGGTTTCACCTGTTAGGGTTTTTGTGTTGTCCTCTTTCATAGAAGATTTCTTGTCCTTATTGTGTGACTGCATCTTTGTCTTCTTCCATCCAGTGGGCCCACTTCCCCCACATTCACTTCGGACTTATGCCTGATCATCAACCCGTGAAGAAAGCCAATGTTTGCCAACAGGTTCGTACGTGCTCTTGAGCCCGAAGGCTGTAAATGATAAATCCATGTAAAATGCTTCATTAATTTCTTTGAGCTGATATTCCTTCACGCTTCCTTTGAAACTGATCTCTTTGTAACATTGTTTAGGAAGGAGATGATATGCTGATGAAAGATGGATTTCTTGCTGCTGCAGCCAATGTGGGTATTTCCCCTTACTGAATCAAGAAGAGTAAAGCTGCTGTTAGGGTTAAACCTAGCTCCTTGCCTTTTAGTAGTTCCTATAATTAGGGTCCGTGTTCTTATGCTGTTTCTTTGATCCTTTCAAGAAGACGATTTAACAGTTTGCAGTCTGTTGCTATCAGTGGTGGGAGAGTTATGAAGACTAGAATATGTTTGTGAAGTCTTAACAGCTAATCAAATCTCTCTCGAACCCATCCATTTAGCTAGCTCTTAAATTGAAGTTCTTCAGTAGATATTTTGTGCTGCACTTTTCTATCTTAAACCTATTTTCCCACCCTCCTAATTATTGCCTCCATATATATCTACCTTGTTTGATGTTCGTTTCCAAATCATGACGCTGATATGGAACACGGCAAATTTTTTTGATATATTATACGTTCTTAAGACCGTGTTCTTAAGAACATGCCGCTAATCTGCGACAAAGTGCTCATAACTTAATGGAATTGGATGTTCTTGTTCATTAAAGCTCAACCGTGTGAATATGTGCGTGAGCATATATGTTTATGGATAATCGTGTGTGTGTGTGTGTGTGTGTGTGTATATATATATATATATATATATATTCACATAAGATATCTATCTCTGGTAAGAATATGTTGACAAAGTAATTTAATTACATGAGAGCAAGAAAATTATTTGAATTAAGAATGCGAACTTACGGTGCATAGATCCACGAGTAAGAGTAAATGAATATAGTGATATCCAACATATAGCAGTGCCGACGAAGAATGCTGCCTCGTGAAACATGCACTAGAATCTGGAAGAGGTGAGATCGAAGACTCAAGGTAAGGCAAACTCTACACTGGTAGCATTAGCACCAACCTTACAGGTTGAAACATTAGATGAGGAATTTATCCATCTAAAGCTCTTGGATTATGTTCTCAAGCTTCTACAAGTAGAGGAATTCACACCAATTTTCTTGTCTTTTCCTTTTCATCAGCACCCTAAAATGTCCGTACATTTCAGTGGAAAATGAAGTTTGATGCTTACAAGAGCCTAATTTTGTTGGAAGCTTGTGTCCTTTAATTCATTTGGCTCTATTTTGATGGCATTCAAAAAGTAAATTTTCTCGGCAAAAAAAACTATTCAAATGCTATACTTTGTTTATAAGATTTTTTTTTTTTTGGGTGGGGGAGGGGGGGGAGGTGGTTGGTTTGGGAATTTATGAAATTGAAAACCTTGGTCAAGGCCTTGTACTAGAAAATATACACTAATAAGGTTCAAAGATTCTTTTAAAATTACTCTTGAGAAGGACCATAAGATTTCACATCACACTGTCTTTTAGAAATTTTTCTTCATGTTAGAAACCAAGCACTAGAGACTCGGGCCAAAAATAAGAACTTTTGAGGGGCAATTAATCAACGCACTTTAAACCTCACTAGTAAAGTTCCTTCTACTATTTTAAAATTGCAAATTACGGAGCACGTACATCAAATCCATCAAATGTGAGGTCTTTAAATCCATCCGAACACTACTTTGAAATCCATGCTAATTGTCCGTACCCCTCCTTAGTGCCACACTAAGAGTTGGTGCCTTCCTACATGTCTTTAAAATCCAAAAGAGACACAATTTTTTAGTAACTGGGTTGCCTTCGGCTCAAGCATAATTTCTGAGAAACGTAAGATTACTGTGACTAACTATGCCCCCATCAACAAGGCATTGGAATCCCAAGAGCATTGCACTGCGCTTGGGATTAATTGCCACCTTTTCATGTTTTTTCCTCTTCTATTTGGTTCACGAAACCAGTTCGAAGTCTATATGTCGTCCTTCTTAATTGCTAGGTAGCTCTTACCACTTTCAAGCATCTTTTCTTACGCCATAAAGCATAGCATGTCATGTCAGAAGAGCAAGAAGTCTCAAAGAATGGGAACGATTGAATTTATTGAACACGTGTAGGTAGCTACCACGATTGTTAAACCTCTGCATCAAAATCTGTGCTCCAAATTGCGATAGTTGTACATATTCAGTCTTTTCCGGCCCAAGGCAATAGGTAGTCACACGCTCAGAGCTAAAGCCCTACATAGTCGGGGTGTAGCAATTCACATAAATGATCACGCGGCATTCTCGCTACAAAAAAGAGGGATTAAGGCAATGTTAAGTTTTTGCCACTTTAGAAAAAATCGTAAACTATAGCTCTAGTTTGTGACATTTTTATCATAACATTTGCAATATGCTGACTCATGTTTAGACGTGTTGCGAGCTTACTTATCATTATTGTTCTTTCACTAGGGTAGAAAGAGGAAAAGAGAAAGATATCTGTATTTACTGAGCACGAGTACAATGAGGCTTTTAATATGCAAAAGAAAGTTATCCCGTCAGACATACAAAGAGAGTCATACGTAAGTTACAAGAGTTATAGAATATTTTATAAGTAAGACATTATGGAAAAGGCAATTGTCATGTTAGTATATATTAGGTCAAATTCCAAAACTGTACCATCAACTTTACATTTTGTACAGTTTTAGTACCAAACTTTGAAGATACGATGAAGAAGTATCTAACTTTGAAAAAACGTATTAAACGTGTATCTCGGCTGACAGACGACGGATGCCGTTAAAAAGTCAAAAGGGTAGAAATATCATTATAAAAAAAGACAAAAATCATGTCTACTGGCCACGCGGGCCATCCTTTTTATGTTTCTCATGCAAATTGATTATTCTTCTCCTCTCTCTCTCTCCCCACACACACACACACGCATAATAGACCCATCACCCACTTTCTCTCTCTTTCTTCTTCTTTTTTGTCTTCTTTCTCTCTCTCTCGCACACACACTCACGCAGACCCATCACCCACTTTCTCTCTCTTTTTTTCTTCTTCTTTAATTCTTCGTCTACTCTCTCTCTCTGACCCATCACCCAGTTTCTCTCTCTTCTTCTTCTTCTCCTTCTTTTTCTTTCTCTTTCTCTTTCTCTCTCACGTAGACCTATCACCCAATTGTTCTCTCTTCTTGCTTCTTCTTCTTCCTCTTTCTTTCTCTCTCTCTCTGCCACACACTATTCACCAACACCGACCACTGAGGCAGGAACCCACAATCACTGAGGCAGGAACCCAACACCCACAATCACGACTCCACCACCGTTGTCACCGGCAATCTCACGCCATGCTTGAATGTATGTGATACAAGATAGATTTGGAAGAATTGTGTGCGGGTTTTTGGGTTCTGGGTGTTTATATAAATTTAGATACATGCAAAAAATAATCAAAACTGTGAATCTATTAACAAAATTAAAAACTCCATTGACTTTCTTTCATCGCTGGCAGTTTATGTGCGTGTGTGTGCGCGCTTGCGCGTGTGTGTGTGCTTGCATGTTTTGTGTGTTTGAATTGAAGAAAGAGAGAGGGAAAGAGAGAGAGAGAGAGAGAGAGAGAGAGATAAAAAGTAAGATTGTCAAAAGGACGGCCCACGTGGCCACATAAACAGGCTTTATGCCCTTTTTTATAATTAAAATCATACCCCTTTGACTTTCTAACGGCATTTGTTGTCCTCAGCCGAGATACTGATTTGATAGGTTTTTTCAAAGTTGGGTACTTGTTTAGTGCACCTTCAAAGTTGGGTCCTAAAGCTATACAAAATGTAAAGTTGAGGGTACATTTTTTAGATTTGCCTTATATATTATTGTACATCCCTTCAAACTCAAGGTGGTAGATACGAACCAGCTTGAGTTTGGAGGTTAAGCCTGGAACAATGTCTTGTAGTTGGCTGCTAAAAAAATGAGATCCAATTAGAGTCCAAGCAGACAAATAATACTATTATAATGTTTTTGGGAAATATAAAATTTCGAGATCCGATGCATAAGATTTAATATTTAAATAAGCTATAAAGACCTAAGAGAATGGAGGCCCGGGGCATGGATGTAGTCTTGGGGGAATAATTAGCTAATAGACACAATAGAAAAGAGACCGACGATACATATATATACAGTCCCGGGTCGAAGACTGGCTATGATACAAGATAATGAGTACCAGAGAGAAGTCCGATGACCATGAAGGTCCCGGGGCAAGGTCCAGTGACTAAGAAAAGGTAAAAGAGAAAGACAATATTATTATTGAGCATTATAGAACTAAGCACACCAAGGCTTTTATATGAGCGAGAAGACTATCCTACCTAAAACAGTAAATGGAGTCCTACACAAGTTAAAGAGCAATAAGATATGCTAGACCTGGGATAGTAGGTAAAAGGTAATTCCCATACTTAACACGTTGTATACCCCTCATTTATAAGCATTTATGTCATCAACTTTACAAAAATAAAGCACATCATACCATTGTTAGGGGTATACACAGGCATGAACATGATTAAAGGTGATAATAGTTACACCCGGGTGGCTCTCCTAGAACTATGTGCTTAGTTAAAGAAGACAGTAAAACTTCGAATTCTTGTAGGGATTGGAAGTAGGTTTATTTATGTGGACACATATATTGGAAATGGTGGCTATTGCAGTTAAATTTCAGCTTCATCACATAAATTAGTGATAGCTACAACAATGCTCGTTGAACTATAAGTCAAATTTTATTTTGGTTGCTGAAATACAAGTTTTATATTTGAGGTCATTGAACTCTCTGATTTAGCTAATTAGGAATATGCCCATTAAGTGGTCATGTGACCAACACATGTGATTTAACTCGAGAGATCATGTTGCTAAATTTACTTTGCACACACTTTGCGTTTGCCATGGTAACTAGTTTAGTTGTAAAAGTGGTAGGTAATTAGCTTAGCTCCACCACATTTAGATACTCTTTTATTTGTTTCTTATGCTTATACCACCACTACCCAACCATTCGCTACCATGTCACCACCATGCACATCATCACCTCGCAATCATCATTATTGGCTCACCTACCACCCACTAGTCCACCTTAACCCAAATATAGAAACTACCAAATTACAATTCAAAACACCCCACCAGCAACCGGCCATCACTGTACCCACTTCCTCTATAACACTAATGACACAACCACCACTAGCTCAGAACCCAACCCCACCTCCACCACCATCACAGCATCGGTCATACTGGTGATGTATTTTCGTCAATATTGTTATGGTTGTGAGGGTTTGGGTAGCAGTCTTGGTGGAGGTGGCATTGTTACAAAATTGTTCTAGATAAATATGTTTAGAACACGATAAGAAAACGTAAGAACAAAAGAAATCAGAGAGAACTCAAATTTACTTTGCACAAGTCAGATTTGCAACTGTCCCTCACATGTATCTCTTAATGTCTCCCGTCAAAATATATAAGAGAAAACATATTTATAGCTATGTCCAACTCAAGGAAAACCTAATCCTACTCATGTACAGACAGTCAAAAAATTCAGTTCGGGGGCAAAAAGCCCGCTACGCTGAATAAGATATATGTGATACCCCGAAAATACTGGAAATTAATCTAATCGTGAGTTTGATTAATTAAGGGGTGTTGTTTTAATTAAGTAGCAATATGTTGATGATGATTAAGTGTTAGGTAGCTAAATAAGAGGTTAGTGTGGCCTTGGGGGGTTAAAAATGTAATTTTGAAAAGTTAAGGGGCAAAAATATAATTTTGGAAAAGATGATGAACGGGATGCATTTTTTATTAAGTAGCATCATTTTGATGATAATGAGGTGTTAAGGGGCTAAAGGAGGGGTTAGGGTGATTTTGGGGTCAAATTGTAATTTTTCAAAGTCGAGGGGTCAAAATGCAATTTTAGAAACTTGAGGGGCCAAAGTACAAATTTTGAAACTTCGCAAAATGTGGCACAACCTGGGGAAATCAGGTTTTGCATGATGGCCACTTCCTGGTTGTATCCAGCTGACTCAAATTGAGAAATTATAAACTATTTTTGGATAAGATTTAATGATGTTAAATATAAAAGGAAAATTTGGGGTGCAAAATATAAATAAAGAGAAGTCAAGAACTCAGTTCAAGAACATGCACAGTAGCAGCCACGGGAGGAAGGAAAAAAGAGGAAAGTAAAAAGGAGGAAGAAGAAGGAAGGAATGAAAAGAAAGAAGAAAATGTTGAATCTGAACCCTAATTGGGTATGATTTTGAACCCGGAATTGTGAAAATTGGTTACATTCAATTGAGTATATGATGTGGGAGTGTGTGTGTGTGTGTGTGTGTGTGTGTGTGTGTATATATATATTCGGTTATGTTGGTATGTGATTGGGGATGGAAGAATTTGTAATGAATTCTTATTAGAATCATGACATAAGACCCTAAAACAACAAAGAAAGAGAAAACAAATTAGGGTTTTAAATTGGGCTTGATTTCAAGGTGTGTGGGTGTGTATTTCAGTGTGTTTTAGTGTGTGTTCTTCAATTTGGGGGTTTGATTCAATATGGTGTAATTGTGTAAATTAAAGGGATTTAGGGTGTTAATGTGTAGTTTATGATGTAACCAAGCGATTGGAATGTGAAATAAATGAGAAATTCATGCGAGATTGAAGGAGAAATGTGCCCAGGTGTGTGTGACGGCTGAAGGAGGAAGAAGATGAGTGTGTGTGTGTGTGTGTGTCCAAGGTGAACTAGTGTGTGTATTTAATGTGAATAGTGACTGTTTTTGTCACTAAAAGTAGAAACTAGTTAAATAGTTTCTAATCTCAATTTTTAAAAATAGTTAGGATCAGATTTAGCCAATGTATGAAAAAGAGACCCTAGTTATTTTTATGAGATCTGTATGGTGAACAAATTTCAAAATTTTCCAAGATCGGGAACGGGGTGAACAGATGTGGAAAATTTGAAACTTTATGGTGAAATTTAAAATATCAAACGAACGTGGCTTTGTGCAAAAAATTTATGCAGACTCTGGGATACTGAGAAGTTCTATTTCTCAAAATTTTGGGTCATTGTCGTTAGCTATTTTGGCCGAACAAACTTTTAAGCGCTCGGTCCGGACACCGGCTCGGGATTTTTGTGATTTTTGTGCAAAAATTTTGTAAAATATTTTTTAGCTCAAGAATGACTTCAGGAGGTTTAATATAGTGTTTTAAAGTGGTTTTGAGATTTTTATGGTGTCGGGAACCCTTAGGGGACATTTTGGTAAATTGTCGCCTAGAGAGGGGTATTTTACTAATTTTCTCGATAAAATTTTCCAACGACTTCTTAGTCCGGTAAGAGTTGTAAAACATCTGAAAGGTTATTTTGAAGCAGATTTGGGGTATTGGGGTGGTAGTGAACCCTCAGGGGATATTTTAGTAATTTTTTGGTGAAGTTTTTCAAAGGAC
The DNA here is from genome assembly GCA_033070095.1 of Escallonia herrerae. Taxonomy (NCBI): domain Eukaryota; kingdom Viridiplantae; phylum Streptophyta; class Magnoliopsida; order Escalloniales; family Escalloniaceae; genus Escallonia; species Escallonia herrerae. The sequence goes on from JAVXUP010000869.1 coordinate 272,232, forward strand.
TTTTTAGTCTGAAAAGGGTTGTAAAACACCTAAAAGGTTATTTTGAAGCTGATTTGGGGCATTGCGGTGATAGTGGACCCCCGGGGGCATTTCGATAATTTGTCGCCCAGAGGAGGTATTTTGGTAATTTTTTTCTATAAATTGCATTGAATGATTGTTGGTTTGGAAAGGGGTGTAAGACATCCGAAAAGTTATTTTGAAGGGGTTTTGAGATGTTTGTTGGGGCGATGACCGCCAAGGGATGTTTTGGTAATTTTTTCCTTTAAAATTTTTTATGGAACTATTTGGGCTGTAAATGATGCAATACATCCAAAAAGTAGTTCTAAAGCGGTTTTGGGGTGTTGGTGGTGTAGCGGCCACCAGAGGATATTTTAGTAATTTACCATGCTGCGCTAAATTTTTGAGAACCCGCATAATTTAGCGTTCGGAGGGGTGGGAAGCAAGGAATAGTGGTAGTATGTCTAAAATGAGGGTTGTTATTGATAATAAGTCGATAAGGATAAATTAAGGATCCGATTATCAGATCGAATTAATTAGCTATCGTAAGATGCTATGAACGGTTAAGTGGGAATTGGTAGAATAAGGAGTGCGTATATGTTGAATGATGACTAATGAGCAGGATATGATTTGACTAGGTGATGCAACTTCTTGCGATCAGAGATTGCGAGTTGCTTCGGCTATAAGCCAATCAGGTAAGGACAATGCGGTTCTGTTATGCTAATTCATTGTTCGGTTAGCATACCATGCCGATCACGTTTATGTTGTACTCTTCCTGTTATGAGTTGTCACCAGTAGTCATTGTGACCAGTATACATATATTTGAATTGTGCTGTTGAGGGCTTAGGGTAGAATAATTCCCTTAGTCCGCCTTGTTGATAGAATTTAATGAGGATGATATGTGTCCTAGTATGCTATGATTCGATTCAATTAGCATACCCAAAGTTGATGATGATGATGTTGCGTAGGGGTTATTGTGTGGTTGTTGTGAGATGTCGACAGTCATTGATAGCTGATATCTCTTCTATTTAAGAACACCATCGAGGACTTGTGTCAAACTTCTCCCGAGTCTGTCCTGTCGTTGATGATGATGCTGTTGAGGTCGTTGCGTGTTGTTGTGAAATGTCGACACTTATTGGTAGTCGACATTTCTCTTATGTAAAGATGTTGTTGAGGGCTTGCGGTAATCTTCTCCCAAGTCCGCCCTGTTGATGATGTCACGTTGAACTCTTGTTGTTATGTCTGAACACCGGTTGATTTTCTGATCCGGTATTCCTTGTTGAGCTGTGTTGTTGAGGACATAAGGTGGAATAAATTTTCCTTTAGTCCGCCCCGTTGATGATGTCTTGTTGCTTGGTTGTAACGTGGTTAGGGAAAGCACTATAAATGAGTTCACTGCTTGTTGACATTGTCTCTTTTATTTACTTGAGACTGAGATGAACATCCCGTAAAATGGGGCATCAATATGAAGAGGATGGCCTATGAATTATGATCACTGGCCAAAGAGGATGAATGTCGCTCGAGCAGGGTCTGTCGTGTCTGGTCGAGTCTTGTCCGTCATGTCCATGTGCATTGCATTTGATTTTCTTTTGATATTGATGATTTTAATGATTTGTATTTCAATGATGTTTGCCTTTACGACCTTGGATTTCGAGTCCACTTGCATAGTCGGTCGGTCAGTCGGTCCAGTCTATGAGGAGGTGGCAGTAATGCTATTCTGTTGGGCCTTCAAGCCGCTCAGTCTAACGAAAGAAAAATTATCGTTTGACAATTATGTTGATGTCGAAAATTTATTGACTACTCTTGATTCATTGCTATCGTTGAGATGATTATTATTCCTCCGAGTCCTTTGAATCATTTATACATGATACTCCTCGTGTTGTCTTTACTGGGCGATTTGCGCTCATTCCTTATGTTGTATTGTGCAGGCTATAAGGTTGATCAAGGAGAACCCTCTAGAAAAGAGAAGAGAAACAAGTTAGAAAAAGTTGAGCAAGGGGATAAGTTGTGTGAGGTAAGACCCGCTATAAATGGTGGGATAAAGATTGAATTGCGAGATAGGTTGATAGGAGTCCTATGACTACAGTCATATATTAGGTTGTAAACATTCATGTTGTTTAAGGACCTGTAAGTCTTCCGCTGCAGTACGATGTATGTTTGTAAGAAAATTTTTGTAAGGACGCATTTTGGAGCGTCTATTAATGATGTATGAGTATGAGGATGTAGTTGCTCTGTATTCAACACAGGGTTTTGAATGTGATTATGATCAATAACTCAGCCCGGTGATGTCACCTGGGTTGAGGGTGTCATAATATATCTGATGGGCCAGCTGTCCCCCGCTCCGAACAGCTCAGCCTACACTTTCTATCTTTAGCCATAAATATAAAACATATATCAACAATCTCTACCTTGGCTTGTATTAACAAATCACTCCATAAGAAAAGTATAATATGCCTTCAATACCTTTGTCACGTACTCTACCTTGTATCCCCTTTAAAGGTAAGGATGGACTCTAACCTCGAACTCAATAAGAAAGAAGATGAATCAAGCTCAAGCAATGCTTAAATTTCTCTGTCATGACTGTCTTCATGAGTATATAAGCTGCGTTGTCATTAGTGTGAACCTTGTGCATTACAATTTGTATAAAATTAATTTATTCTTAGACCTTGTGATAACGTACATCAATGTACTTGGTCCTAATATGAAAAATCTGATTCTTTGCCAAATCAATTGCTCTCTAACTAGTACTGTCACACTATAACAAAACACTATACTGCTTGAAGCCAAGTTCCTCAACTAGTCCCTTCAACCACAATGCCTCTTTAGCTGCCTCTGTCAATGCCATGTACTCTGCCTCCGTAGTTAGAATGTTGTAGTAGACTATAACACTGATTTCTAACGTATTGTCTATTTGCCATCCATAGAATGTAAAAGTATATCCAGTCATGGACTTCCTGGAATCCAAGTCCCCAGCATAATCAGAATCCACAAAGTCAGAAACCTCACCCATCACGATAAAAATGATGCCAAAGTTTGTCGAACCAGCTAGGTAAGGGAAGATATACTTCATTGCATTCCAATGCTTATTTCATAGATTTTCCATATACATGTTGACCATACTAACTCCACATGAGATATCAGGCCTGGTACACACCATGGCATACATAAGACAACTAACAGCATTTGCGTATGGTACTCGAGACATATACTCAACATCTTCCTCTATACTAGGACAAAATTGTGAGGATAACTGAAAATGAGCTCCTAATGGTGTACTAACGGGTTTAGCGTGGAGCATGCTAAACCTCTCCAATACTTTTTCAACATAAATTTTCATAATTACCCACAACTTCCTGCCTTTCAATATCTATGAATCTCCATATCAAGGATCTTCATGGCAGAACCAAGATCCTTCATATCAAACTCTCTGCTCAACAATTTTTTCAGGTACAGGATATGAGACTTACTGTCACGACCCGAACCCACAAGTGAGCCCATGAGCTAGGTCCGTGACCGGCCACTGGCCCATCCGAACATCCACCCAGGGCTCTGTCAGGCCTTACTACAATCTGTACACAAGAATCTATAACCAAGTAATTTAAATCTATCTCCTTAATAATATTTCTAAAATCATGCTTATAATTTCTTAATGAATCTCCAATGGCATTCTTTATTTAACAACTAACATGGGTCATTTTTAATTCCGATGGAGATTTAAACTCTGAAAAATCTCAAATTACAACTTTAGTACTAGCACTCCACCAAATGATTTATTAAATAATCTAAGAGGACTACAAATCCTCTAGCAGTCATCTACCATAGCTAGATCCTCGTGGCCCTCATCAGTGCCGGTTCCATCTAGATAATCACCTGAAAACATTTATAAAAGAGTGAGCTTGGGGCCCAGTAAGTACACACCACATTCCTAAAATAGGTTTTGGGATTCATAAAAGCATGCCATGGTTTCTCTTCGATTTAAAACTGGTAAACATTTTCATTGAAGATATTATACATATATACTTTATGAAAGCAATTCATCCAATATTTCAGAGCATAGGCATGACATTAAGAAGGCTCATTAACAATTATCACAGTTCATCATAACTTAGGTATGTTGCGGTCAGCGTACATTCCCCCTGACTAGGGCCCACAATCCCTACTCCTTCCTGGGCTAAATATTATTGTGGACGTAAGGGCGAATCACAAACAACAGTAATGTGTATCAACGTATCCTCCCGTCGACTAGGACCCACAATCCAACTTTCCTCCGTGGATATGGGGCACCACAATTAAGTCAGAAATACCGTCTTTTTCAACATAAGCCAACTTTAAAATACTACTCAGAGAAATATTTCATGGCATTTTTTATGCATTTTCTCATCAAACCAATTTACACAAGAAAAAAAGAAACAGTAGCATGTGAAAGTCTTTAAAACTTCCAATTTGAGTAAATCGTTTATACATGTACATAGACGGAAAATAAGGTATACGGAAGAATATGGCAGGAGTACTTACCTCGCTGAATAACTGCTTCTGGTATTAAAGCTGGTCCTAACTCTTATCTATCGAAACCTAAATAACAATTAACACAGATGTTATTCATTGTCGTTCGAGTACACATAAGCATTAAGTTTTCCTCAAGTAAGTGAAATTACCCAACCGCCCCTCGACTTCAAATGTACCGTTACATATGCCAATATAACTAGAAAGACTATTTTAAACAGCTAGGTGGGATTTTCGAACCATAATGGCCTCTCTCGGGGAATTTTTCGCTCGGAACCCTGAGTCGCTCCTTAAATTGAGCGCTAATACTTATGTTTTCAAAATATATCGAACAGTGCTGGAATACCACAAAAGTTTAGACACTTAAGCCTCTCAGTGTGTTTAGACCACTATAAAAATTCTAGCTAAAAATAATTTTGTTTGCTATATCAAACAATTCAAAAGCCTATTTTCAAAATAAGATCGTGTTAGACCTTTCGCATGCCTAGAAAAATCTCATAAATTTCTACATCGAAGTCTTCACAAAAATAAGAGTAGTTTAGCTTTGTACTTTGCCCAAATATGCTTAGAAGTGGCTTAAAATGTCTTGGGCAATATACTAATCTATAATTCTGAAAACAGCATTTTTCAGCAAACCCTAGTTTTGTAGATTGACCATTTTGAGGAAGAAAAATGATGAATCTTAAAAAACTCAAAATTACAAAGTTAAATTAAACATTCTAAGGTTTTCATAAACATAAAGCTCACAAAAATCCAATGATTGATGACTTCTCTACAGTAAATCGAAGTGGCTGATCAAAACAAGCATATCTCTGTGCAGACCAGTTCTGGTCAATAATTATTTTGGAGCAGAAATACTATGAATCTCAAAAAATCTAAACTACAAAATTAAAGAGGACTTTCTGAGGTTTCATTAAATATAATTTTCACAAAAATCCCATGAGTAAATAATTTTCTATGATAAATCGAAGTGGCTGCCAGAAACCAAAATTTCTGAATTTCTACAGTAGATTGACTCTAAGATCGATTTTCAATGTGCAAACGTGAGGTTCTAAGAAAACTCAAAGCTAAGAGTTTAAGGCAACACAATGACGTTTTCAGAAGGGGTCACTTCCTCGACCCCCCAACGCATGACGCAGGAGGAGGAGGAAGGAGAAACATACAAAGGGACCTTTCACTGTTCAATGTATTACATCATTGGAGTCCAAATTAATGCAGTGTGCCTATTCAGTTGCATATGCAAGAGGGTACGACCATGAGTACCACGCAAAAGTGTTGATCGTCAAAACCTCGGAATTTCATTGTAGTGGTCGAGACTCATTTACGCCTGCAATGAAGGTCGGGGGACGGGCTCTAAAAGCGGCAGGCCTGCGAGCAATTCAATGAAGAAAACCTGAAGAAAGCACAGGCCAGATGAAACTGGGCCAGCCCTTGGAGCTGCCTGCCACGATAAATCAAATCAAACCCCTAGTGTACCGTACCATGTAACGTTTACTGCTCGAGTTCAAGTGGGTTCAATTCAATATTTGGTTACCCAATCCATTGACAACAGAACGAATATTCGAGGAAACTGTGACAGCTGAAAAAAAGTGAATGCAAAAACTGAGGAAAGATGACATCATAAACAATTTCGCATTCATGTCAAGTCAGTAATATTTTCTCGTGAGAAGATGATAGTTTGGAAAGTTATATCGACATTGTCTTTGAATTTGTAAAAGGAGATGATGAATTTGGGGGGGCTGGGGTCTGAGGTGGTTCATTCTCTCTTTGTTGGAACAGGTTTGAGGGCAGGGTTGGGTTTTAGTACCTCCTTCGATAGGTTTAGCCTCATACTTTGGTTGGTTTAATTCCGCATTTTTCAGTGACAAGACTGCATTGGTGTGTTCATTATGCGATGGAAGGTAGCAAATGTTGCGATGCCATTGATCCTACGATTCCATATAAGATGGATTTACTCTCTATTGGTGCCCCCACTTGCAGATTTTGTTTCCCGTTGTCTCCTCTAGTAGTTTGAGATAGTCATGGGATGTCATGACTCTATCTCGTACAGCCTAGAGACTAACCTTGCTAATCTTTGTAACATGTTATCTCATAAAATTTTATTCTCTGATTTACCAATCAGAAAAACTAATTGCGATCCTAAGGAAGGAGTGTGTGCCCGTCTCTCTGCGCTAGAGAAGTAGAGAATTGCCAAAGAAGCATTTCTGCGGAAAAGAAGCAATTTTGGTCGGGTTCCATCAACTCCAGAGACAACACCATGCTAAGAAACACGAGAACTTTTTCGGAAATTAGCCACAGAAAAAGATCCAGTAGAAAATCAATGTCAAGCTAACCAAAATCCATGTCCTCGACAAGAGGATGTAGCTCCCGCAACAGATATGTCCCAACTCCTTAGAAATATCTTAATTGTTAAGCAGTTACCTTATATATTTGGATTAAATGCACATAAAACCGCATACTTTGGGGTCATTTACACGAAACACCCCAGGGTTTGAATTTTGACCCCCACCACCCCAAATTTCCAATTTTGGTGCAACCAGCACCATTTGACGGTTGAAATTCAAAATTCGAGGACGGCTGTTATAATTTTGAGGTCAAAATGGACACTTCATTAAAATATCCTTGTTGGCAGCCACATCATCCGAACATTGGAGTTTTACCCTCTCTCTCCCTCTGTATCTCTCTCACACAAAGATGAAGAAGATGAAGAAGCCATGGCAGTGCCGCCGGCCATGGGTCAGTACCTAGCGCCGCCGGCCATGGGTCAGTACCTAGCGCCGCCACCGCGCATAGCCAGGCCATCTACCACAGGTAAGAGGCCGTCGACGACAACCAAGGGACCGCCATCCTTCCTCCAGATCTGTGCTACCGACACCGTCGCAATCAAGCGGCCACCACCATCCCATTAAGATGTCGTCGTTGCCACCACGGTAGGCCTTCCGAAAAGCACTGGAGCAACACTATCGCAAGCTCCGGCGAAGCGTCACCACCACGATAAACTGCTCCAATCGGCGCCACCGTCGCCTCACGATTACGGCCTTACAACTATGCCGCCTACCCACCATCGACAAGGACTGGCATCACCATCCAGCTTAGTGCCGCCATCAGACCCATGCCGTCAAGATACGCACCACCGCGAGGAGCAACAGTGCCCTTCGGCGCCGTCGCCGGCAGAACGCTGTCTCAATACTGCCGGCGGTCAAATATGCCTTACAAAATCAAAATTGACGTGGCTGCCATGTTGGATATATGGAAGAAGTTACATTTGTGCCCTTTGGCTTCTAACAGACATTCCACCAAAACGAGTAAAAACCATCTAATGGTGCTGCGTGCACCAAAATTGGAAATTTGGGGCGGTGGGGGTCAAAATTCAAACCCTGGGGTGTTCCGTGTAAATGACCCCAAAGTATGGGGTTTTATGTGCATTTAATCCTATATATTTCCAGAATATTCTTCACTGCTACCTGCTGAGCAGAAAGAAGGGAAGAAGGAAATGTTTTGGGGGGTGTGTGTTGTTGGGGGGGTTGTTGGTGAGCACGGTTATTGCTTCTATGCATGTGGGGTAGCCATTAGAAGCACCTTTAACCAATTATAAACATATAGTCTTGGGAGTAAACCTTCAGGCCTTCGCCACGCCTTTCATCTCATCATTGGATCGAGATATGCAGTGATTACGGGCATTGCAAACAATCATGAGATGCGTAGGCCGACAGAGTACTTATAGATGGATAACATATAGGCCGTTTTCGAAGTTGATAATCCCAGGACAACAAGGCATTTAAGACTTGAGACAATAGCCACCCAGCAAAGTTAGCTAGAGTCTACCTACATTATCAAGAATGACATCTGGAGCTTAAGGACCATGAGTTAGCTTGAGTGGTATCTCCTGCCCTTCCCCAAGTCAAAGCTTAAGAGTACTTATAGATCAACAAAAGACTAAAAGCCACACCAACTCGAGGATATCATTTCTAGTTAAACAGAGCGATGCAAGCTACTTCTCAAGAAGCTTCACCATCGCAACAATGAATCCTTCTCGGAGCTCATGCCAAAAACAAGTCACGTAGTCGTGTAACTGCAAACCCCAGAGTGCTCAAAAGAAAGAAGACAAAGATAGCGACAGTCAGGTAGTTTTACAACCACAAACCCTAGAGTGCTTATATAATGAAGTATGGAATGCAAACCCTAGACATGGTGTGAAGATGAGGCCGGAATGCAAAGTTTTCAACGGCAGCGACACAGACCAACTGTTAACAATTGCAAACGAATAGTCGCCCCAGAAAAAGTGCTCAAAGGGCGGCTAATTTCTCCACACAAATTCCTTCAACTAACGTAATGGAGATAAATCAGATAATCTCAGTATGCTACTGCAGTCAAAGGTAATATAGCCATTGCAACATCATATAGAACCCAAATATGCTTGGTTTAACAATGGAGGTAATTCAAATAATCTCAGTAACCTACTGCAATTATATATAACCCAATTCGGGCATTAGAGCCGTTGCAACATCATATACAATTTGGCTTTCTTTAACGATGGTGCAGAACCAGTAAAACTGCAACATTATAGAGTAAGAATCTTACCTCAAACGACTTCCATTCTTTGAGAACCATTTAGATCATATCTACTAAGCTAATAATTCGGAGAAAGGATTCAATAGAGAAGTCAAGCAGTGAAATAACTGTTATTATAAGAACCCAGATTTACAATTCGTTTATGTATCCAGTATCAGAACCCACCCTCCCACCCCCACCCCTAAGCCCCCTCAAAAAAGTTTAACAAGAAAAATCAATTCTTTACAGCCATTTCTACATTAGATTGAGCAGGGACCCATAAACAAAAGGAAAATGAAACCTACGCTAAGCAAGCATGAAAATATCAGAGTTCAGACACCACTATAACAAAATTGCAATAGCAAAAGATGTGCATTGGTACCAAATAGAAGGGCAACTGGCACTTCAGCAATGTGTAATATCCTCCTTTACACGGTAACAGCCTGATAAACAGCCTTTGATTAAAAAACTTCAACTTGTATTGTTGATTCACCAGCAATCGAGCTCCTCCAATATCTCCCACATAATTCACTCTACTCTGTACACTTCAAGCCAGTTAGATAAACTTGAGACTGAATGACGGTCATCCCGATTCTAAAACCTGGTACCACCGTGAATCCCACCTTTGGCCTACTCTTACCCGGCAGGATACCTCTCCTTGCGACGGCTTCCATATACACTAGCGAAAAATCAACCCCTCTCTCCACCTGAAATATCTCAATCACGGGATTGAACGAATACGCTAATTTATGAAGCAGCCATATCGAACTCGCCATCCTAACAAACGCCTCGTAAAACACACTCAACGACCTCCATGAGTCCAACACAACTTCCTTCCGATCGAAATTTCTAAAAATCGACAACTCCATAGTAGGATGTATTAGTTCTTCGTACTTCATCTCACAAAATCTCGAAAAATCACACCTAGGGTTCGTCCTCAAAAGCTCCAAAGGACTGCAATATACGTGCTCTATCAACTGCCCGAAGGAACCATTCTTCCCCTTACTCAAACCGTTCTCGTCCAAACCAAATGCGTCGGAGTCAAACCCCCGAAACATCCCCAAACAAACGTACGACAAAAACGCATGCCTATTATCACCCTTCTTTGCATACTCGACGCCAGCATGAACTGAATTGGCCGCCAAATCCAAATCCCACCCTGCTTTCCCCATCAAGCCAATCAAGAGCTTGGTAAAACAACGCAACGACTTACAACAATCCCTCAACATAGACTCAAAAACCCCAATCGTCAACAAAACCTCCGTAGCTGAATTCGACTTCACATTCTTTGCTAACCTTTTCGACAACATCGTATTGCACTGTTGAATCTCATCAAGTTTCTTCCTCAGACCCAAAACCTCGCCGTCCTGAACATCGATGTCGGCCTGTAATCTGTTGAACATGGTCTCCAGTGTCCTGAGCTTGCTCTGATTCTCCTGTACCTCGGCTTCCAAAGCAGACCCAATCGGGAAATAGAGATTGGAATTGGGGTTTCGACAGAAATTCCCGTACAGTTGCCTCAAATCGCAAAGCCTTTGAAGGTAAGACACTAAAGATTCATCGGCGGCCTTGATGGTGGCCTCATCGAAGGGCACGTGTGCAGTCTGTAGCTGAAGGTACGAGGCCTCGAACGACGAAATAGTGGCAAACAAAGACGAAATTAAGGATTCAGTGATAAGGGTATTCGGGGGTTGGGCTGGATTTGGGGGTGAGGGGCCGTGGGTTGGGTCGGGTTTGATGACCACGACCTTTTGGGGCTGTTCGGGTGGGTCTAAGAGGGTGAAGCCGTCGGCGGCGGTTTCCGGTGGGTCGTCATCGGCGAAGAGTTCGTAGGTCTTGGTCTTGAACGCCAGGGCGAATTTCTGGAACATCTCCGTGATTGGCGGGGGTTTTGCAGATTCATCCATGTCTAGCATTGGGTGTGCGTCTGTGTGTGTTTTATGGAGAGCAAGATGGAGGGTATCCTGTGGAGTGCAACTTGCTCTTTTGGGCAGAGACAGTGGTGGGGTGGAGGGGGGCGCAGGGAGTAATGGCAGGGGGAATGGGGGAGATTTGGTGCTTTGGGTGACTTAGAAGGAAGGTATGTGCGTGACTGTGTGTTTGTGCGTGTTTTTGCAGGAGTTGGGGGGCTAGTGGGGACTTTTTTACTAAGCTTTTGCGGGCTTTATATGCATATATTTTATTGCATGGTAATGGTAATGGTAATGGTAATGGTAATGGGGGAACTTTGAATTTCTTTTTGGCCGTTGGATCTTGCTTGGTAAGGGGATTCCATCAACGGTAAGAAGCTGCTTAGCTAAGGATGACCTCATTTTGCACTGCATATTCATTGCGTTGTGACATATAAACTTGGATCGTTTAATTCTTTTATGGACAAAATTGTACTTTTGATCCTTAATCTACTTTGCCATTTTCTCTTTCTCGTCCAAACACTAACCACCGTCTTTGCAAAAGCACCATCGTTGTCCATCCATCGTTGAAACCAAAAGCAACTGCCGTCCTCAATGTGCTCCAACTGCTAATGCCGTCCAAAACAGCCGCGCAGAGGATCTTTGTAGTCTAGGTGCAGTTCTCAAGTGAGGTGCAAAAAAAGGAATAAAATGGATAGTAGTGCCTACTAAAATAGTAGTGCAGTGATAAGTAGTTAATTAAGTTGACGTTATAAGTGAAAGCCAAGGCAACAACGCTTTTTCAAGGAAAATTATAGGCTCTAAGTCCGTTAATGTTTTCTCCTTAATATCATCTTCATCATATACAAGTTGAAGGAATAGATTTACTTGAAAGAGAGCAGCAGTCAGTAATGGAGACTTACATAGTGAACAGCAGTAACAGAATCGATTGGTTGAGGATTAAGGGTTCTAGGATTTTTTTTTATTTTTTTCCTTACATATTGATTTATGATGTTAGGAAACAAAAGAACTAAAGACAATGAACGGTTAGGATGATGTTACGATACAAAAATCAAAGAGTTGATTATTTGGGCTCTTTTTGCACCTTCACCCCAACTTTGCAACTTGTGCCTGGGTGCCTAGGCGCACACCTTTTTTAAGGGGCTATGCCTGGCCCTAGGCGAGATGCAGTCCATGTGTCTTACGCCTAGAAACACCCAGACACGCACCTTTGATAACACTGGTCCACAACACCGCCAACACCTTCCAGACTGCAGCCACTGTAAGTGTCAAAACGCCAATTTGCCAAAAACTTCCACTAACAGCTTGACCATCACCACCTTACCAACAACACCACCATAACCTTTCTACCTCAGTTGATTCCAGTCACCGCGCCACCTCCATCTGCATGACCACAATTAAAACCCTAAACAAACCTAAAATCAAAATCCAATTAAAGCCACCGTGGTACCTCACTACCAAGATCTCCAAACCAAATTAAAATTCTAACTAAAGCCGTCACAGTGCCGTCGTACCACCCCCACCAAAACCATGATAAAAACCCTGGACAAAACTATATATCACAACCCTGAATCAAAACCATAGCGTTGTCGCAATACTACCACCTCCATAACCAAAATAAAAATCCTTACAGAACCCTAAAATCAAATCGATGATTGGATTTGTGGAAGAAGGGGTACAGAGGTGATGGTGGTGGTGTTGATGTTAATGATAATGACAATGGTTGTTAGTTTGGTGTTTGGTGGTGATGGAGTTAATGGTAGTGCCGATGGTGTGGGGTTGGTGTTGGGTGATGACGCTGGTGTTGGTCTGATGGAGCTAGAAAAGCGGCACTTTTGTGGATTACGTGGTGGCTATTTTGGGATTTTGGTGGTTGTACAAAGGATGGTGATGGTGTTGGCTAGACCTGGCAAAATACCACCCGGACCCTCGGGTCTACCCGTACCCGGTCAAAAAACACGGGTACGGATACATATATTGCATACCCGCCGAAATTAGACCCGTACCCGAACCGACCCGCAAATTCCGGTTAAATGCGGATCAGTTATGGGTTACCCGGGCTACCCGAACGTTTTACTATATAATGCACTAGGGTTTTCGTTTGGCAGTCATTCACTCATTCTCATCTTTCTCTCTCTCATCTGCCGCTCTTCATTCCTTCCCTCTGAAGTCCCTCTGTCTCTGTCTCTCAACCTCTCTCTATCCGTCTCTCTCACTTACCAGTCTTCTCTGGCGACGACACTACACTCTACTCCACATCGACGGCGCCCCACCAACATCCTCTCACGTCCACTCGCAGATCCGCCACAGCCAACCACAGATCCGCTGCAACCGGCTACACTCTACTCCATATCGACGGCGCCCCAACGTCCTCTCACCTCCATTCGCAGATCTACCGCAGCCGAGCACAGATCCGCCGCAACCGGCCGCAGATCTGCCAGAGCCTGCTGCCAGTCTTCCGTGGGAAGTCTCAACTTACTGTTGAAGGTTGAGGCCTTAGTTTCCGATTGACTATGAACTTTGAGAGTGATAATTCAGACCGGAGCAGTGGATCTAGGAAGATTATTTTGGTTTTTAACAAGATATTTTTGTAAAAAGTTTGGTTAGCTTGTATTATTTTTGTTAATTTTGTGTATGAATTTTACTACTTTAGATTAGGAATTAATTTTTAGGTAATTTTTTTTTCGATTTGGAAGATATATATTTGTTTGTTGTGATGGATCTTACAGAGTGAGAGTCAAGAAGAGAGTGGAGATAATTGTGACGAAAATGAAATCAGTGAAGTGATAATTGTAAGAATTTTAATAAGAAAATGGTGGTTGTTCTTGTAATAATAAATGAAGGGGAAAAAATATCCAAAAAATAATTTTAAAAAAATGAAAATTTTAATTATTTACCCGCGGGTAATACCCTACCCACTAGGGTAGGGTACGGTTCTCAGAAAATCGTACCCAAAAAAATCCGGGTATAAATTACCAGATCCGTTTTTACCCGGACCCGACCGGATTTTACCCGTACCCGACGGGTCGAACCGTTTGCCAGGTCTAGTGTTGGCCTGTATGAGGAAACTAAATGAGCTGAACATGGCTACCAAGTGGATTAGCAGGTTGATGTGGCTATCAAAACCGATTCAACGGACAAAATTGAAACCGACAAACCTGACACATCATGAACCGATATAAAAAAAAAACTAAATCGGTTTGGTTTCTTTATTGTTGTAGTTTTGAAAAAAAGGAAAATCATAACTTATTTTTGTTTTCAGTTTTTACAAAAAGAGGCAAGTGTTTGATTGAGTGTTTTTTTTTAATTCTTTTCTTTTCTTATTTTTTTCCTTCTCATATTTCTTTTTGCACTCAATGTCTTCAAAACACTACTGCCCTAAATTGTCAAACTCACAACCTCACTGCCCATTGCCACCACAAACTGATTCACCGTCGATGACGAGGACCCTACCTTCACCGCGGCTGCCTATGACTTGCCTTCACCACAGCCAACGACAACTTGACCTCCATAGTCAACTTCAACCCAATGCTAATTATTATCTAGCGTCTACCCTACCAATAAGAACGTCTAGATGACGTATAATTGCTGATATTTGGGTACATCCTACCAAAATGATCAGGTCGTGTTCTGTGTGACTTAAACAATAAAAAGGGTGTTTGGGTATTTTAATTCATCGCATTACTCTCCACTTGACTCGTAGAGAGAGGTTTGGTGAAAGTTAGTGGCATTATTCGGAGGTAGGTTTTTTTTTTCTATTCGGAGGTAGGTTAAGGTTTGTTTTGTGAAGTCAAGATTGAGACATTTCTGATGTGAATCTGTGACATGTTTTTGGAGTATTAGTAAGCCTTTAACCTTTAAAAATGGACTCATGGTTGACATTGGTCTTATAATTCTGGGATAATACATTGATGGTTGGTGTATTAAGAGTGAAGATTCGTTATCTTTGTCGCAGCAATCATGGTCGCTTCTGCTTGTTTGCATGCGCTGCCACTGCGCCTAAAAAATGGAGTATTATTAGTAGAGCTGCAAGTTACTCTGTCAAAGTGTAGGCCTTTTGTTTCTGAATGCCTGTCCCTAATACCTCTCTGTCCAGTGCAGACATGGGAGACAACTCGAAGAGGACAATCATTGGTGCCACCGTCTTCTTCCCTTTCTTTTGCACACAGTGGCATACTCTCATTTGGGTTTACATATTTGTAATCTTGTAACAGAGTAATAATATTGAAAAAACAAGTTTTCACTTTTTTTATTGCGAGATTGTAAATAATACATGCCAGTTGAATTATATAATCGGCGAATACAAGATCACTTGAGTATAATACAAATCAAAAGTGATGTTTTTTTATTCCCTTTTACGATGCTAGTACATGTGTACGATTTAACTACTTACACAACAATTATTATATACTCGTATTATTCCTGAAGTTGAAAAGCTACACATCAATATCATCGACTCTCTTTCCTCCCTTTTTCTTCCGTGCATATTCTTCTTGAAGTAATTGCTTATATAAAAATTGCAATTTTGATTCTTCTAATAAAAAGATAAAGTGGTCACTGAAAAGTAAAAAACGGGTACAGATCGATTACGTGTACGACAAAAATTCTCGCCTCTCATCAGTTAATGCTTGCAACTGGCTGCAAGCCAGTGAAAAAGAGAAAAGTATAATTTTCCCTAAGTAAAGATCCCCCATGTTTGTGTTTTACACAAACATGTGGCTAATCTATATAATATATAATAAGCGAAGCGAGATTTTCTTTACGCGACACGTCATCGTAGAAATAGTTTCTTTACTTGACACATCATCATTTTATGTTTTCAATATGGAATAGAATTATAACCATTATAAGAGTTACTAAAAGTCTTAATCACTTTTATATTAGTAAACCCTATATATTTAAAAAATAATTATAAATATTCTGAAACTCTAACTAATTAATGGATTAACTTATTAGGATTTAATTTTGTGTATTGAATCCTCAAAATCACTCTCTAGCATGAGTATAAAAATTTATATATTTAAAAAACAAAAAAAATATTATTATCTTGAATGAGGTTCTTTAAATAAGTAAAGCAAGATCTTCTTTACGCAACACCGTCACAGAAATAGCTTCTTTACTTGACACATAATCACTTTATGTTTTCAATGTGAAATAGAATTATAACCACTATAAGAGTTGCTAAAAGTCTGAAATACTATCAAGAATATGGTCCTTATTTCTTGATAAATTAATTTCTATATTAGTAAGTCTTATATAATTGAAAAAATAATTCGAAACATTCTGAAACTCTACCTAATTAATGGATTTACTTATTATGCTTTAATTTTGTATATTGAAACCTCAAAACCACTCTCCGACATGAATAAAAAAAATTCATATATCTAAAAAACGAAAATGATATTATTTTCTTGAATGGGGTCCTTTATTTTTTGATAACTTAATTTTCACTTCAATAAGCATCATATAGTTGAAAAATTAATTCTAAACATTCTGAAACTCTAACTTATTTTATAAGTGTCACTAAAGGTATGAAATATTATCTTGGATGAAGTCTTTATTTCTTCATAAGTTAATTTTTATATTAGTAAGCCATATATGATTGAAACAAAAAATAATTCTAAACGTTCGAAAACTCTAACTAATTAATAAATTAACTTATTAAGAATTAATTTTGAGTATTGTATCCTCAAGACTACTCTCCCATATGAATATAAAAATTTATATATTTTTAAAATAAAATTTTATATATATTTAAAACAAAAATAATATTATCTTGGATGAGGTCCTTATTTGTTGATAAGTTAATTTTTATATTAGTAAGTCTTATATAGTTGAAAACCTAATTCTAAACATTCTGAACATCTAACTAATTAATGAACTAACTTATTATAACTTATTTTAACTATTGTATCCTTAAAATTACTTTATGATATTATTATACAAATTTATATATCTAAAATAAGAAGATAAAATATTAAATTTAAAAAAGAAACAAATGATGTTACAATATTGAGATTGACACAATAAAAATGATGCAGCAATTGATTCATCTTTAGAATCCTCTTGGTACAATAAAAAAATTGACATTATTTTTTTAATAGAGACCATAAGACCAATAAATGACTGTATAATAATTATTAATTAAAATCACAATAATTAAAAAACTTATTTGTAAATATGATAGTTGAACTGGATCTAAATTTATATACCAAACATTTTAGTGTATATAAAGGTATGAAAATAATATTTTGGATGTGATCTCTATTTTTAAGTTTATTTAATTTTGCTTCTAAAACTCTAAATTTAATAAATTTCTAAGGATTTAAATTTGATTATCATATTCTTAAAACTAACTTTCTAATACGAAGATAAACAAACATGTATTTAGAAAATAAAAATAACATGTGAGATTCAAAATAAAAAAATTATGTTATAGTTAATTTAAATTTATTATGATTGATTAAATGTATATGTATTGACACATAACATAGTCATTTATATAACATATAAAATTAATAATCAAATTATAAGATATTTTTTTTGCTTTGACAAGACAGCAAGATCAAAAAGTGGCTATGTAAGCATAAATGAGATTTAACAAAAAAATCACATACGTATAAGAAAAGAAGAGTTTGAAATTAAATCAAATTATTCTTAATTACAATATTTGACAACATTTCAAACCTTTAAGATGCAAAATATGAAATGTCATCAGATTATATTTTCAATGTAAAATAAAATTATAACATTATAAGTCTCTTAAGGCCTCAGATACTATCTTGAATAGGGTCATTATTTCTTGATAAGTTAACTTTTATATCAATAAGCTTTATATATTTAAAAAACTAATTCGAAGCATTCTAAAATTTTAACTAATTAATGAACTAATTTATTATGACTTATTTTAACCATTATATCATTGAAATCACACTCTAACATGAACATAAAAATTCATGTATCTATAAAATGAAAATAACATATTAAACTTAGAAGAGAGAAGAAGATGATGTTACAATTGAGATTGAAACAATACAAATAGTTTAACAATTGATTCATATTTATTATATTTTAATATACGCTGACCGAAGTATATGCTTACCAAATCGATGTAAAAATTTATCAATATAATATATAGCATTTAGAATCTTTTGGCATAATAAAAAATTTGATGTAATTTTTTTTTTTTTGCGAGACCACACAACCAGCAAATGACCGTACAATTATTATTAATTAAAATTCCAATAATGGCTAAGCTTATTCATAAATCTGATAGTTGAAAATGATTTAATGCTATAAACTAAATATGTAAATGTATCTAAAGGTATGTAAATATTATTTTGGATGTGATCCTTATTATTAAGTTTATTTAATTTTGCTTCTAAAACTCAAAAATGCTAATTTTTTAAAATTTAATTTTAACTATTATGTTTTTGAAACTAACTCTCTCGTACGAAGATAAGAAATCATGTATCTAAGAAATAAAAACAACATAGGATATTTAGAACAAAAATTTTAGGTTACATTTAATTTAAGTTTATTATATTTTACTAAATGTAGATGTATTTATACATAACATAATCATTGCAAAAAAATTATCTATGCAATATATAAAATCATTAATCAAATTATAGGATAATGTTTTGATTTGATAAGATCGCATGATCAACAAAGTAGCTGTATAAATATAAACAAGATTTTAAAAAGAAATCACATATAAAATAGAAGAAAAAGGTGCGATCAAATCAAATTATTCTTAATTACTATAGTTGAAAACATGTAAGAACTTTAAGATGCAAAAATATAATATATCATCAAATTATGTTTTCAAAATGAAATAAAATTATAAACATTATATTGTTTCTAAAGGTCTCAAATATTATCTTGAATGGGGTCCTTATTTCTTGATAAGTTAATTTTCATATCAATAAGTTTTCTATAATTAAAAAAAATTAATTTTGAGCTTCATGAAACTTTAACTAATTAATGAACTAAGATATTATGACATAACTTTAACTACTGCATGTATCCTTAAAACCACTCTCTACTATGAATATAAAATTTATATATCTAAATAATATAAATAACATTAAGAGAGAGAGAAAATGATGTTATAATTGAAATTAAGATAAGAAGAATAATTTAACACTTGATTCATATTTATTTTATTTTAGTATATGCTTACTATAATGGATGTAAAGATTCATCAATATAATGTATAGCTTTTAGAAAGTTTTTATAAAATAAAAAATTGATTGTATTTTATGGGTGAGAGCACGCTATCAACAATTAACTTTACAATTATTATCAATTAAAATTGCAGTAATGATAAAACATATTCAAAAATTTGATACTTGAAAAGGATTTAAAGCTATATAATAAACATGTTAGTGTCCTTAAATGCATGCAAATTTTATTATTTTTAAGTTTCATTATTTTTGCAAAAACTGTATGAAGGTTATATTAGGAAAGCTTATATAATGTAAAATTTAATTCAAAAACTCTAAATGTATTAACTTATTAGGATTTAATTTTGACAATCATGTCCTTAAAAGTAACTCTCTCATACAAAAATAAAAAATTATGTATCTAGAAAACAAAAATGACATATGAGATTTAGTAGAAAAAATTATATGACCGCGTGATCAACAAATGGCTATCTCACATATAAGAAAATTTGAAAATAAATCACATACATTAAAAAAATAATCAAATAATTCTTATTTACTTTATTTTAGGAACATTTAAAATCTTTATGATGCAAAAATATATGCATCTAATTCTACAAAACTAATGATTTACCAATTCGTTTATATATAGAGCCTTATGATCAATAACAAAGTTTTTTTCAGTAATAGTTATTAAATTTTCATTAAAAATAAGAAATAATAAATTTTAGACAACTTATAAGTATTAAAATTTAATTTTGATTATGATGGAATTGATTACAAGTATAACTGGTGACTATTGTGAGAGTTCAATAACAAATAATTGATTAACGCTCGCTTTATAATATTAGCCTAATATAATTATATTTGGTATCCTTTTCAAGCTGATTAAAATTATAGGTATAACTTGACATAATTTGTTATACAATGTTAGATTATGGTGTGCTAAAATAAGTGTAATTTTTGAAAAACAATATCATTAGATGCATTTAATAGATATAGAAACTATAATTTGGCAACAAATAATAGTTAGAAAAAATGTGAAAAATAATTTCAATACTCTAAAATAAGGACGCGACATGTTCATCAATTAAATATTCTTATTAATAGCATCTTACAAAAATTAAAGAAAAACATATACATAAAATATTGGATATTATGTGGTCGTTCAGTTAAATTTATTTATTTTAAATTTTTACTTAATTGTTATAATAACCTCATGAACATATATATGAAGTTAAATAATTAAATCGGTGTAACATTTACATTTCAAAAGAGATACTTAATAGCATCATCAGATTTTAATTAAAATTACAATCGTATTCGCTATTTAACTTTATATAGCACAACATGATTATTCTACTATTTTAAGTGCTGAGTCATTTGAAATACTATTTGACAGCCTCAAACAAAAGCTCAAAGAAGACAAGTAACCAACGACTTTATTGTGTCGCTATCTCTTATTTGTCCTTCAACTTATAGTATAATAAAATTACATGTAAACACACATGTACTATACATAAAAAAAAATATCGCATAATTAGTGCATGCAGTCTAATAAAAAAATAATGCTATTTAATAATCGAAAGTTATGAGCAATGCAAGTAAATTTATCTTTTCATATTTTACTTAAATTAGTCGTGATTAATTTAGGTACTAAGATTAATTTTTGTAGCCAAATAATATATTTTTATACTGTTAATTTTTTTGTTTATGTGGTACACATCAATAGACTTTTTAAAACCTTATAGTATACTTTATTTTAAAAACAACCCGAGCTTGGGTCGGGTTACTGAGCTAGTTGACGTTGACGTTGAGACTAATCCTTCTTGATGCTAAGACTTACATGACAAGCTTCAATATTCGCCACTTCGACGACTGGTATTTGCTTTTTGACATTAAATCCTGCTATGAATTGGGCCGGAGCTGATCACATATTACTGAATAACATTAGTGTTGGGGAATGAAATCCAGGGGCAAATGGACTGCTCGACAATATTAAGGACGGTCTCTCGGCCAAGCTAAATTCCTAAGAGGTTAAAAGATTAGCATTTTCTTGCACTACGCAGTCGTAGGGGGCTTTTTCTGGTAGCTTTCACTGCTTCGTTCAGCCTTGTGCCAGTTACACCAAAATGAAGAAGCCGAAAACTTGATTTGAGAAACAAAGTAGACAAAATATGACTCTTTGTTCTATCAAATTAACTAGTGTAATATGCAATAAACGGTTCATGAAGATACTAATACTGTAGCAACACTCAATCGCGCTCATTTGGGTCAGGATAAAGGCGATCCAGGAAAATTTATAGGCGAAGCAAAAAGAGGTTCCTCGCCGCATGAACGCTTGAATTCCAAAGCCAATGCACTCCCTGAGGCTCGAGCAGCCGGAATGCATTCCCCACTTGAATGTATCTAGAGTATTATATGCAAGGGTTGAATCAGATGAGCATGATAGACACAGCATGTTTTGTCGGGTCAAAAACATGCAAGTACTGATTAAAATGCACATTCTTGGTCTCTTCATCCATGCAAATCTCTGTCTTTCATTGTATGTACAACGTAGATATACAGTCACATTCTTGATGTCCTATTCAAGAATGTGCTAGAATACCATCAAAGTATCTTTAGAAGTCTGAAGATAAAGTGATAGTCTGGCTAATATTCGCAAGATTAATCTGATTTTTGTGTCGATAAATCTGTAGAGCTAAGATCTTAATACAAGTTATAATCAGTCATCGTATACCAGGAACACATTCATATGCTTCAAACCCGTGACATTCTTGCTAGAATTTCAAACCTTTTCAATCAAGCAACAGGGGAGGGGATTGCATATAAGAAAAGAATCTTAATACAGACATGTGAGGCCTGATTAAAGAGCTTGTGTTGGAGTGCATTTGACATAAGATGGTATCTTTTGTTTCATTAACCATACTTTTATGAACAGAAGTAGGAACCTTTCTCTGATCGGACAAGAAGTTTATAATAATCTGGGAAACCCTGTACTCACGATCTGAGAGAACCCTGTCCTCTTGAGGATGAAATTTTTTTTTTTTTTTAATTGGCCAAGACATCAAAATAGTGTCACTGTGTCAAAGACGTACAAATTTCTATGCATTAAAGTTACATGCAGTAGTAACCAATATTGGCAATCTGGAGAAGGCAAGCTGGTTATGGGCCACTGCAGTAGTAACCAATAGTGGCACTGTTCCATCCCACATAAGCGAGCAAATGGTCGGAACGGTTTCATTTACTTAGTAGAAGGAATATAAAGTCCAAATTACTAAAGAAGGATCAAACATAAACAAGCTCCCTTACTTGAAATCCCTCGTAGATAATCAGGGACCAATTCATACAGTTGATATAATCAAATATACGTCGGAAAACCATATCAAAACTTTCCCTCAAGGCAGGTACTCCCTTTCTGCATCCCTCTCCAGTTCAACTTTTCAATCGTTTCGTACCTCAAGTCCTTTTAAATCCTGAAATCCGCTCCCCGCAGCCACAAACAGGAAAAATATGAGAAATCGGGGGTATTCCCAATGATGGTTCATATGGGTTCCACTCTCATAGAGAATTATGCTTATGAAAGGAATAAACAAATCAAGCCAGAGTGTCACTTCCTTTTTTATTCAATCTGTAAACTTATGATTCTGAATTAGATGCCTTTAGGTTTAAACAAGTATGGCCTTAAGAGATACATGATGCACGTTTTAGAACTGCCTTTTGCAAATCTATTAGTAACTTCTACTTGGCCGGCCAATTCTATTGCAACACACAGGATCTGTTACCCTAGAGGAGGCATTAGATAAAGGGGAAAGTAGGGAATGACCTCCTCTACCGTTGACCATTTGCTACGCCCCACCACCATTAACCACTAAACCCCCACCCCCCCCCCCCACTTGCAGAAATTGGGCACCTTAGACGGGTCCGTTATGAATAGTGTGAAATGACCAAAATACCCTTATTTCTTTATTAGTTAATGACCCCCAGTACTATACACGGTGTGCAATTTCCCCTCCTCAACTTCAAAATTAACCACTAAACCCCCTTACACTTACAGAAATTGGGCACATTAAATGGAAACCGTTAAATTTAAATGACAATTTTGCCCATGACCCTCCCCCCCGCCCCCCTTCATTCCCCACCCCCTCACCCGTTAGACCAGTCCCCCACCCCATTCTGCGCTACCAGATTCATTGCAAACAAGGGATTGCTGCAATCTGCACCTCCTCTTCTGGTCAACCCCGCTACAATTGGTGATTCACTGAGCACAACCACTGGTCTTTTTCTCCGACCACCAGGGAGTTACAAAAAAAAAAAAAAGGAACCACGATTGCCGTTGGTATATCACCGGCGCAACAACTACCATGATCAGCATCACAGTAACCACCATTCTGGCCAACTCCCCCAACTTTATACTGTCTGGCTACACATCGTCGTGAGTTGCCTCATCGCTGCCATTTCCCACCACCTTGTGTCTGCAAGCCAGTGGGGCTTCTTCATCGACCACCAACCGACCGACGCAATCAACACCGGTAACATCAATCCCCACAGACACAGGTTATCGGCGTCTGATTGCCGCACATCCGTCCAGATCCCTGCCACCACGATTGACGACCACGTCCCCAAATCGCAGGTCTAACCTCCGTCGTCATTCCACCCCAATCCACAACATCGCGCCAAGCAGCGTCACATGACCACCGTGACTGGCTACACGCCGCTGGGGCTGCACCAGATTCGCGATGACGTTGCCGTCACAGTCGCATGCGAGTAGCGTGTGTGTATGTTTGCAGTGGGTGCGCGTCTGTGTCTGGGTTTAGGGTATGTGTGTGTGTGTGTGTGTGCACGTGCGTGCGTGCGTGCGTGCTGGGTGTGCGTGGAGTGTGTGTATGTGGGATTGAGTAAAAAGTCTGAGAGGAGAGAAAAAGAAGTTGAAAGAATGGTATTAAACTTAAATAGGGTAAGGAAATAAGGGTATTTTGGTCATGATCATCAATAACATAACGAACCCGTCTAAAGTGCCCAAGTGAGTGGGGGGGGGGGGGGTTTAGTGGTTATGTTTGAAGTATAGGGGGGAAATCGCACACCGTCTATAGTACAGGGGGTCATTAGTTAATTACCCCTAACAGAATGGGCAAAAACGTCATTTACAAAAAAAAATTGTTAGTCAACGCGCGTGTTGACCACGCGCTGTTAAATTTAACGGTTTCCGTCTAAGGTGCCCAATTTCTGTAAGTGTGGGGAGGTTTAGTGGTTAATTTTGAAGTGGAGGGGGGCAAATCGCACAACGTGTAAAGTAGAGGGGGTCATTCCCTACTTTCCCCTTAGATAAAAGGGTCTGTGGATCAAACTGTAAATATAGCATTGACTTGTACGTACAGCAGCGAAACTTATAACCTGAAGATGTTCAACGGGCAACGAAACGGAAGAACTACATCCTTCAATGATTTTTATCTGTTAAAACGGATCAAGAGAACCTTCCAAACTTAAGCCCGCAAAATGTTTGGCTACGATCCGAATTGAAGGAATCTTTCTCCTACCCTCCGTATAGTGATAATTAATGGTCGCTAAATATTTCTAATAATTTTTATTTAGTGATGCTAAAAAAATGCTACTAAAAATTGTAGCTGAAAATATAAACAAAAAATTTTTTAAAAATATTTAGCAACTATTAATTGTCACATAACGGATTTAAATGAATATTCTTATTATCAGAGTTAGCAGTCAAACCAAAACCAGAAAGAAATGTAAGTAACAGTGTTGGGATTTGAATTAGATCTGGACTGGGCCTAGTCCAGCTTCGACTGTGCTGGTCAATATGGACTCAGACTTACAGTTAAGAAACTTGCAAGTGGGCTTTTATTTGAATATTTAATACGTTAAGGCCCTCCCTTTGAATAAGCCCACCAACATTTGCACACCGTTATTTTGTTTGTCATTTTTTGACTGACATAATCTTGAGTATCGGGGAAAAAATTATGCAGTCCAGTAGCAAAAGGCTGCAACCTCGTTATAACAACAAATTAATGGTCGGTAATATGCTTCTTTAGAATTTAGTTCTGGTTATTAAAAAAAAAAAGTACCTCGAATATTAAATATCAAACTATCACAATAGCGTGCGGCTCAATTCAAATCTTTTGTTTTTGTTAAAATCTATACAATTTTCACTGAAAAAGAAGTATTATGCTTTTAAATCCTTCAATAGAAAAAAGATATGATAGAGCGAAGAAAAATGTGAACTTAACGTCTCGTTAAAAATATATATATTTCTATACCTTTTGCGAGTTAAGTTCTTGTTTTATTTTCTTATTTTTGTGACAATCTTTTGAAACATCACACAACTAAAAAAAATAAATAAAACTCAAAAAAGTAGCTTTGACTTTGGAAATTGAGATGCATGCTTTGAATCACACCACTGGTAAGTTAATTCCATTTACTAAAAGTGAGCAATCTTCTATGAATACCGTGTTCTCAAAGGGCTTGCCATTCCGTTGTTTGGCTAAAGCTTTCGAGTACCTGGAGAAGCAGCATAAGGGGCTACAACACTAGCCACTGCACTGCGCAGACCCTTGGGGCGGGACACCTCAGAGCAGGCCTGCGTATGCTCTGCTCACGTTTCGCGTACGACCATCCCATGCCGTTTACCCCCATTTTCGTCTGCACTTCATGTTCATGGTGTGTGAGACAATTTTTGTGTCTTTCTTCTTGTCTTTTTGTTTAATTCAGTGTTATGGATAAAATTTAGAGTCTGTTTAAAATTATTTTTAATTAAAATTTTTATTTTCAAAAAATAAAATCAGTTTAATTTTTATTTTTTTCAAAAATAAATAAATAGGTGTTTGATTACCCGATTTTTGTTTGGAATTTTTTTTTTTTGAATGTTTGATTATCCAGTTTTTATTTTGAATTTTGAGTTTTTTCTTTGGTAGTGGTTGCAGTGGTGGCGCTGGCCGTCAGGGTGGGGGTTGGGGGTGCGGCCAGCAGGTGACAATGGTCGGTGGCGGGCAGTGGGTGGTAGTGTTGGTGTTGGTCTCAGAACAAAAAACAAAACTGAAAACCCAAAACACCAAAATGAGAGTTTTAAAAAACAATCATGTTTTAAAATTTGGTTGTCAAAAAAAAAAATTGTGTCAAACCTGTTTGCTTCCTCCAGTTTACGAAACTGGAGGAAACCTAAAAACTTAATGGTTTTCAAGCAGTACCTTAATCTGCTCAGTGAAATTTAATTCTTGATAAAAAAAATTTTGAGTATTTCTTATGGTAAAGAATGTTTAATTGCATCCACATTTGGGATTAACTTATATTGCTACCAAAAAAAGAGCAAGTTTTGAAAAGTAATCACTAATAGAATCTATCGATGTGCATTTTTTTTTTATAAAATTCTTCCCACTCATTTTGGTATAAGCCATTTAAGTATTTTGTATCAAACTTGGCATGTGCTGGAAACATGTTGATGGTTCTAAAAATGATGTGGCACGAATCCACCTATAAGCTTGTGAATTGTGATTAGCTGGACTTGAAACGAACGTACTTGGTACGAGCTCTTAGAGTAAGAGGTGAGGATTGAGAATTAGGCTCAAGCTAACACTTGGAGGACAGAGATAATGATAGATGGAGGGTGATGCCAAGGAAGTGGGTTCGAAGTTGACGTGAAAGTGTCACAACGAATGCAACCTGAGTCAGATGTCAAGTATGGTGATGTGGGACGGAGTAAGGATAGAGCTTCCCAGAAAAAGTCTAAGGAGTGGCACTACTGCGAGGATGATAGCGTGGGGTGAATACCCGATGACAGTCATAATTCGATGCTTAGGTCTACATTCAAGGTCCAGCGTTAGGGTTTATGTGTGTTTCTCTCTATAGAATTCTAGAGTGAGAAAGTGTAAATGAGAATTGAGTTATGTTCTTCAGTCCTGCAAATGAATTCTCAAGCCCCTTATTTATAGGGATTGAGATGACGATCTCATCATCCAACCTATGGCCCTCCTCGGGAGTGACACATCACCGAGGGGCCCATAATCGATGCTCCGCGGACTGTCAGGTCGCATATTCACCTACTTGCCTCGCACAGCATCACTCTGTCTATCTAGAAAGACTGGCCAACACAACATCAGTATGGCCAGAGAACCCTTTTGATCTAGCCACCAGTCAAAAGCCTTTGCGGAGTCCTATAGGGCGTCGAGGTCCTGGCAGCGGTGGGAAGGCCCACTCCTAAATACCAAGCGGAGTAAGCGCAATGCCCTCCGAAGACCTGCTCCCGTCTCGGAGTGACCTGGGGCTCATAGTTCTTAGCGGTGCCAATGAAAAGCCCTCAGTGTCGGAGCATGTAGACTAATCATGCAGAAACCCTGGTGGGGATAGTGTCTCAGAGAACGAGCCTATCCTACGGGGTGAGTCCTTATGCTGAAGCACTCAGAGTGCGCTAAGGTAGTGTCCTAGAAGAGTCACCAATCCGACTGGCCGAGGAAGTGTCCTGGAGGAATCGCCTACCTGACGGGCCAAGGTAGTGTCCCGGAGGAGTCGCATGCCGACATGCCAAGATAGTATCCTGGAAGAGTGGCCTACTTGACTGGCCGATGTAGTGCCCGAAAGAGTAGCCTACTAGGCAGAAGAGGAGTTGGAGCACCATGGTAGAAATAGTGTCTTAGAGAGTAATCCTATATGTAGGTGAGTCCTTAGGCCAGAACAGTCGAAGCGTGCCAAGGTAATGCTCAAAGAAGTCGCCTACCTAGTGAAAGGGGAGTTAGAGCTCTTTGGTGGAGATAACCTCTTGAAGAGCGAGGTTATCCCACGGGTGAGCCTTATACTGGAGCAGTTGGAGTGCGCCAAGGTAGTGCCCTAGGGGAGTCGCTTACCTGACGTGCCGATGTAGTGTCCCGAAAGAGTCGCCTACCTGGCAGGAAGGGGGTCTTCATGCCAGATCACTTGGATCTCCTGACAGAGATAGTGTCCTAGAAGAGTTGCATATCCTCGTGGGATGCTACACACTCTGGGAAGTGGGTAGAAACATGTTCCATAACCAATGTAAGATGTACATCGTATGGTGAATAAAGGACTAACACAGTGGAACGGTAGTGTGATAGGATGCCAGAGGGTGTGATTATATAAGCAACATGGCACATGGGAGCAACGGATGTGTGCGTTGCCAGAGGCACACAATGTGGAAATGACACCCCAACATAATGGTGGGTGTCTCGAGTCGGTCGTTGTGCCGGAGGCACTTGATGCAGGGACAACGCCCTGGGCACGGCGACGGGTGTCATGCCGATGGCATGTGATGCAGAGACGACGCTCTAGCATGGCAATTGGTGTCGTAGAGATGACGCTCGAGTGTGGTGGATGTGTGCAGCCAAATTGGGATATCAGGGGTCCAAAATGTGCACAGCTAGATTGGGATAATAGGTATCCAAATATGCACAACCCATTTGGGGTAGCCGGATTGGGATAACAAAGGTCCAAGTATGGGCAGTTAGATTAGGGTAGTAGAGGTTCAAGTGTGTGCATCTGGATTGGGATAGCGAAGGTCCAATCATGTGCAGTAAGGATGGGATAGCAACATAGGTTTTTGATCCAGGTTTTGGGTACAAGGGTATGTTTTTCTTATCCTTAGGAGAGATGAACTTAAGATAAAAAGTGTGGTTTCAACTTTTAAGAGTAAAATTTAGAGCAAAGTTTAGGTACTTTTGTGATGAGCCTTCTTGCCTCTATGGTATTCATATCTATAGAGGAAAGGATTTTAAGGAGTCACATGCCTCTCATATCAGCATTGCAGTCGTCGATTAGTGTAGCAAAGAGTGAGAGCAGGCTTAGGCAAACATAGTCTCCTCAACCAAAAGAGCTTGGGACATATTATGGTCCCAACTTAAGGACGACCAAGTAGAGCACGTAGAGCACTGCCCCCTTTGACCTTTGGAGGGATGTAATTGCAGGAGAGAATAATAGGTTGTTTGGGTAGTTGAGAGTCTATCCAAAGTCTCAGCACCGTATATTTGAAGTTTGACCACTATGAGACCTCCTGATTACACCTTACTTTCTAACTACCTTCCTAGATGATGCGAGATCCTACCTTCAAGGGATTTACAACAGTTTGAAGTCCTACCCAACATAAAAAGTAGACAGGTAAACATGCTTATTTACCAATGAGTGATCTCAAGCTTTTACGATGTTAGTGTAGTCATAATTCGTCGTATCCAATAAAAGGGTTAGTACAGGATTATGTCATTGTAACCTACATGCTGTAACATGATGAATAAAGTTATTATATTGTGTTGCATTCATATTAGAATGCAATGTTCTATAGTAGAGCTAGATTCCGTCCGTGCTCCATAGTATTTTGGTCACTACCTTATATTCCATGCTATACGTGAAAGTCCGTTTTACTCATCAAGGCTTAGGATCACCTCATATTCCATGTTGTGCGTGATGACGAGTGTTAAAACCCCACATTGACTATACATATGTGTCGGCATTGATTCTTATACTTAGGGCTTCTCTTCCTCTTGAGCATGCTTTTGGTTTGGACACCTCATGGTAGCAATGGATTTATTTTCGGGTTTTACCAACCATTCTCCCTCTAGTTTGATGGGTCATTACTGTTAAACCATGTGCCCTGTTTCAGCTCAATTTAGCTCTCCAACAGCACCACAAGCTTCTTCTTGATTTTCTATACGAAACCATCCAAATCTCTGCCAGAAACCACCCTCCATGTGCCCTCACTTGCCATTAGAACGTCAACTATGCGCTGTCGCTATTTTAAGTATACTCTATATTTTCAAGTCATCTTTCCATGATTAGATTGCACTATTCTATTAATTTGGGCCCTTAGACTAACATCAAACAATTTTAACCCTAATTGTTTGCTCACGTGCCATCACCACCCAACCAATTTCTGCCTCTGCTTTCACACGTTGTCGCCATCGGTATTTTCCTGACCAACTCAGACTAGCCTATTGCAATTTCTTTTGGCCGTACACCCCTTTTTAGACCAATTTTTTGAATTTTGAGACTAGTTCCTGGCTAATTTGGGTACTCTGAGTTTGATTTTGGCCTTGTTTCATAGTAGCTCTTTTGCTATGTCCATCACTCCATGTAATGCTTCTTAGTTCCTTGATTCAGGTGGTTCTAATCATATGACTTCCAACCCTTCTCTCTTTATGATTAAATCTACTTGTGCTTATACCCTTACTATTCTCACTACCATATCGATACTCATTATATGTACTCTATTTCTTCACCTAGTTCGTGTTACTAGTACCTTCCTTGTTCCTTCTTTGTCACTAAATCTTATCTTTATTGGACAAATTTGTGATTTATATCTTCAAGTCATCCTTTGTAATCAAAGGTGTAATATGCATGATCCTCGGATGTAACAAACAATTTTAGGACAGCCTGTAAATTTAGATGCCTTTTTTGTGCTTCTATATGTATATATACATATATATATATATATATATGTGTGTGTGTGTGTGTGTGTGTGTGTCCCCCTCCAACCTCTCTGCAGCTACACATATTCTGCCTCATTCCATCCAGTAACGACATTCATGCCTTGGTCACACCTCGTTATCTTGAGTTTGCAACTTACCATCTAGTGGTCTTTTAGGAACTATTAATCCCGAATCCTTTGATTTTTCTGTTGTGTTAAGCTCGAGAGCAGAGTACTTTATGTTTCAATAACAATGGCTCTAATTTCCAAGAAAATTTTGACTTGGTACATTCTAATGCATAAGGTCCTGCCTCAGAGCTACTTGTTGTATTCACAAAGTTTGTTAATATGGTCAAAGCCCAATTTTCTCATAATAATAAGCTCTTTCGATCTGATAATGCCATGGAACGTAAAGAGACTTCATTTTTTAACATCCTCAAAGAACATAGCATTTTACCATGCACTAAGCATATCGAGATTGATTGTCATTTTATTCGATCTCATATTTTACATAGAACTTTTCATGTTCTCCCTAATCCTTTGCTAATCAGACAACTGATATCTTTAGGAAAACTCATCACCCCAGAAGCCTTCTTGATTTTGTTTCTAACTCAAATATGCTTATTCGTTACCATCTTGAGTTTACAGAGGGGATGTTAGTGTATTGATTGTATGTTGTATTTAATACTGGGGTTAGTAAGGTAACATGTCATAGTGACCTACACATTGCAACACTTTAAAAAGAGTCATTCCATTGTATTGCATATAGTTTGGAATGCAACAATACAGGTTTCTCTTATCCAATTTGTGACACACGTTGCATGATTTATATTTTTTGCTCCCATACTTAAGGTTACTAATGCCATAAATATATGTGATGCTGTAGCAAATTCCAAAATATAATGACAATGGTAGATGAACGTTCCCCAACGCAAATTCGGTGCAAGAGTGATGTTCAACTTGAATCATTCGGCATGCATCTTGTGCATTAATGCGATCGGCTTGAACTCAGTTCTTTGGTTCCGAGTAAAGGATAGCAAAAACACTCTTCCACAACTTCCTAATTACTTGGTTTCAGTTTGGCATTGGAAAGTTATCAACTTCCTTGACTAGCACCGTTCTACTTTTGTAACACATACCTCAAAACCATGCATGCTTCGAGTGGGTTCATCTTGTTTGTTGAAAAGTGATTACAGTCAAACACAAAACCTGCAGTAGGGCAAACATAGCATGCAAAAGAGGAATATATGTTTTTATTGAAAATCTGTTTGAAATTATATATATATATATATATTTGCTTTTATTTTTTTTCTTAAAATAGCTATGATACTCTCAAAAGCAACCACCAACTAGCAGGTTCAATGGTGAATCATAATTTTTAATTAGAGGTGTCAAATGGGCCGGGCTTGGGCTGGCCCAGCCCAAGCCCATCGGGCCTCCAGCAAAATCGGCCGGGGCCGGGCAGGGCCAGATTCTGGGGATATCTGGGCCCAGTCCAAGCCCAGGCCCTAGGCCCAACATTTAGGGCCGGGTTTGGGCCGGCCCAGACCCATTTTTTTTTTGCATTTTCTTGTTATTCAAGGTAAGGATTTTAATTATGGTAATTTGTTGTTATTGTTTAAGCAAATTGTACTCTAGGCATGTCCAATATTCACAATTTAACGAACCTAATTTTTATCCTTTTATTTCATTATAAATCATATACATTGAAGATAAATGTGTTTATAGGCCCTCCTCCTTTTATCCGGGCTTGAGACCGGCTGCTTGTAAACAAATAGGCGAAGTTACCTATTTTTTATATATATATATATATATATATATATATATATATATATATATATATATATATATATATCGATATTATATATATATATATATATATATATGAAAAAAACTATATTTTGTGAGAAATTTTATTCTTAAAACTTAAGAGAAGGAAAATAAAAAGAAATTACCTAATCATCCGGAAGTACTTCAACATCCGAGTCACTGCTCTTCCTATCATCAATCGGTTTATCTTGCTCGCGGTATTTCGCATCAAGATAATCCTTCCAACATACACATAGCTCGAGCGACTCGGGGTTAAGACGACTCCTCCTGTCATCCAAAACCCTCCCGCTCGCTGAAAATGCCGACTCTGAAGCAACCGTGGAGGCTTGCACTGGCAGTACATCCCGTGCAATTTGAGCTAAAGTTTTATACATGTTTTGATTTTGTTTCCAAAAATTTAACAAATTAAAATTAACATGTTCTTGCATTGATAAATCAGAATAATGATCAGTATTTGAATATACACCAATCTCATTAAAAGAGGAAAAAGTAGACGAACCTGCCGAATTAGAAGTACCTTCACCTGGTAGTTGTCTTGCTACTAGATGTTCAAAGCCCTTAAGGTATGGCGCATAATACCTCTCAGCAGTCGATGATGAAGCTCGTCCGCGCACGTCAGCAGAATTACGATAGAGGTTGAACAGTTCCTCAAATGTCTTGCTCACTTTCGCTGTGAGTGCGGTTGTATCCATCACTTTTACTATTTCCTCAAAGGGTCCTATATATCTTTTTATCCATCACTTTTACGGGTCCTATATATCTCCATTTTGTAGCCATCTTGAGAATTTCTATTACAGCGAGAGGAGAGGTGGGATAGTACGTACCAGACAATAAATTGGTAGACGTGTAAAATACCTCCAAAAATTCAGCTAGGTATGTGGCCATCTGCCATTCCTCTTGAGTTGGCAAGCCGGCTGGGAACAAGGTTAGTAGAAAATGCGTATAGACTTCTCTGTATGCCAGAATGTGTAAAAGCATATGGTATGTAGAGTTCCACCTGTGGACCACATCTGTAACTGCTCTCCTGCGAGGCATATTATATTCAACACACAACGTTTTAAATTGTTGTGTTCTCGGACTCGAACTATTAACATACGCTGTCATACCCCTCATTTTGACAAGAATATCTCCTGCAGCAGCTAAACCATCTTGAACAATTAAATTAATTATATGACAAACACAACGAACATGAAATAATTTACCAGAAAGTACAGGTTTGAGGCTCTCCTGTAAAGCATCAACAGCAGCTGTATTGTTAGAAGCATTATCAAAACTAATACTCATAATCTTATCCTTTAATTTAAATGTGGTACATGCTTTTAATATAATAGTAGCAATGTTCATTCCATCATGCGAAAAAGGAAAGAGCTCGAAAGCGATGATTCTCTTGTGCATAATCCAATCTGCATCAATCCAATGGGCCGTCACACAAGTATAACTAACAAAAGTAAACGGAGATTGCCAAATATCAGAAGTAAGACTAACTTTACCGTCAAATTTATCGAAATAATCGATCAGGCGTGCTTTAGCAGCATTATACTGTCGGAGTGCATCGGATCTAGTTGTGTTTCTATGAACCTTTTTGTACAAAGGTTGAACGTATGTGTTCATATATCTAGAGTGCTTAGCATTATCGGCAAAAGAAAAGGCTTGTTCATCGTGAATAACAAATTCAGCGAGACCGTCTCTTTGCTCTCGCTGATTATAAACAAATAACTTACCGTCAAAAGATAACTGCGTTTGGGTAGGTTCGACGTGGCCTTGTCGAGGTGCACACTGAGGGTAATGCCTGTTAAGATGTCCATTACCACTACCAGACGAAAATAATTTAGCACAGTACTTACATCGAGCTTTTCGGATGCCGTCCACCATAACTACATCAAAATGATTCCAACACTCGGCTTTTTTTTTTTCCCTTTTGGACTTCTGGCTCATTACCGGAGGCATTGCTCGGCCCTTCTTCATCATGACCAGGCATAGGGTTAAGATTATGCCACGGAGTAGTAGCTTCGCCAACCGAGCTGCGTCCTTGACTATAATGCGGGGGGTCTTGATCAGGCGTGTATTCAAAATCTGGAATGTTTTGATTGAACTCCCAATTGGCTTGGGTATCTATCATACAGCCTGTACTCATTCGTCCAGGAACGAATGGTTGTGGTGGTGCTTGGATTGGTGTTTGTGATGGCCGTGGTGCTGGCGCTCGTGTGGTGGTGGTGTTTGTGATGATGATGATGTTTTTCGTGATGATGATGTTTTTCGTGATGATGATCCACGCTTCAGTTTCTTCAGTAATCCAGCCATATTTGACGCTAAACTTTTTTACTAGATTGAAAAATTAAATTAGTAAGAGTAACTAAATACACAAGTATAAGAGCAGTAATTAGTAATTAGAAATAACAATTAAAAGAATTAAAGAGTAACAAATGAATCACTGAGGGTAATTCGAAATTGGAGAGAGTTAGTAATTAAAAAAAATAGTAATAGTAATTAATAAATATAAAAATTCACTAATTACTAATTACTAGACAAAAGAATTAGAGAGTAACAAATTAATAAGAGGAGTGGTTAGTAATTAAAATTTAGCAAAAATAGTAATTAGTAAACAAGAGTAATAATATGCAAGAGTACTAATTAGTAAATAAGAGTAGTAATTAGCAAGAGTAGCAAAGCTTGTAGAAATGTAGAATGTTTATATAAGAGAGAGTAAGAAGATTGGTGTGAAAAATTAGAGAAAAATTGTGTGAATTTATAGATTTTTAAAACTTCACAAAAGACCAAAATACCCCTAAAAACTATCTGTTTATAGTTGTTGGGGAGGGTAAGAGTGTAAAAACCTTAAAAGAGTTGAAAAAATTAACTTGGACCAAAATACCCCCAAACTAGCCGTTATTTTGCTGTTGGGGGGGTAAAAGTGGAATTTAGAGGAAAAAAAAGAATAAATCTGTTGGGGGGAAAGGGGGGAAATCTGAATTTGAAAAGTAAAGAAGGGGCCAGATTCGGGCCAGAACCGGGCCACTTCCGGGCCAAACTCGAGCCAAACACGGGCTTTTTTCGGGCCACGGTTTGGGCCGGGCCAAACCAGGGCTTTTTTTCGGAAATG
This sequence comes from Escallonia herrerae, assembly GCA_033070095.1. NCBI lineage: Eukaryota > Viridiplantae > Streptophyta > Magnoliopsida > Escalloniales > Escalloniaceae > Escallonia > Escallonia herrerae. The sequence continues at coordinate 307,707 of JAVXUP010000869.1, forward strand.
CAAGCCTGATTCAGGCCCAGGCCCTAAGACTTAAAGGGGTTGACCTATACTGTTCATGAAGTGGGCCGGGTCGGGCCAGAAATGGGCCGGGTCAGGCCAGCCCGCGGGCCGCCGGGCCCATTTGACAACTCTATCTTTAACCACAAACGAAAATGTCGTATCACGGTCATACTTGTGCCTAGAAGCATTTCATCGTGAAATAAATGGCTAATGCAACACTCTATTCCTTCATTTCTGCGGATTAGGATTCCCTTGTAACCCATGGTTACCTGTGCACCCAAATGAGAAGGGGAAAAGAGAGAGGTGCTGTGCTGTGATCCCATTTAACCATGGTTACTCTCTCTCTTCCCTCTCTCCCCCCTCTCTCATTTAAGTACACAGCACTCCTGCTGTAAACATAAGTTACAGCAGGGATCCTGATCCATTTTCGCCCTTTGCCTTGATAAAATCCATTCAGATGCATAGGCCCAGCAGAGTCTACATATACTTTGCCCATCTACACAGACCCAAAACTAGCTGCTTCCATTTGTCACTGAGGGACTGATCACCTTTTTAAAATCCAAAATTCCCATTCCCCCCAACCTCTCTCTTACCATTTTTCACCCAGAGAAATGACATACGTCACCATCTCTCCTCTTGTCCTTTAGCACATGGAGAGACAAGGACAGAGCACAGCCAGAAAACCAACCATACATACCGAACCACCTGGTCAGGGTTTAAGGGGTTCTAGGGACCTGAGCTCAATACAACAATAAGTTCATTTAATTAAGCCCGTTTGAAGCTTGTTAAGGATTCATTAATTCTGGGTTATATGTGGCTAAATTTTGATTTCCAATTTGGGTTTATCAGCTTAAACAGAGCGTGCCCATTAATTCATGATGGACAAACATTACAGATGGACGTTCAATTTACTAAAAGTTTTGCAGAATTTTAGATAATAGTACGGTACCAGTGTACCACACAAGACACTCCACCTCCACCGCCACCACCACGCCTTCCTCCTCCTTTGCTTTTAAATGAGGCCCAACCCATTTCTCTTCCCACACCTGTGATTTCATTGGTAACAGGAATAGTAGTAGTATCAGTTGCAGGCGCCGTTCTCTTTTCTTACACTCTTCTCAATCACTGCTGAATACTGATGTTGGCCATTCTTCTGCCATTTCCTTTATGAAAACACAAACCCATTTTCTCTCTTCCCGGTTCTGCTCCCCTGTTCTGCATTAATAATTCAAATCCGAAATAGAGCATGGTAATGTCTCTGTCTCTCTCTTTTCTCAACTTGGTAGCTTTAATTTTATCCTCTGAACTCATGATTCCGTCAAAATTTTCAACCTGCAGTTGCATTCTCTTCATCTTCCACGGTGGCTTGAAGCCCTTCTTGCGGAGAAATTCTTCAACGCCTGCATAATTCATGAAGATGAAAAGAAGAATGAGAGGAACATCTTTTGTTTGGACTGCTGTGAGTCCATTTGTCCCCACTGCTTGACCCCTCACCGCTCTCACCGTCTCTTACAGGTACAGTTCAACAATTTCGGCCATAGATTTGGAAGAAAATTTGACATTCGAAATAGTTATTGAGAAACTTACTTCGTGGGTTGGGTTTCAGATAAGGAGGTATGTGTACCATGATGTTATTAGGCTGGGTGATGCTGAGAAATTGATGGATTGTGCTTCTGTTCAAGTAAGTGTCATGAATTTCACATGATTCACAATAATTTCGTGTTTATACCGTGAATTTTTGTCTCTAAGTTTTCTTCAAATTGGTCTTTGATACTCGTGTTTTTTCTCTCCTCCCCCCCCCAAACCAAAACCCTTTCAAGTCTTACACTACAAACAGTGCAAAAGTGGTGTTTATCAATCAACGCCCACAAACTCGTCCAGCCAGATGCCTCAGCAGCACCTGCATCACCTGTGACAGAGGATTGCAAGACCCATATCTATTCTGTTCTCTCTCCTGCAAGGTCAACTTAGCTGGATTTCTCAAATTTTGTCAAAATTTATCAAGCCTCAAATTGTTCGTATTGGGTCTTTCTTTTTCCCTTGCAGCTGCAACATATACTGAGAACAGAGGGTGAGATATCGGAGCATTTGACCGAGTGTGAGTTGCTGACGTTGCCTGAACCGGTTTTTGATGACGGTACGACGACACCTGACTCGGTTCTTGAACCAGCCGTTTCACTCAGGATCACCTCGGCGTCAAGCGGAAGTGGCTGTGGCGGTGGCGGTGGCGGTGGCGTGAATTGCAGGGCGCTTTCTTGCACCGCTACGACGGAGGTTGTGAGGAAGAAACGTAGCAGCATGTCGGCGTATCGGGCGGCCTGCCGGCCGGTATTTTCGCCGGTGTCAGAAGCTAATCGGCGGAAGGGTACGCCTCAACGTTCTCCACTGTACTGATTATTGTACGGAAGGCAGTGATGAGGAGAGAGAGGAGGGAAAATTGTTTTGCGGGCCGGGGGGGGGGGGGGGGTTTGGGGACATAATTGGCATTTCCTAGTTTCTTCGAGGTCTTTTTAGGGTGAAAATACAAGCTCCCCAATTTTGTAGAGCATCAATCGTTCTATCAACATACGCCGCATTTGCTAACGGTAACTATTTTAATCAAAGCTTCACAGAGTGACCTGAATATATATTTGGCTAATAGTTGAATTTGTTGTTTAAATTGGCATTAGTTAAATTGCTTTTTTATTTTCGTATTATATGCACATGAATTGATTTTACTGTTTTGATTTGGGAGATTCAGTAGTTTGAGATTGAATTTAGAAATCAGAAGATTTGGGATTAAGTTTGCTTTCTTCTGAAATGACTATTTGTAATTCGTGAACCTATTTTAAAGGTGTACTGAAATTGATCGAGTGTTGTCTTTCTCATCTCCTTCATCCACGGTGTGTATGAACGGTACGGCTCGAAGCGGTAACAACTTTTGTGAAGTGTAACAAAACAAGGGAGACCGATTATGTGTAAAGTAAATATATAAGACAATTCCTACCGGTGCTCCTATTTTGACTATGTGCCATGGTATGATCACGCTTCGTACATTAATTAATTAATTAATTATAACTCATAAAAATGTTAGTATATGCCAAACAAGGCCGCCAAATCTGAACACTAAGGTCCCGTTTGACAAAAATTTTTTCCCTCTTTTTTTTTCAGTTTTAAAAACTGAAAAAAAAGAGCGTTTGGTAACCATTTTTTTTTCAATTTAAAAAATCAGTTTTTAAACTGCAGAGTAAAAATAAAAACTCCAAAAACTGGTTTTTTTTTTCACTTTTGTTTTTTTTTTCGACCACCACCACCACCCTCCCACCGCCGGCAGCCACCTCAGGCGACCACCGCCGGAGACTGCCGACAACCACCTCCGGCCGCCGGCGACCGCCGGCGACCACCGGCAGCCACCGGCAGCCACCTCCGGCCGCCGGCAGCCACCGCCGGAGACTGTCGGCAGTCACCTCCGGCCGCCGGCGACCACCGCCGGAGACTGCCGGCAGCCACCTCCGGCCGCCGGAGACTGCCGGCAGCCACCTCCGGCCGCCGGCGACCACCGCCGAAGACGGCCGGCAGCTACCTTCGGCCGCCGACCACCACCGCCGGTGACTGCCGGCAGCCACCTCCGGCCGCCGGAGACTGCCGGCAGCTACCTCCGGCCGCCGGCCACCACCGCCGGTGACTGCCGGCAGCCACCTCCGGCCGTCGGCCACCACCACCACCACCGTCGACCACCGCTACGCCCCACCACCGCCACCGCAAACCACCAAAAAAAAAAGTCAAAATAAAAAGGGTTACCAAACACCAAAAAAAAAAACCTCAAAAAAAAAAGGGGTTATCAAACACCCACTTGTTTTTATAAAAAAAAAAATTAAGCTGCTCTTTAAAAACTGAAAACCAAAAAAAAAATTTTGTCAAACGAAGCCTAAATAGAAGCTCACACCCTGACCACTAACCTTTTTTTTTTTTTTTCTGCTATGTCAACAATCTGCATCTAGTTAAGCGGTCGGGGAGCTGCCACGTGGATGGGCAAACCAGGCATGAGCCGTTAGATTAAGCGGCTCGCTACAACAACTCTCACATTCTTTCTTTTAAATGATCCTCTGTTGCAAGCTTTTCTTCCCAAATTGATGCTCGAGCTGTTAAAGGGGACTGGCTGCAAAACCGCTGTCGTTGGTCAGGTGTTCATACAACATTCACACACTTAGGCCCCGTTTGACACTCTTTTTTTTCCTTTTTTTTTTCAGTTTTAAAAACTGAAAAAAAAGGAGCGTTTGGTAACCATTTTTTTTCAATTTAAAAAACCAGTTTTTAAACTGCAGAGTAAAAAAAAAAACTCCAAAAACTGGTTTTTTTTTTTCACTTTTGGTTTTTTTTTTCGACCACCACCACCACCCTCCCACCGCCGGCAGCCACTCAGGCGACCACCGCCGGAGACTGCCGACAACCACCTCCGGCGGCAGGCAACCACCGGCAGCCACCTCCGGCCGCCGGTAGCCACCGCCGGAGACTGTCGGCAGCCATCTCCGGCCGCCGGCGACCACCGCCGGAGACTGCCGGCAGCCACCTCCGGCCGCCGGCGACCACCGCCGGAGACTGCCGGCAGCCACCTCCGGCCGCCGGCGACCACCGCCGGAGACGGCCGGCAGCTACCTCCGGCCGCCGGCCACCACCGCCGGTGACTGCCGGCAGCCACCTCCGGCCGCCGGCGACCACCGCCGGAGACTGCCGGCAGCTACCTCCGGCCGCCGGCCACCACCGCCGGTGACTGCCGGCAGCCACCTCCGGCCGTCGGCCACCACCACCGTCGACCACCGCTACGCCCCACCACCGCCACCGCAAACCACAAAAAAAAAGTCAAAATAAAAAGGGTTACCAAACACCAAAAAAAAAAACCTCAAAAAAAAAAGGGGTTATCAAACACCCACTTGTTTTTATAAAAAAAAAAATTTAAGTTGCTCTTTAAAAAACTGCTCTTTAAAAACTGAAAACCAAAAAAAAATTTTTGTCAAACGAAGCCTTAGAGTTACTCCCAAGATGGGTATTTAAAGTGGTTAGGGCCAAGCTAGCACGTGAAAGGGTACAATGGTAAAGTTGAGCATGCGCAACGGGCAATTACTGGGTTTAGCCAATTAAAATAGTGAGCATCACTTGTTTTTATCAATTTTACATCAACAACCAATCTAAACTTTTTTGCTATGGATTGTTTCATTGTTTGATGCTTAGGAAGCTAATAGAGATACCTCACCATTTATGTATGGCTTGGCCTCTAATTCATCCCAGAGAGTTTCATATTTAGCTCCAAAATTGACTCGCGATTTATGTTTTTGCAACTTATAGGCCAATTCTTCAAAGAGTTAACAACTTGGTTGACTACTGTATTATTAAGCAAATTTAACTTTGGACACTGGACTTTGATTTGTATCAAAGTGACTACTAAACTCGTCAATTAGTCCAATCAAATCACTCTGTTAGCTTCTGTCAATCCCAAGTCCGTTAAGTGACTTTATCCGGGGGTAAATCCATCATTTTAGTTACTTCTTCTTTCTTTCTCTCCAGATATCCCTTGCAAGCCCAACACCACCGCATGATGCCACCACCAACCACCAAGCATAACCACACCATCAACCCAACACCACCACCAAGCACAGCTTACACCTCCACCACCAACTGCCAAATACAACCACGGCACCCCTTCTCTACCCCTTCGGCCCACACAACCTTATGCATACATCAGTGGTAAATCAATTGCCGACCATGGATCACCCGCACAGACAATCCCACACCTACATATACACACAATCAATAGCCAGCCATCACCATTGCCCCGTCAGATTTAAGCCTTCGCCCCCACCTAAAATCTTATGATTTATTACCATCACCAGTGATAAATCACGTATGCACAACCATAGAGATTCGACGGGGTTTTTAATGGGGAGGCAGTGATGAAGGTGTGGCAGTGGTGATGGGATTGACGGCGGTTAGGTCTCAACAACGATTAGGTGGTGGGGTAGTGTTTGTGGGTTAGGGCTAGTGGTGGTGGCAGTGGTTGGACGGTGATGGCTACTGGCAATTAGGTATTAGCGGTGGTTGGGTAAGGTGGTGGCTAGTGGGCATGGAAGGAAGAAGAAGATGAAAATAAAAAAGAAAAGTAGAAAAAATTGATTCTTTATGTTTTGACAATTTTGTCCCTAATTTAACTCCCATGTGCCTTGCACATGGGCACTTAACGCGCCAAAATTAACAGATAAGCCAATTGAGATCAATTAAAAAATTCAGTTGTCAGTTTGACACAAACTGATGTCTAGTGTCTAAAGTTGAATTTACGAAATAGTATAGTGGTCAACCGAGTAGCTAACTCTTCTTCAAATACCTCTTCAATCTCTAGAACAGACCAGTTTAAGCATGTTGCAATTGATAATTTTCATCCTTATCACGTTCTCATGAATTTTCAAGCGCTTAATCTCTCACTTAAGCTTTTCAAGACCCTTCTAAAATCTGCCCCCCCCCCCCCTTTTTTTTTTACAGAATCTTTGAACATGACTTGGTCACGATGGGTTAATGTGTTAGATATGTAATTATTACCTTTAGGCATTCTTGAGTTAAAGAAGAAATTGATTAGTGAGTATAAAATTTTCCTTCTTCAATAATATTTTAGTTCAAGTCGCTCTGTAGTGTCATACTCGGATTCTTGAACAGCTGAAAACAAAATTGATTAGTGAGGGTAACAATGTTCTTCTTTAAGAAGAAATACCTGATTTCAAAAATCCAGAATGGATTAGATACCAGAATACCAATTACTTTCATATTTCTATGGTTATTCAACACAAGAGGGGTCAGATAGTAATTTTGAAAGATAGCAATGGGTAATTGGTGAGAGCCTCAAGTGCAATTACAAAAAAACGATTCTACACCATTTTCAAAAGTTGTAGCCTCGTCAAGTTAATTCCTAGTCCTTTCTACTACTAATGGTGCGTTTGGAACCAAATTATTTTGAAATTAGAATTCAAAAAGAAATTGGAATTGAAATGAATTGCAAATTTATCTTTGGAATAAACTGGAATTCAAATCCAAAGAATACTTACCTTTGTTTGGAAGGACTAAAGTTTGGAAAGAGAGTTGTCATTTGGACAATTATGTCCTTTTAAGACTTCTGACTTAAGAAACAAACGTTACAATTAATTTTTAGTATGGTCTTAGGTCAAATAGAAGAATCTTCTTAAAACTATTATGAACGATAAATTCAAAACCCAAAACAATCGTAATAAGAAACAATACTGAAATTAAATTTGGTGGTGCTTCAATCTGCTTTGTTATGTCATTCCATCCAAAACTGCCACCTTGCCTAAACACTTCTACACCAATATCCATTTTTTCTTAAGAGTTTTTAGACGTATCATTACCTTGTCTTTATTTACATTCACAATAAAACGTTCATTCATTGCTTTTATAGCAACATCATATGCTGCATGACTGAATTGATCAAGCAACACGTCGAGCAGGTATTCATCCATTTGTTTCGTACATACTACGTAACCTGTTGAACTTCAAGTAAAATGTCCTTTTATTCCATAAAAGCTCAAAACACTTTGCAATGCCAATGTAAACAATATTTAGTACGATCCTCAAATACTAACAAGCCTCCTAACAAGTACATTAGAAGATGAATGAAATCTGATTAGTTTATGACCTAATCATCCCACATACTGTTTGCTATGTTATCCATTCCTCTTTATTACTCCTCGTATACCATCATCAGATACGTCTACACCTCCCTTGTCTTGTTCTTCGATCTCTTGATTCAAACGTTCTTGATTAACTTTTACAATGAGCGCTTTATCTGGATCCACCCCCATTAGATAATTATGTAGTATACAACATGCCAGAACATAGCTTGTTTGTGTATCCAAATCATACTGAGGCTCGATGTCGGTAGCTAAAATAGGAAACCATTTTTAACACACCAAAAGCTCTCTCAATTGCTTTGTGCAATGAAGCATGTCTATGGTTAAAGATCTCTTTACTAGTTTATAGTGCACGCTATGAATATTCCTTCAAATGGTATCATGTTCCTCGATATGGTGTGATAATATCAGACTTTAACATAAACCCCGCATCAACTAAATAGTAGCTTCCTACAATTAAGTGAATTATGTTAAGAATTAGATAAATTTTGGTAATTAAATAGATCTTGCTAAGAAGTTAATATGCAGTAAAAAAAATACCTTGAGGAACCTTTAACTTATCTTCTCTACTTGTTGCATTATTTAATATCCTATCATTTGTTGTAGAGCCTTCCCATCCAGGTTCATGTAAGTGAATTTCAAATCAAAAGTACATGCAGCCAATACATTCTGAGTTGGAAAGTCTTTTCTCCCTCTATACTTTGACACTTCATCCTTAGGAACTTTTACACTAAAATGTGTTCCATTTATGACTCCAACACAATCCTAAAAAGATGAATAAATTATTTTTGCATTTCAAGAACCGATATATCTAATAAAAAGATAATCATCACAAACACTTACCTTAACATAAGGAAAGAATCTATTGTTATACTGAATTTCTAGAGAGACTTGAGTTCCGTTGGGCTAGATGAAAAACTTATCTTTGAGTGATATAATAGTTCTTAAAAACTTGTGAAAATGACGACTAGTTGTTTCTGTTGACCGAAAAATGAATTCAATTGACTGATTCCTCTCATTATGTGCAAGAATGTAAAGGGACTTGTCAACTTGTTCTTCCACACAACTATATGCATAATCGGTAAGTCGTCCAGTTCCTCGAAGTATTCGCACTAGTCTACCAAATGCTTCTGGGCCAATGCGTATAATATCACGTGTGTTCTCATTAAATTTTATTTGATGCACTAACCTTCATCTGGCACCGTCTCTCTCAATTGCAACTTCAGCTATCGGCCTATTTATACATTGGAATTATGGATGATTACACAATAAGATAACTAATGATGCCACACAAGAAACGACTGGCCCGATTTCCATTTGTATAAACCCTTCCAAATCCTCCATGGTATCTATTCAATAATGCAATATTTATATCAAAAACACAAAAGCAGTGCCACCAAATTGAAACTGATACGAAGGCTACACCTTCTTACTACTATAACAATAATTGCAGTATTTTCTTAGTGCCAAAGAACAAGTCCAGTAACAATTGTACTTGTCACATCAATAATTGTATCTTGCTTTTGAGAAATTACAATGGTATTAATGTTGGCATATGTCTCTAACATCATATCACACAGCATATGTGGGTGAATGGGGGTGGGTCGATTAGTGCGTTCTTCATGCTCACCACATCTGATGTGGGATCACTTGCAGCATGCCTAGACAGGAAGACCTACCTAGTAGAGGCTTGTTGATGTATGTAGACTGATGGCCTCAAATAGGAGAAAACTGCCAAAGTAAAGCTCTAAAGCTAATCTAGGTGATAAACATAGAAAGAGTTATCCATGAAAGTTCATGTTTATTTCGGCTTTTGGCTTATCACTCAGGGTTGAGACCTTTATTTGTGTTTTTTCATATCTGTAACATCTTTTGAAAAGCTTAAGTTTGTTGGTATCTTTTGGGTTTTACATAGAAAGATTGTCATTTTTAGAGCTAAGGAGTAGTGTAACAGATTGGATGTAATGTAAGTTATTTCTGTAAATTCTAAATTTTTTTGGTTAACCATGATAAGCTTGATTCTCAAGGCCATTGGTTCATTTTCACCTGTGTTAGTAGCCTATGTGACCCAGAACGCATGCCAAGAATGAATATAAAGCACTGGGTTTGCTTATGGATTATGTGTCAACTTATCTTTTTATTAAGGTTAACCATGGTAATGCACAACCACAGGTAAGCACCTAATTTAGGACTCTTCTATTGAAGGTGGTTACAGATAGATCAAGCAGACTAAGGGGCAAAGAGCCTCTTCTACGCTACCACATCGCATACCCACTTAACAATGTCATGCAAGACACGATGTTCCTACTTGGCATTTCATCAAACAATTGCTGCCCTACAGATTCTCCCATTATGGACGTATCCAGATACGATGCAAATCTAAATAACCACGTCTTGTGGGTCATTTCATCAAGCACCTGGAGTGCCTAGCCAATTCTAGCGAGAACTACTTTCCTTTGTTAATTGATGCAAGGATGCTCAGAGAGTTTCTTGACAAAGTAAGAATTAAATCTAGACTATATTGAATTCAACATACCGACCTGATTCATTCCAGTGGTCCAAGAATAGTATAAAATTTCAGCATGAAAACTGTTATTCTGCAATACTTATATAATATACATCTCAAAGCTTAGCATAAATTTTTATAAATGAACTCTTGTAACAAAGATTCAATATATTGGACTTATAGTGGCTGCTAATAGTCTTACCAAGGAGTCAAGTGCTTATTGCACAATACCAAGCTTCGACTATCACGTATAATCAGAAAAAGATAGGCTGTGGTGGTAGAAGTGAAGATGGAGATACCAGGAAGTGGGGAGCAACATTGAAGTGAGAAGAAATGTTAAATTGGCAGGAAGGGAGAAGTCTTACCAGGCTTTGGCTTTCATAGATAATCAAAAAAAGAGAGTCCCCGAAGTTCTATTGGTGAAACACAGTAGCTGTTATATCGGCAGGGAGAGGCATCATGCTACGGTGGTAGAAGTAAAGAAGGAGACATCAGGAAGGGAGAGGCAACATTATATATGTGATACCCCAAAAAATACCAAAAAATTAATCTAATCGTGAGTTTGATTAATTAAGGGGTGCTATTTTTATTAAGTAGCAATATGCTGGTGATGATTAAGTATTAGGGAGCTAAATAACCAGTGTGGTTTTGGGGGTTAAAATGTAATTTTGAAAAGTTAAGGGGCAAAAATATAATTTTGAAAATATGGTGAACGGGATGCATATTTTTAATAAATAGCGTCATTTCGATGATAATGAGGTGCTAGGGGGTTAAAGGAGGGATTAGGGAAATTTTGGGATCAAATTATAATTTTCTAAAGTCGAGGGGTCAAAATGCAATTTTGAAAACGTGAGGGGCTATTTTGCAAATTCCAAAAATTAGGCCTTATGTGTCAATTTTTCAGGAATTTTGGTGTAAGGAGATGCCACCTCATGTGGTGACGAATCTCATGTTTTTATATGATTTTAATTGGTTTTATCCTAATTGGAAAAAAACAAAAGGGAAAACCTTTCCCTTTCGGGAAAGAAATAAGAACAAGAAGAAAGAAGTAGAAAATAAGAACATGAAAAGAACAGAGAGAAGCAAGGCTTCGGGCAAGGATGAACAAGGGAAGAGAGAGGGGAAAAAAAGGAAATTGGTGAAAACGGATGGATTTTCTCATAAGGGTATTCCCTACTTCCTTTGGATGATTTTATGAGTTAAATTCGTGGGTATTTGTGTGCAAAAATCAGGTGCAAAGTGGCATGTACACAGCCGTGAACACGGCTGTGTATTGGGTGTTTATATATATATATATGGGGGCCGATACAGATCTACCGGTGGATGTTATCCACCGAACCACAACAAAGAGTTGCGGTTCGCTGTGCTTTGAGAGGGCCCACCCCTACCCCCGAACCGCAACTAGAAGTTGCGGTTGTATGTCCTTTTTTATTTTCCTTTCCTTTTTTGCCCTTTCTTTTCCTTTTTTCTTTTCCTTTTTTTTTTCCTTCCTTTTTTGTTTTTTCCTTTTCCTGTTTTCTTTTCCTTTTTTGTCCTTCTTTTTTTTTTCGTAGCCCCCACCCCCTTCCCTTTTTCCCTTTTTAAAACCCTCCAACCGCAACAAGGACTTGCGGTTCCACCCCTTTTCTTCCCACCCCCTAACCGCAACTCCTTGTTGCGGTTCTCCCTTTTTTTCGTGGGCCCCCTTCCTCCTTCCCTTTTTCCTTCCTTTTCCTTTTTTTCTTCACTTTTCCCCTCCTTTTTTCTTCCCTTTTTCCCCTTATTTCCTCACGCCCCACCCGCCCCCAACCGCAACAAGGAAGTGTGGTTCCCCCTTCCCGTGGCCCCCACCCCACCCCCGAACCGCAGCTCCTTGTTGCGGTTCCCCCTTCCCCCTCCCTTTTTTTCTTTCTTCTCCTTTTTTCTTTCTTTCTTCCCCTTTTTTCTTCCTTTCCCACGGCCCCACCCGCCCCCCAACCGCAACAAGGAGGTGCGGTTCCTCCTTCCCGCGTGGCCCCCACCCCGAACCGCAACTCCTTGTTGCGGTTCCCCTTCCCATGGCCCTCACCCCCGAATTCTCTTCGTGCATCCCTATTTTGTTTTCTTTTTGTTTTCTTCTCGTGGCCCCACCCCCACCCCCGGTTCCTTTTTTTTTGTTATCTTTTGCGTGTCCTTTTTTTTGTTTCCTTTGCCCCCCTCCCCGCAACAGCCACCCTCCCAACGACACTTGTCTTCTCCCTCCAAAAGTTGGCCCCCCAACACACACTTGACTTCTCTGCTTGCCCCCCACGAATAGAGAAAGAAAATCCGTGAGTCTGTGATGTTCAGACTCACGGGTTGAGTCTATGATGTTCATACTCACGGGTCTTCTTTCTTCTCTTTCCCTTACTTTTCTCACTTTATAATTCATTCTCCCCCAATTCTTTCTGCGGACAGAACCTTCTCTTTCACTCTACATATTTTTCCCAACTCTTTCTTCCATCTTTTTCATACTTCAAAGATTATCTGCATTAACTTCATGATAACATAAACAAAAATATTCTATGGTCAAAAATCGGTGGATAACCGCTAGAAGATTAAAATATATCAAGTTTAAAGTAAGTAAGTATTTCCAATTTTCTTATAATTCATTGTTTATTTCAAATTGTTCTAACCATAATTGTTCTTACCAGTAGATTATTTAAATTGTGTTATGCTTACATTGTTCTTACCATAATCTCAAATTCGTGTATTTTAGAGTTTAAAATTATGGATTGAACTAGATTTCTGGTTATGTGTGTTTAATGTGAATACGAAACGTAATTGTCGCTAAAGGTGAAAACTTAATTAGACAGTTTTTTACCAATTTATAAAAAATATCTATAGCTAGATTTTGCAAAAGTACAAAAAATAGACCCTAGTTATTTTTAAAAGATCTGTATCAAGTAAAAATTTCATATTTTTCCAAAGACTAGAAAGGGGTTAACTGATACGCGCAACCTTGTAACTTTGCAGTGTAATTTAAAATATCAAGCTAGCGCGATTTTGCGCGAAACTTTTATGAGAAACCTAGGATGTTGGGAAGTTCCAATTCTCAGGAATTCGGGCCATTCCGAAGTCCTTAGCTATTTTTTTGGCCGAACGGGCTTTTAAGCGCTCGATCCGGACACCGGTTCGGAATTTTTGGCAAAACTTTTGTAAAATACTTTTTAGATCAAGAATGATTTTAGGAAGCTTAAAATAGCATTCTAAAGCACTTTTGAGATTTTCTGATGCCAGGGGGCATTTTGGTAATTTGCCACCCCGAGATGGGTATTTTGGTAATTTTCTTGGTAAAGTTTTTCAACGGACTTTTTAGTCCAAAAATGTAATTAAAACACCTGAAATGTTTTTTTGAAGCTGATTTGGGGCGTTAGGGTGATAATGAATCCCCAGGGGCATTTCGATAATTTGTCGCTCAGCGGGGGTATTTTGGTAATTTAACATTGTAAAATTTTCCGACTTACTTTTAGTTCGGGAAAGGGTGTAAGACACCCGGAAAGTTATTTTTTTCAGTTCTTCTGAGATGTTTGTTGGGGCGATGGATGTCAGCGGGTATTTTGCATAAGTTGGGGGTGTTTTGGTAACTTTCCCCCTGAAAATACCCTGAGGAAATATTTGGTATATAATTGACGTAATACATTTAAAAAGTGGTTTTAAAGCGGTTTTGTGATGTAGCGGCCATCGGGGGGTATATTGGTAAATTGCCACGTTGGCTCTAAATTTTAGGGAAGTAGAGTAATTAAGCGTTCGGAGTGGTGGGAAGTGAGGAATTGTTTTAATACATTGAAATAATGACTATTGCTAATGCGTTGGTAAGCTAGGTTAAAGATCCAGTTATAGTTTTGGAATGTAAATATTATGGACGCTAAGTTGGTTTACGATTATATTTTGTTCTTAGAGATATGAATTTCTACCCCGGACCTCATGATACATCAATCCTATACGATGACGATGACCACGTCGCGAGGCACGTATTTGACGGTGTCGATAGGGGTGTTTTGGAAACAATTCAAAGCACAAGTCACCTCGAAGAGTGGGTACTAAACGAGGAACAAATACAACTATTACACCGTCAAAATTTATCTATGTTCACCGATTGCGGGATTTGGTCTCGACACGACGATTGCCTTATATCCGCTCTAGTTGAACGATGGAGGAGCGAGACGAACTCATTTCACTTCCGGTTTGGTGAAATGACGATTACATTAGAGGACGTCGGATTTATACTTGGAATCCCATGTCACGGCAAACCCATTACTTTGAGCAAAACGTCTGCATCCATAGCGAATATGGCTAGGCAGTATTTTCCGAGAATTCCGAAGGAAGCTCTTACAACAAACGGCATCAAACTTAAATGGCTGAGAGAGCAGTACGGCGTGCTACCGGATGAATACACTCCTCATGATTTCGTGACGTATACGAAGGCATTCCTTCTGTATATTATTGGAGCTATATTACTTCCGACGCATTCGAAAAACACGGTGCATCCGAAGTATATGGTGTTCTTGGAGGATCTTGAGGAGGTATACTCGTATTCGTGGGGTTCAGCTGTCCTTGCGCACCTATATCGAGCACTGCATAAGGCTACGAGAAACGGATGCCAAGTCCATTGCCGCCTGCCTGACTCTATTACAGGTATGAGCATTTATTTTCTTGGTTTGATGTGTCAATATATTCGTGATTAATTACTAATTCCATATAATGTTTGCATTCACAGGTTTGGTCTTACGAGAGGCTACCCACGGGTCGTCCACAACCGCGGGAATATTCCGATGAGACGTGGCCTAGGGTGTGGGCCTGGGGGCCTACGACCAACCGGAAGAGACGGGTAGACCCTCACCACCATCTAAAGTTCTATCGGGGGAACTAGATATACTGGATGCATCCCAGGTGACGTGGCAGCCATATGGCAAGGTGATGCATCAGTTGGATGAGTGGTGTTGGCAACTTCCGGTGTCGTACGTGCTGGCAGGTTTGGTTCGGGTGCCGCTTATTCACTTCGAAGTATGTGAGTTTCAGATGCCCGATCGAGCTATGAAGCAAGCTGGCTGTCTACAAGGGATACCAAAACCCGCTGTAGACATGCGGCCATACAGGAGTGGTCGAGGGCCGAACTTTGAGGTGCCTGATGCCTTGAATTTGTTGAGCGACGAGGTGCAACAGTGGAATACTTGGCAAGAAACGTATGATAGCCTTGTATCGCTGAAGCACGACGACATCAGTCTTGAGGAGTACCTGCAATGGTTTCTCAAGGTGACGCGCACGAGGGTGAATCGCCCTTCCCAGCCGACGAAGACATCGTATGCGCCACGTGAGTTCTATGACCAGTTCTGGGCATTGAACATTGTAAGTCATGCTAGTGTTGTTTCAATATTTATTTGCGCACCTTATCGACCATGCCTGAAATGATTAGCCATATTTTTCTATGCATGTTTTTTAGGTTGACCAGGGCACTGAGGTGTTCAAGCAGCTGGAGCAGTTTGACTGGTTTGTTGCGCATGCTCCTGACAGTCTCAAGAGGTCCATTGAGAGGTACAAGACTGAAGTTCACAACTTTGGGGTTGCGTATCGGGGTTACTGAGGGGAGCCGTCTAGTCGCTTGCCTCCTGACGCGTACGACTCTCAACCCCAGAGTCAGGTGTGGGAGCCGTCTAGTCGCTTGCCTCCTGACGCGTACAACTCTCAGCCCCAGAGTCAGGTGTGGGAGCCGTCTAGTCACTTGCCTACTTACGCGTACGACTCTCAGTTCTAGAGTCAAGTAGGAATCCAGGCGTCGCGCCCAAGCATCCGGTCGGATAAAGGACAACCGACGAAGCCATTGAGTCCGGCGAAACGGGAGTGGATCGACCGGCACTACTTCGGGCATGAGCCCGTCGATTCAGCAGACTTTCCTGTTGCGGGATTCCTAGCTCACTCTGATATGAGATTGTTGGCGCCGGACACAGATATTTTGAACTTTGTCATGGACGCTTACATAGATCTGCTCCGTGTTAGAGAGCTAAGTAATAACCCCTCCCAAACTCTGAAGCTCAACATGTATCCCTCTTTTCTTGCCCTCCTCTTGGTGAATAGCATGAATGACTTCACAGAATGGAGGAAGATGCGAGGGACAAGCAAGGGTGCATGGCGACCGTCTGCAAACGTGCTTGCCTTATGGAACGCGAGACTATCAATGTCATGCATCTGAGACAAACCTAATCATGATACCTTGTCTTCATGGGTGCCACTTCTTCCTATTAGTTCTCCATCCAGCGAACAAAATGATCCACATATACGATAGCCTAAGGGAAGATGGACCTGGTGGGCAGCTGGCGGAGATGTACTCCACGTACATCAATGCAGTGGTTAGTTTATATTTCTTGACCTTCGCTCATAGTCTATTCTTCTTGTTAATAGGCTTGATAACTTTTTTATTGTTGGATGCAGACTACTATCATTTCACTAGCGTGCCGACATGTTACGGGGGAAGCCATCACGAGCAAAACAATGATAGAGCCTTGGACGGTCGTGATGATACAAAACCGACCAAAGCAATATAACAGTCATGATTGCGGGATTTACGTCCTCAAGTACATGGACTACATAGCTCGCTCGGATGTGCTCGAAAATACGTCGTGGTCTCGAAGGGATGCCTTGACGTTTAGTTATAGGATAGCCTGGGAGCTGAAAAAGGGTGTAGCTAGACGCCTTCCTTACCATTATCCTGAGATTTAGTTGACGTTCGTATGGATTATTATTAGTATTGTTGGATTTTGGATATTAAGGTTTCAAATTGAATTAGCCTTATTATTACTTTAGAATGATTTTGGACAATGGGCTAACTAGCGTGCCTGAGGTGCAATGAACGAAAAAAAAGTGACAAAACAAATTACAACTTTTTTCGCAAGCTAAGAATTGGGCGCTAAAGTGTGCGCGAATAGGGGTGTCGTAGGAAAATCCAAAAAATAATTTGTCTCATTTTTTGCCAAAATTCATAGAAATGGGCTAACTAGCGTGCCTGAGGTGCAATGAGCGAAAAAAAAGTGACAAAACAAATTACAAATTTTTTCGCAAGCTAAGAATTAGGCGCTAAAGTGTGCGTGAATAGGGGCGTCGTAGGAAAATCCAAAAAATAATTTGTCTCGTTTTTCGCCGAAATTCATAGAAATGGGCTAACTAGCGTGCCTGAGGTGCAATGAGCGAAAAAAAAGTGACAAAACAAATTATAACTTTTTTCGCAAGCTAAGAATTGAGCGCTAAAGTGTGCGCGAATAGGGGCGTCGTAGGAAAATTCAAAAAATAATTTGTCTCGTTTTTCGCCGAAATTCATAGAAATGGGCTAACTAGCGTGCCTGAGGTGCAATGAGCGAAAAAAAAGTGACAAAACAAATTATAACTTTTTTCGCAAGCTAAGAATTGAGCGCTAAAGTGTGCGCGAATAGGGGCGTCGTAGGAAAATTCAAAAAATAATTTGTCTCGTTTTTCGCCGAAATTCATAGAAATGGGCTAACTAGCGTGCCTGAGGTGCAATGAGCGAAAAAAAAGTGACAAAACAAATTACAACTTTTTTCGCAAGCTAAGAATTGGGCGCTAAAGTGTGCGCGAATAGGGGCGTTGTAGGAAAATCCAAAAAATAATTTGTCTCGTTTTTCGCCGAAATTCATACAAATGGGCTAACTAGCGTGCCTGAGGTGCAATGAGCGAAAAAAAAGTGACAAAACAAATTACAACTTTTTTCGCAAGCTAAGAATTGGGCGCTAAAGTGTGCCCGAATACGCCCTTCCAAAAATATCAATAATCACAAACCAAATCACAAATTAAAGGTTTCACAAACCAAATCACAAATATAAACATTATAAAAGTTCAATTTATACGACTGAAACATTAATCCTAACACTCTTCCTCATCATCGTCCTCCTCGACCATACTGCCAGGTTCGATACCTAGCACTTTATAATGGTTTCTCTTGTCATGATCAGTCATCTTATTACACAACGCACACTTTCGCAATTTTTTTTGACCCGTTGCTTCTTCAATCGGATTCTTCATGCGTATTGCTCGTTTTCGCCCTTTTGTTTGAGAAATAATTGGATCAAAAATGTCGTCCTCCTCACCTTGCAGGCTAGTGCCGTCAATGACTGGCTGTTTGGCTCGATTGAATCTACCGGAGTTGAGTAGTCGGAGTGTCCCGTCTTTCTGGTAATGCCATCCTAAACTGTGCATGCATAGCCTTATCCCGTGCGGCTGCTTCAACTTGATACCTGTACCCATCAAATGTTGACGCTGCATCCATTGATAAACCGTGCATGATGTTACAAAGGTGATTATATCGCAGCGTCTCAGATTGCTCGAAATCAACTGAAACATTGGGCACGTAAGGAATGTGACCGTGGACTCTGTTGGCTTCCTTCGTCCACCGTTCCAAGATATACTCTGGAGGGATTTCACTAGCATTCTTGGCGCTCAAAACCCTCAACGCGTGTCGACAAAGTATACCTTTATGCTCAAACAGTTGACAGTTGCAATTAACCAACCCGGTGTCCTTACAAATTGCTACGGTAAAATGTCGTCTGGTCCTCGGAGCCGACGAAGAGCACGGATTGGCGAAGTTCGTCACATTTGTCAAAGCATAAACCTTGATGTCTCTGGTGGAATACTCGTGCAACTTTGTCATGCCATATTGATTCGACTTTAGTAGTTCCTCTTGAAACTGTCGAAACATTTCCTTGGTATAGACTTGAGCCGCATGAGCCTCTAAAGGTGAATAAACTAGTATGGCTCTTTCTCTGTAAACTGTAGCCGCGTCGGCTTCTCTCTCAAGGTACAATTGCCTGTCAACGGCTTTCTGCATCTCTAGTACGAACTCCGCTATACTTGAAGACTGGCCTACGTACCCATCAAAGAATGAATTCATACTTCGCTTCTCGAGGTCGTAGTCATTCCGGCTGCAAAAAACTTCTTGGTGTAGGCACCGACCCACTGTGTCTTGATCTCATACAACGATTGTAACCATTCATGATTGTGCAAATAGTAGTCATCCATTAACGTGGCCCACCTCTCCTCGAACACGTCTACCGTCAACGATTTCTTCACACATGTATTAAAGTCAGTCTTGAATGTCGGATGGTTTGCATATACATTGTGAAGCCGTTCGGGATATTTGTTGCTTATGTGCCATGTGCACAGGCCATGGTGAGTATCTGGAAGGACCTTAGCGATTGCATTTTTCATTGCCAGATCTTGGTCGGTGATGATGGTCTTTGGAGGAATATGATACATTGCTTTAAGCCACGTTTCAAATAACCACGTAAATGACTCCTCCGTCTCATCCCTAAGCAGGGCAAAGCCAAACAAGATTGACTGATAGTGGTGGTTCACCCCGGTGAACGGAGCAAAAGGCATAGAGTACTTATTTGTGCGGTATGTGGTGTCAAACGTCACAACATCCCCAAAATTTTGGTAAGCAGCTCTAGAACGGGCATCCGCCCAAAATATAGTACTAATGCGGTTCTCATCATCCAGTTGGAGAA